>ML777759.1:685317-716614 GCA_009831015.1 Picea engelmannii | reverse complement strand
TCCATTTCAGTTTGGATGTATCTGTGTAGAGCCCCACGGTATTTCAGAACCAAATGTCGTTCAGAGTCTTTGATACCCAGCTTGGTGCGCAAGGTATGGAAGCTATTGGTGAACTCTGGAACTGATTGGCCCCTCTCTTGCCGTAGTGTGGTCCATCTCATGTACTAGTCCTCATAGTTGCCAACAGGGTAGTACTGTTCCTTTATCGCATCCAAAAAAAAATCCAAAGTGGGCTCAGCCCCATATATTCCAGAATCCTCTGTGGAACTCTGCTCCCAGTAAGTTTCCCACCAATGTTTGACATGGGGGAGAGTCTTAAGGAGTGTGAAGGTGATCTTTTCCTTGTCGGAAAAATTATGAACAGAGAAATAACCTTCTAGCAGATTTAACCATTTATCTAGGGCATCTACATCTATTTGACCTTCAAATACAGGAATATCAAAATTAACCTGTACCTTGAAAGGCGAGCTGCCTCCAAAGTGGTTGCTTGATGAAGATGCGCCTGATACTATTGGTAGGTGTTGAAGGATGTGGGAAAAATTCTCCATCATTTCGTCCCTCTGTTGCGTGAGAGCTTGCTCAAGCAACAGACTAATAGGATCGTCTACTCCATCATTTTTCTTTTCTTCCGACATTGAGGGTTTCTTGGGTGTGCGAGAATGATTGTCCTTAAAAGAGACAAGCTCGAGACCCAACTTGCTATACTCAGACCTCGTCGGGGACATGCACTGAAAAACGATCAAGAGCAGCCTGCTCTAATACCACTGATTCAGATTATTTTCGGCATGAAATGAGAGCGGAGATATAACATAGAAATATTCAGAGATATTGCAAGAGATACAACAATATAACAGAGATATAGTGGAAATAAAACAAGATTTACAGATATACAGTAATACACGATTTCTATTAATGAAATAAATGTACAGAGACTGTAAAATACAGAGTGAAAAACTTGCTAGAATGGTGGTATCTTATCCCTGAGAAGAGATGTGACGGCTACTCGCATCCGTGAGAATATTATTATTATAATGAGGCTCTAAGGGCCTTTTTAACATAAGTAAAATCCAAAACCATAACCCCGGAAGATGAAAAGCCAAAAGGTTTGTGGGCCCCGATGGGGGTAGTTGATACGTCAACTTCCCAGGGGCGTAACTTTTACATACGATCTCCGTTTGGGGTGCTTGATAGCTCGTTGGAAATATCTATCCGAGAACTACAAATTTTGGGTGAGAAACATGATCTATTATTCATGTTTCTCCTCATTTTCTTAAAAGACATCGTTTAGAGCCTCAAAATGGCCCCGGAAGTTAAAAACTGCTAAAAATAGTAAATTACCAAAATTGTCAGAAACATGTTTTGGGCCAGTTTGAGAAGGTGGGTAGCCACCGATATCCACCTGGATCAATGGAGGATCCAAGAATTGGAGAGGAGTATTTTAATCCTCTCTTTTGTATATTATTGCTTTTGTAAACTTTTTATTTCTTTTCAAATGGAGTAATGGATGGCTAGAATCTTTGGGAGAATGGATGAGTATTTTCAAAGAAGAATATGGAATTCCAGGTTGCTTAATGGTTTTTGTCCTGTGAGTAAAATGGTTTCATTTTCATTATAATATCTTCATATTCTTTGAATAATTGATTATGCATTGATTTAAATAGTTTTAGTCTTTTTTATCAATACATGGTTAATTATTATCATTTATGTATTAATTTTTCCAATCTTTAAAGTCTATTATCCAAAAAAAATATTCCAGGACTACAGAATGGACAAGTGATTCCAAAAACTTAATAGAATGACATATATGCATTTTGGCTTTAGCCTTTTGTTTATAATGTTGTTATTTATTCTTTTTTTAATCCTGTTAGATGTGCAAGTCTGATATCTTTAGATTAAATAATATGTAATGTGTAGGAGGTTTATATTATAAATACCATCTATCATTTACTTCATCAAAATACAAATGTTGTGATTATATCTTCGATTTAAATAATGGGATTTATCTTTGAGTTTTAAATTGAATGATAAAATGAATAGATTGCTTCCAAATTTATCTTGTTGTAATCATGTATAATTATGAGATCACATGCTTATGTTTTTGTTTCCTTTTCTGTCATTAAAACCTAAGCTGCCAATACATGTTCTGAATTTACTTAGAATAGTCATAAGGTTCATTGTAGATTGCTCTCTTGGACATGGCAGTTGGATGTTCACCACTCATGCAGATTCTTGGATACACCTCACTAATTCACTGACAGGATAGCTTCTTTGTATTTTTCTGTCATTTACATATCATTGAAACTAGAATGTATAGTTCAGCTTTGACTATCCACATGTTCATGTTTCATTAATTTTTTTTGCAAGATTCTTTAAATTTATAAAAGAAAAACAATAAATATTTTTATGTGCTTTCTTTATCTGCTTCCTAGAAGCAATCATTTTTCACATCGATTTTCATAAGTTTTGATTAAAACTTGCATCTTCTAAATCATGTAAATAAACGAGACTTGTATATCTTCTGCTTAAATACAACTACTACAATTACATTAGAACATATGTACATATATATATAGTGTTTAGTAATTAGTAGTTATTTCACCTCTTTTATTTATTTTATTTGTTTCTTCTAGGACTTTTAGATTGGCCAACAGAGCCATTAAACTCGTCAGAACGAGTTATACCAAACGGCTTGGGTTATTTAGACAACCCTGGACCGGACTCACTCTTCTAGTTGACGAACGGTCAATTTCGCCCGTCAACAAATGGCACTAGAAGGAGGGACAGACTGACAAGCTGGCCTTACAGGAGTCTCTGTTTCGAATTTAGTTAATTTTCCATGGCTCCCCAAATCATTGTGTCGGAACATGCTTTTAATGTCTCACTACCAGTTATTTCCAACAAGACAACTGATCTCTTTTCAAAACTCACCTTTGATGGTGAAGGGAACACATATGCATTAGACTATATTTCTAACTTTTTTTATAAGTTTTTAAGACATAAGATCACCGATTCTAATGTTAAATGCAGATTGTTCGCTCTCACTTTCCAAGATCGGGTTAAGGTTTGGTTTGAATCTTTTCGGGCTAATTCTATTCATTCTTTGTCTGAGTTTGTGTTTGAGTTTTTATCAGATTTTAGCAACTATGATTATGATGAATTAAGTGAAGAATTAAGTTGCTTAAGGAAAGAAGATGGTGAATCATTCAATGATTTTTCAATTAGGTTCATTCATGTTGGTATTAGATTCCCTTTGAAAGAAATGTCGCTTATTAATGAATGGTTTGAATATCTCATTTCTCTCTCAGACAAGAAAGATCAATTAATTTTTAACCAATCTGAATTGAGCACTAACACTCAATCTCAAGATGGTTCAAATTTTCATGTTGATCTTGAAGATTTTGAAGCACTACAATTTTTGTCGACTTCTTTCATTTTGCAAAATCATGAGCCACATAATGCAATTGTCACATCTAATCATTCTTTGCAAATGATGTCTCCTCTTGTCGAAGAAGGAACCTTTACTTTAAAAGATGACAGTTGTCCCACTCTCATAGATTTTATAACAGTTTCTAAAGTAAAAGAGGCCAAATGTGAAGTTGATAATCATGTGGATGATAAATCTTCCCCTAATTTAGTTGAACAGATCCATGATCAATCAGTGGGAGACAAAATCATTAGGCAGACTATTAATCAACCTTCTATCTCCAGTGATTTGCTCTCAAATTTTCCCTTACATAATGAACCAAATTGTCTCTTAGAAACTGTCTCGTATTCTTTAAAAGAGAATACAACAAAGGTTGATCAATTTATACAAGGAGAGGGAACAAAACCATATTTCGAAACGTATATACCTATTATCTCAAGAGATGCATTTCGTCTCCTCAATTCTTCTACATATTATTCCTTGTACCTCGATATTTTTGATCCAAATGTTGTGGAATTGCATGTTTCATATTGCCTTGGAGAGAATTCAACATTATATAATCAAGTACGAAGAGATTATCGAATAGAAGATAAAGAGGAAAATAATTCTACCCATGAACATATCAATTCTTATTCTCATCAATTATCCGTGGGTAAATCAAGAAATGATTTGAAAGAGTCTCAAATTGCATCTTCCATTGATTCATCTCAATTTGTGATTAAAGCAGAATCTAGATTTTTCCATGATCAATTATTTGAAGTTGAAAAGTATAATCGGCCAAATATTATTACCAATGATGATTATTCAAAAATGTTGGTCGTTCCATTTAGTCCACCTCAAATAGTTAATCTTGAAGTATTTAGGCTCAATGGAAAGTTTAAAGAGAATGAGAAATTTCTTTTCCGATCGAGAATCACGATAATTTCTCGCCATCTTGATCCGACCTTTTTACAAGATTCTTTCCTTGATAGTCTAATACTTTATTCTCATCAGGAATATTTTTCATATGTGAATTCTTTTGAACAATCCCATGTTAGTAATTGCATGTATTATGATAGGGTTGCAGATTGGTTGGAGTATTCATATCTCCAAAAGTTTCCAGGGAATGATAAGATAATCTTCACTTTATTAAGAGATCAAGGAGGTAACTTTAACACACTCATTTTACATCCTTCAGATGGAGAAAATATGGAACGAAAAGAAAATTGTCGGCAGGATGGGGCACTTCTGTCTAGGTTGATGGTTATGTCAGGTCCCCATAACTCTCACGAGCTTCACAATCTCATTTTTTCATATTTTTGTGACCCATATAATCACAAAATTACAGAATGGCTGGAGGATTCATACAAAAAGAATGTTCAAGGGAATGATAAGGTCATGCTTGCTTTATTTTTAAATGATGATGATAAAGGTAAGTATGATATATTTTTGTTATTTTTCGATATACTACCATTCTTGTTAGTAATATTTGATCTTGTTTCCATTGCAGGATTGAAGCTATTCTGATGGCTACATTGGAAGCATGACTTCACTTAGTATTTTTTATTTGTTTAGTAGTTAGAGTAGGCTTAGGAGTAGGATTTCTTTTAGTTTTATTTCTCAGTTTTTCTCTTTGTAATAATGCAGTTATGAACACAAGCAGGCACACCAAGAGAGCCATAATATGAATGTTGTCAGGGAAGTCCACTTTAAATATTTTTCTCTCTTCTTTTTGTTGAATATTTCTTTTCAAAAATGCAGTATCATCATGAAAATTTTAAATGGAAAGTAAAGAGATAAGTGAATTTAAACTATCAATTCAAACTTGGCCCAAGGTGCCACGAGTAGGACTGCACTCATCTTAATGAGGATTTTTCTATTTTTAGTCTCTTTTATTTTTATTAATAATAATAATGCTTGGTCAAAGTAACATCTTATGCATCACTATCTTAAGAAAAGAACTTGCTCGCACATGATATTTTATATGATTTAGTTCTTCTTTTATTTTATAGTGAGATGATAGTGGATACAAAAACTCAAATTTATCTTTGGCCAAAATCATTTCCTAAAAAGTTTTCTTTTGCTGTTTTGATTTTGTGTACTTCTGATTTTGAATCCCATTAATAAATTTTGATTTGGTTTGTTCTTTGTTTTTCTTTTCTTTGATTATTTTGAATGAGCTTTCTTCTTATCTTTCTTTTTGAATCAATATATTTCTGATCAAATAACTATTGTCGAAGGAAGCATTTATTTTAAGACTTGTGTTTTTGAAGCAAATTGAAATAGTTCAAAGAGGACCTGGTATTAAGATATAGTTCAGGCAATTGATTTTTAAGTCAATTGTCACTCTCATTTTGTCCTCAAATTATCTTTGCTAGAGTATTACACCAGAGATATGGTTTAAATATTTGAGAATTACGACGATCTTTAAACTTTTTACGCCGTCCATATTCTTAAGGAATCACTTTTAAGTGCTTCCCCATTCTCTAGATGATTTCTTAAAGGAAATCTAAAATCTCTAAACCATGATAAATCTTCTAGTTTTGAAAGAAAATAAATAAACTATTCACCTGTATTTCAATTAACCTCCAGTATCACCCCGCCCTCTTTGTCATCAAGAAATCTATAATTGTATTATTATTTAAAAGTGGCATAAGAGGGTTGAAAGCACTTAAGTGTGGGAAGTGAGTGTAAACCCGTTGGGGTACTGAACAGGCTCACTGGTACCGAGTAAATGGACACATGATGCCAAGACAACTTCGTCAGGGTACTGAACAGGCTTGCTGGCAATGAAGCAATGTCGGGTCGAGAGGTAGCAGGTATATGTTTTTAAATTAGTTTTTATGGAAGTATACATCATGTGGATACAACTATTGGATGGAATTAAAGCATTTGAGTGGGTTAAATGACATCCATGTCGAGGCTATAGACGCATGCTGGCAGTAGTGGCTCTATCAACGGTATTGAAGTTCTTTTATAAACATCGTGACTCCTTGATTAAGACATTATTTCAGGTTATAATCCTCTCCAAAGAAAATTATATTGTCTGGTTATAAAATTGAGCTTATCCTAATACCTTATGATCTCATAGTGAATTTATTTCAGGGAGCTTAAATCGTTTTTCAAGTATTATTATTTTCTTCTTGAGATTAAATATTACCAGATCAGAGATAACTTCTTCACCCAGTAAGTCGCCATTTGTTGGGCCCCAACAACTCCCCCTATATTTTTTCAAAATTTAAAGGGCCCCTATTAGAATCTTGATAATTATAATGAGCTACAGAATCAACCTTTTCAAATAGTTCCATACCTTGACTTGCTTTGAGACAAACTTAAGACATTCACTATAGTATTATTATATATTCATTACAAGAGTATATGTCAAAAGTTAGAAACGAGCATAAAAATCTCAATTTAAACAAAACGTTAATTTTTATCAAATGTTTACTTTCGTTTAAATTATGATTATGTGTTCATTCTTTTGTTCATTGGCAAGTTTGACTATTTTGAATAATGTGTTCAATACTTCATCAAATAATATCTTGGTTGGTTTCTCATTTTCATGAAATCATTTGGTGATATTAATTAATTAAATTATTTTTTTCATTTTGCATCTCATTTCAAAATAATAATAATAATCAAAGAATTATCTATCATTTGTTTGATTTTGTAAAAACACAAAATTAATATTTTTTCTCCATTAACTTGAAGCTTCTAGATCATATTTGAAAGCAAATTATAAACAATGTTTGTTTATAAGTTATAGTTAGTTTAAATTCATTTTTTATTTTTCTAGATTTTGTTTTATTTACAATTTTTAGGTTATTAATTTAAGTTTTTTTTTTGTTTCACAGGTTTCTATTATCAAATATTTGATATGGATCTGATCATGGCTTGATTTTATTATCCAAATACGTTCAAGATGAATGATCCAAAAATAAATTTGGATTGCTACAAATAATTTTATGAGCAACAATAGATAAAATTTGGAAAGGCATCAAGATCAGACAGGCGATTTTGCAGAACTGATTGCAACCAAACCGTGATGAATGTGAAGAAACGATTGAAAACCCTGAACCCAAATGGACCCATTTACCTTCCGCGTGGATATTTTCCCAAAACAATGCACGATTTGAGAGATATTGATGTATTTTTACAAGGCAAATTTCAGGTGGCGGAAATTAATAGTGACGCCCAGATTGTTCATTCATTGTATAAATATATGAGAAAGTTCAGAGCCACGGAGGATCCAAGAGTTGAAGAGGGGGATTTTAATCCTTTCTCTTTTGCATATTATTTCTTTTGTAAACTTTTTATTTTTTTTCAAATGGAGTAATGGATGGCTAGAATCTTTGGGAGAATGGACGAGTATTTTCAAAGAAGAATATGGAATTCCAGGTTGCTTAATGGCTTTTGTCCTGTGAGTAAAATGGTTTCATTTTCATTATAATATCTTCATATTCTTTGAATAATTGACTATGCATTGATTTAAATAGTTTTAGTCTTTTTTATCAATACATGGTTAATTATTATCATTTATGTATTAATTTTTCCAATCTTTAAAGTCTATTATCCAAAAAATTTCTTCCAGGACTACAGAATGGACAAGTGATTCCAAAAACTTAATAGAACGACATATATGCATTTTGGCTTTAGCCTTTTGTTTATAATGTTGTTATTTATGCTTATTTTAATCATGTTACATGTGCAGGTCTGATATCTTTAGATTAAATGATCCGTGATGTGTAGGAGGTTTATATTATAAATACCATCTATCATTTGCTTCATCAAAATACAAATGTTGTGATCATATCTTCGATTTAAATAATGGGATTTATCTTTGAATTTTAAATTGAATGATAAAATGAATAGATTGCTTCCATATTTATCTTGCTGTAATCATGTCTAATTATGAGATCACAGGTTTATGGTTTTGTTTCCTTTTCTGTCATTAAAACCTAAGTTGCCAATACATGTTCTGAATTTATTTAGAATAGTCATAAGGTTCATTGCAGATTTCTCTCTTGGACATGGCAGCTAGATGTACACCACTCATGCAGATGCTTGGATACACCTCACTAATTCACTGACAGGATAGTTTATTTGTATTTTCTGTCATTTACATATCATTGAAACTAGAATGTATGGTTCAGCTTTGACTATCCACATGTTCATGTTTCATTAATTTTTTTTGCAAGATTCTTTAAATTTATAAAAGAAAAACAATAAATATTTTTATGTGTTTTCTTTATCTGCTTCCTAGAAGCAATCATTTTTCACATCGATTTTCGTAATTTTCGATTAAAACTTGCCTCTTGTAAATCATGTAAATAAACGAGACTTGTATATCTTCTTCTTAAATACAACTACTACAGTTACATTAGAACATATGTACATATATATATAGTTTTGAGTAATTAGTTAGTTATTTCATCTCTTTTATTTATTTTATTTGTTTCTTCTAGGACTTTTAGATTGGAAAACGGAGCCTTTAAACCCATCAGAATGAGTTATACTAAACAACTTGGGTTATTTAGACAACCTCGGACCGGACTCTCTCTTCCAGTTGACAAACGGTCAATTTCATCCGTCAACAAGTATACACCTTCACTGTCACACATTCCATCGGCTACTTCACCTCCCTCTCAGGGTCTTGGCAACAGGCTGGATCAGGAATTCTCAGAGCTCTGTAACTGGTGTTGGACTCTCTCTAGGAGAAAACCACTTCCCAACAAACTCTCTCACCTGGAGAGAGTTGCCCACATGCCTGGCAACCTGCCTCTTCAACCACAACCACCTCCCTCACCTGGAGAGAGTGTTGCACACATGCCTGACAACCTGCTTCTTCAACCCATTCCCGCAGAAGGAGGAAAACAACAAGGCTCAATAAAGAACATACGGTGGCAACAAGACACACTCAACCAAGGAACTACATGGCCACAATAGCCAATAGTTATGAAACATGGCACATAAAACTACAAGGTGCTCGGACTTCATAGGAGACATGGATCATTCCACGTGTTTTCCACTGGTTTCAAGGTGCGTGAAAATGAATCAATGCAGAGGTCGATCATAGAGGTTTCGGGTTCAGACGAAGGATGGGAGAATGGACAACGAACAAACTTTCCATGAGGGTTTCCTTCACTTTGCACGGGTATACAGAGGCGGATGCAGAGGCAAAATGGTTCAGATGCCCCAGATCCCGGTGAACTCAGGCGGAGGATGATAGAATGGGAGAGCGACCCCAAACATGGATGACTTTTTCAATTTTAACTGCATGTGCCCAGGTTGACACTTGTCTTCTTGGAGCTGCATGCACTCCATTTAGCCTACGTCCCCTTTCCAGGAACTAAGGACAACACTTGGTCAATTGTCCACCTTATCCTTTAGAAAATAATAATAAATTAGTATCCCCTTTAGAGGTAAGCCCCCTAGCTTAGCCCCTAGGCCCACACACTTATCTTCCTCCCTTACCCAACCTTTTGGAAGCTTAGTCCCCCATCATTCTTTTTTCATGTTCGGTCTACATGCAACGATGTTTAAGCTTTATTAATGTTCTACATAATTACATATACAAAAACAGGCTCTTGGCCTTTAACACTTAGGCTCTTTGGCCTAATAAACACATAAGCCCACCAACTTATCAACACTCGACTCACCAACCTACAAAACATGTTTACAATTCATAAATACAACAGGGGCTCATCCTTGCGAATATTGCAATCCCCTCCCCTTATTTTTTCATTGTCCTCAGTGCAACTCTTTACACGGCATCAACAAGATTTCTAAAATCTTCAAAAAGATGTGGGTATTCCACCCACATAGCATCCTCAAGCTCCCATGTCGCGTCCTCGGGACCATACAAGGTCCACTGGATCTTTACAAACCTTATGGCTTGATTCCAGAGATGTTTGCTCTTCCAGGTCCAATATGTGCACAGGACGCACTTGCAAGACGCCTTCTTGCTCCACATGAATCACATTCCAATCAATAACATGATTAGCATCAGGTACAAATTTCTTAAGCAATGAAACATGAAACACATTATGTACATTCATGGATGCAGGTAATGCAAGCATATATGCAATATGTATATGCAAGCAATTCTAATAACATTATAACCTGTATACAAGATACACAACATACAATAAATAAATAATTGTACTTATCTTTTGATTGAGAAGACTTCCATATCAACATGGTCTAGACCAAGGTACCAAACCTCAGTAGTACTCCAACCAATGGTCTCTCCTTCCCCACATGCATGTCCCGCCCCAGGAGTGTACACCTTCACTGTCACACAGTCCATCGGTTGCTACACCTCCCTTTCCTTGGGCTTCATCAACAGGTCAGCTCAAGAAGTCTCAGAGCACCGTGGCTCTCGGAGTTCCAACTGCCCTCAGGGATTTCCAATTAGCATCTTCCCCGAGCTACTCTTTGTAGTCAACATTCTAACTTTAATCAACATCATCTCATCTGGATCACCCACATGCAGTTATCATGAGAAAACATAAAAGAATTCATTTTAGGAACTCCAATTAGTTCAAAAGGGAATTCAACTTTTTCCCCAAAACATGAAATTCTATTTCATAATTCATCTTGGTTGTTTCCATATTATGAATGCAACCATCCTTGTGGTTTTCCACAAGCACCAAACTGCATACCATTTTCCTGCAAGGCTTCATATTGCATACTACCAACAATTATCAGTATTTCCTGTACATCATAATTCAATTGCAATATGTACAAAATCTTATGCAATGATCTTAAAATTTCATGTAACTATCAATTCAATCACAATTACCCAACAATTAATAAAATAGAACAATATCTTTTCTAAACTATACTTTGATAACAAAGCAACTTTATAGAGAGAAGCATTATAATAAACCTAAAATACATAATATAATAATAATATATTCAAATTCAAAAGAAACATATCTATTCACATATACATATGTGACCGTTTAATATATACTTATACCAATATCACATGTTATTGTAATAATCAATTTATCATATTATGTTATTCAATACATTATATTTATCTATATTTATTCTTCGATCTGAAAATGTGAATTAGAATGGCTCATTACATAACTTCCAAAATAAACTTAAACACGTGGAAACCATGGTTAAGGAATGTAGAAAAATTAAACCCCGTTCTATTAATTGCATGAGAAAAACATGGTTAAAGGGTATAAAAAAATTATAGCATTAAATTTTTTGACAACATGAATGTTAAACTAATAGTATACCAGTTGATTAATAAAATGACCTTATGGTTGGACCATCAATTGATAAGCACGGGATTAGATATGGAAATCATTATATTAAATAGATTCACGTGGTTCTTATAGTAGAGATACCTCTTCAAATATTAATTTGAACAAAAGGTAAATGAGTTTCACATTTTGAGACAAGGCCAATGTCACTCGCACGGTATGAGAATAAGTTTATGGACTTAATTGAAAATATGGATTGTATGTGGGATAAACATTATAAGGTTAATAAATTCATTAGTGATTTAAACCCACGCACCTTAATGGAGAACTTTGAGTAATAAAACCTCAAACATCATATGATGGAATGGAAAAGTATTACTACACTAAAGAGATATTCAAGGAGATATCCAAGGTTATAGAACAACTATGAAAATACTACTAAGGAAAAGTTTAGATACAAAGGGGATTTAGAAATAAGGGTTCAATACCATTTCGAAGGGATGGGATTAAATGGTTGCCAAATAAACTAAATAGATATCCAAGGTTATAGAATAACTAAGAAAATATTACGAAGGAAAAGTTTAGATAAAGTTTAGATACAAGGGGGATTTAGAAATAAGGGTTCAATACCATTTCGAAGGGATGGGATCAAATGGTTAACCATTTCGAAGGGATGGGATTAAATGGTTGCCAAATAAACAATAGAGAAGTCAAACATATTAATAATAACAGGAATAATGAAAAAGTGGTAATCAAGGTGGCAAAATTCCTCCTATGGCATAGAACCCTAGGCGGGGGCCACAAACCCTCTCTATCCCTTTTTTGTACCCTTCTCGTTCTATGGCTTCCCTTTTCCGGCTCCTGCCTTTCCCTTTATGTCCCCATGTCTCACGCTCCAACCTTTTTTTCAATGGTGTGCTTTGGTAGATCCTAGGACGAGCCTGCATGCCCACTACGTGGGTCAAGACACATGGAGGAATCTGATATGGAGGTTGTGGACTACGAATCTAGTCCCTCAGGACCGTCTTCCTTGGCCTACCATGAAGAATTCTTGGAAATCCTCTGGGCTCCTTGTTTGGCTCCCCACATGAATATGCACTTACTGCAAGTTAATGGAAACCTCATTCTTGAGCATGTCAGCTCTTATCCTTTTATTGTTGTCTCCTCGAGTTCTCGGATTTCTTCACCCTATAGGTCGTCAAATCAATCTATCGATCTTTTGTCATCTTCTCCCAAGGAAAAGGTTTCTCGTCCTACTGATTCACAAAAGGAATAAAAGAAGGAGTTTACTGGTAAAGGAGACCAACCCCCACCTCGAATCCTGATTGGTTCATCCCAAGAAAAATCAGCAAGGTGTATCAAGGAACGAAGGGGAACTGTGAGGATGGTAGTCGGAGACATCATTCCCATAAGTGAAGTCTCTCAGATGATTGGGAAGGCACTGGTTGGAATGCTTAACGGTAAGTATTGGGGAGAAAAATCCTTCACAAATTGGATGAATAACCTGTGGAAACCCTTGATTGGATATTCCCCGAAAGTTCATCTCATGTCTAGAAACTGGATTTCCTTCATGTTCCTTTCGGCAAAATATTGCAAAGAGATTCAAAAGAAGAATTGGTCCTGGGGCCCATATGGTCTTACCCTTAAACCTTGGTTAGTGCATTTTGAACCCCTTAAGGAATCCATGGCAGTAATGAAGGTGTGGGTGATTTCACCCAACTTTCCTTTGGATTTTTTTTCTAGCGAAGCGTTGGAGGCTATTGGTAAAAAATTGGGTTCTTTCGCCAATCTTGAACCTAATTTGGACTAAAAAAAAGACCGCAGGTGGGTCTGGCTCATGATCAAAGTTGATATCAAAGAAGGTATAGTGGGTAGTATCAATCTATTCTATGCCAGAATTACTTGGCACCAGAAGGTAGACTACTGGAGACAACCTTTCAGGTGCCATGTATGCCATGAAGTTGGACACATCTGTTCTCAGTGCACCAGACTCGCTTCGCTTCAGCAAATCCCTGTCAAACAATGGAAAGCCAAATCCACAATTAGAAAGAAGGACTTGGTTGAGGTCGTCTCGGTGGAAAGAAAAAATGAATAAATTTCTTTGGATAATGACAAAGTGGTCCTCTCCAGTCGAGCTTTGGGTGACTTGGTTAAAAAATCTTTTGATTTAGGTATGGTTCTTTCGTCCCTTTCTCTATCAAGTGCTCTTCATAATGGTATCGGATTGAATTTTACTTTGTATTATGTCTCCTCTCCCTCTAATCCCCTCCCCTCCCTCGGGTTCTTCTCCTTTCCTAAAGTTTCCCCTTCAAAGTTTCCTTCCTCGGTTTCATCTGTCATCCTGTTGGTTTTGGAAAAGGAACCTTTGGGAGATCCTTCCCCCTCTCTCTCCCCAGCTCAAGTTGGGCCCCTTTTCTACTCCCTCTCCTCCCTCCTCTCCTATGGTTTCCTCCTTGCCCTTTCCTGAGGCTTCCCTCCCCGAAAATACCCTTCCCTCTTCCCCAGAAGTCTCCATTTATCCCTTGGTCAATAGATATGCCTTGAGATACAAAAATATAGAGACCAACCCTTCTTAAAGAGGATTGGCCCTTGACCCTTCTCCTCATGCTCAAGTTGGCAGAAAATCCCATCTCTCGAAAGAAAAAGAAAGATTTGCTACAGAAATTCGCAAAGGAACCCAAGAGACCATCACAAGGGCCCTTAGAGTAGGGAAATCCCTTTCGTCAAGGGTAAAATGATCTTCCTTTCCATCAACTCAAGAGGGGTTTGGGGTGACCCAAAGAAACTAGCCCTCAAAAGAATGTTCCCAAGCTAAAGTCAGACATAATCATGATCCAAGAGACAAAGTGTTATGGTGACAAAGCTAGAGAAATTTTCAATCCTTAGCTTAGGAACTGGTCTTTCAGTACAATTGATGCTTCTAGATTATCATTAGGATTTCTTACTAGGTGGAGCCCTAATTTTTGGGCCTTGTCCTCCTCTGTTTTCCACTCTTCAATTTCAGTCAAATTAAAACATAAGAATAATGATTTAGCCTTCTCAGTGGTCAATATTTATGGTCCCTACTATGATAGGACCTCCTTTTGGGAGGACTTGATATATGCAGGTGCTTTTTGTGACCCTCTAGTGTTGTTGGGGGGGATATGAATTCCACCCTATCCCTACGGGAGGTTTGGGGAGCGCACCCAAGCAAACAAGTGGATATTGAACCTGTGAATCTCTCTCCCACTTGGAGAAATTTCAGAACTGGGGATGAGGAGGTTGCAAAAATATTGGATCGTTTCTTAGTTGCTAAAGCCCTCATAGATTTGGGCTCAAGTTTTAGAGTAGTGGTAGAGGTGGGAGTAATTTCGGGTCACCACCCAATATCCTTATGCTGGTCTTTGCGCCTTTGATTCCCCTCTTTCCCTTCTTAAATTTTGTCAATCCTGGCTAGCAGAAGAATATTTCAAGAATCTGGTTCTCTCCACTTGGGTCAAACTATCCCCTCTGAATCATGTTCCACTCATGATGCAATTTGTAGCTAATCTTAAGACTTTGAAATGCGACATTAAAAAATTATTTCTCTTTTGAATTCCAAGAGGCAACTATTCATTCAGGACACTGAAGAAATTCTCGCCAAGTCCCTTTGGAAGCTAGAGTAAATCCCCCTCTCCAGTGAAAATTTAATTGAATTAAGAGAACTAGAGGACAAATGAGCCTTGTGGCTAAAGATGGAGGAACAATAATGGCACATTAAGAGTAGGTCTCTCTGGATAAAAGAAGGAGATAATAACACCAAGTTTTTTCATCAATTTGCGAACTACAAAAGAAACCTCAACACAATATGGGAAATCAAAGATGAAGAAGGAAATTTGGCAGTATCCTTTGAGGACAAGTCAAATCTTGGAGTAAAATTCTTCGGTAATCTTTTCTCACCCCCCCTTGGTTTCCCTATTCAAGAAATTCTAGAGGTAGTGGGAATTTCCCACTGTGTTTTTTTGAGATATGAATTTATCCTTGGAGAAAGAGGTCATACAATCAGAACTGAGAGCGGTGTTGTTTTCCATGAAGAATGGAAAAATCCCAGGCCGAGATGGTGTTACTGTGGAATTCTATAAGGCGTTCTATGACTACCTGAAGAACGATCTTTTGTTGGTGGTAAGGGAAACTCAAAAGGAAGGAAGAATTCACAAGCCTCTAAATTCCACCTTTTTGTTCCTTATCCCTAAAAAACAATTCCCTTCTTCTTTTGAGGATTATAGACCGATTTCATGTTGCAATGCTATCTATAAATTAATATCTAATATTATCTCTAGATTATTGAGACCAATGCTTAGTGCTTTCATAGGAGAAAAAAAAATTGGTTTTCTACACAACAGACAGATCCATGATGTGGTTGCCATCACTCAATAAGTGCTCCACTCTGTCAAAAAAATAAATCTTAAGGCAACCATCCTTAAACTAGATCTCTCCAAAGCTTATGACTGAGTAAATTGGACTTTTATGCATCTGGTCCTTATCCAATTGGGCATGATTTTGAAAGTTGTCAATTGGATAATGGGATTCATTCAAAGCGCTTCTTTTTCCATCCTTATCAACGAAGCTCTGTCCCATTTCTTAAAAGAATCCAGAGGACTCTGTGAGGGATGCCCCCTTTCTCCCTTTATGTTCTTGATTGTCGCAGAAGCACTAAGCAAACTAATAAAGGAGGCCAGATCCAATGGCCTCCTGAAAGGAATTTCAGTCTTTGAATATGAATCAATAACACATTTGTTATTCATGGATGACATATTTTGCAGCTTGTTCGGTTCTCAGAGGAATTTGAATTCCTTTAAAAATACTTTAAACCTTTATTGTAGCGTGACGAGAATGAAAGTAAATATGGAAAAATCATGTTTAATTCTTAATCATTGTGTGGAAGTGGAAGAGTCCTCCTTTGCCAACACCTTTCAATACCAAAGGAAACCTCTCTTTGAAGGACTCAAGTATATGGGCTTCAACTTAAAACCAGACAATTACAGTAAAGAAGACTGGAGTTGGTTAATCAAAAAAGTTGAGGCAATAATAACCATCTGGGTCAATAGACTCCTTTCTAGAGGAGGAAGAATAATGTTAATTAAAGCAGTCTTAGAAGGAATTCTCATGTACTAGAATTCCATAGCTACAATACCTAAAGGATTCTTAGATCAGATTCACCGTATAAGCTTTCGATTTTTATGGGCGGGACATAACTCTCCTAGAGGTGCTCATCTGGCAAATTGGAATTCAATCGTTGCCCCTAAAGAAATGGGTGGATGGGGTTTAAAGAACATTCTTATTTTTTCTTGAGCCCTAGTGGGAAGGAATCTCTGGAGACTAACCCTCAAGAACTCTCTTTGGGTAAGAGTCATGAACTCCAAATATTTTCCCAACCTATCTATTTTTGAATGGTTTTGAGAGCCTACGAAATCTTCCAAAGGCTCAATTGTGTGGGAAGCTCTTGTGGAAGCCTTCCCCCTAGTTGGAAATTGGATTGTCTAGCATATCTAAAACGAGGAAAAGGTAATATTGGGAGAATATTTGTGGTTGGGTGTGGGAAACAATTATAAGTTTTCTCATCCCCTCCTCCAATTACTCAAGGATAAAAACCTACAGTTCTTGAGCGATGTAAACACTGGGATTCCCCATATTCGAGGGAGTATAGGATGGAAGAACAAAAAATCTATTGATCTCCTCGAAGATATGCGAGATGAGTGGAACTCATACATCTCCCTCTTATACAAAAATTTTATCTCCCTGGACAAAGACTCTAAAGACTCTCTATGTTGGTCAAAAAATCCATAGAATGGGTCATACTCGGTCAAATTGGGCTACAAATCCTGGTTATAAGATAACTTTGTGACCCCTCTGAAATGGTGGTGGAAGCCCCTTTGGAAAATCAAAGCTCCTCCTAGATGTAAATTAACCATATGGCTTGTAGTGAAGAACAATCTTTTGACCAATAATTGCCTTAGAAGAGGATGGTGTGGAACCAGCAAATGTCCTCTTTGAAAATAAAATCAAGAAATTGTTACTCATCTCTTTGTTTCTTGTCCCTATGCAAGAAAGGTTGTGTAGTTAACAAAACAACAACTAAAATCTAAGGCCAATTGGAACCAGGGCTCTGTTGAAGACTGCTTCAGATCTTGGATCCAAGACATATTAATATCCTCATACATAGGCCTCCTTGGTATCATGATTTCGAACATCTGGTGGGCCTGAAACAACTCTGTTTTTAAAGATAAGTATGTTCCTCCAGAGTTATATGCGGAAATATTGTTAGTCAAGAAGAATAGTTCAAGGCATAATTAAGGGAAATTAAGTCTCGGATAGTAATCCCTCCTCCCATTGATTATACCATCCCTTGGGTATACTTCGAAGGGGCCAGTCAAGGACACCCTCCTTCATGCAAAGTGGGGGTGATTATTTTTATCAATCACATCCACTTTATTCACATCAGATATGTGCTAGGGGGTGGAACAAATACCAAATCAGAACTTATAGCACTCTGGACCCTCCTGGAAACTGAAAAGGAAAAAAACTTGTCAAAGCTTCAAGTTTTTGGTGACTCCAAGTTGGTGATCGACTAGGCGAGGGGTAACAGTAATATTCAAAATCTTGGGTTGGCCTCCTTTCTAAGAGAATACCAATTTGAACTAGACTTCACATCCTGCGCACTTCTCATTCACCCTCTTATACACATATATCAATATTATATTTTGATGCTTATGCATCATACCTTGTATTAATTATAATGTTAAATTCTTTAAATTACATGATTTTACATTTCATCCAAATTGCAAGTGGGTTGAGGTGTCAACATTTTGGCACCACTCAAATTAGTGTTTTGTGCATTCTTTTCCATGCTTCCCATACTGCTAGATTTCTTTGGATTAAGGAAGTGTTTCCATATATGCAATCACTATGTTTTATACCTATACACAATATATTTTGTACATGAGATATTTTTTGTAATCTCATTAATGATCCATGACTCATCACTAAGTTAGTGATGACTCATTAATTGAGTGATCTCAAATAACCTAGTGGTGAGTGATTAATGAAATTATGAGAAAATAGCTCATTCAATATTTGCTCATATTAATGAGTCGTCACTAAATTAGTCATAGAGAAATGTTAGCATGAGAGTTGCATTAAAAGGAGCCTCCCTTTAGTTATAATCATCCATCTATTATCAATACAATAAAATTTTGTTACTCATTTGAATATCAATTACATGGAGATTGATTTCTCCATCTTTTAGGAATTTCATGTCCATTCCAACCTTGGGTGTGTAGGTGCTGATATTTTCTCCTATCAAGGGAAAATGACCAACATCGAGAGAAAATATTGTGGGGGACAAGAAATAATCTCCTCGCTTTTATAGAGGTGGTACTCCTCTTTCTTGATATATGGAAGATTGTTTTTCTAAACTTAGAAGTATGCAATTGAAAATCCCAACAAATCTTCCAATGAAACCCTTATATACAAATGTACAAATTATTATATACAAATATACAAGTTGTTATATACAGATGTATGTGTCAAACACATCATATTATTCAAGAAAATGAGATAAATATGTATGTAGATATTTGTATCTACCTGGTTTGGAGTCTTCTTTCAACACATATTATGTCTTCATTATAAAATAATGTGAACTTGGAATCAGTTATGCCTTTACAAGATGAAAGAAAATTAAAAAGGACAGGTCATCAAGAACTTTACATGATCATTTCATTACAACTCAAAAAATATTTTGATGGGCAATACATTTGAAATCTCATACTTTTGATTCAAAGTATGAAGAATCACTAATGTGATGCCCTGAAATAATTTATTTTGGGATAAATTTATAATAATATCTTAAATTTAATAAGCTTAACAATGTCCAAAAACAAAAGGGTCGAAACAACCTTAATAAGATCTCAACGAAAAATTATATAAATTGAATTAAACTGCATTTTCCTTTTTACAAGCAAGGATTTTGCTCCTCTGGACCTAAAATATTGTGAGAAACGAATGGGAGAATCTAGAGAAATATATGATCAAACTCATATCTTCATTTTTCCAAACATACATGGAAAACCTGATGGAAAGAATCAAGAAAAAAGAAATATGAGGAAGAAATTTAAGTAGGTTAATTCACAAAATCTTGGAAAGGAAAAAATTGCTTCTTGTGAACTCTCCACCATTTCAAAAACTCCTAACTGTCAACAAAAACCAACCACTTGAATTCCTTTCACCTCTTCTTTTATAATCTTCTTGAAGATTCGTTAGGGTTAGATTTAGGGTTTATTCCCCCCTTTGGATATGAACTTAGATATTTGTGTCATCAATTGGGACCCACTTTAGAAGCTCATAAATTTCTCTTAAGAAACAATAGTCCAAAAATAATTAGTTGTCAAGCTAGAAAATAGTCTC
The DNA here is from genome assembly GCA_009831015.1 of Picea engelmannii. Classification (NCBI taxonomy): domain Eukaryota; kingdom Viridiplantae; phylum Streptophyta; class Pinopsida; order Pinales; family Pinaceae; genus Picea; species Picea engelmannii. Next base: position 696,562 of record ML777759.1, on the reverse strand, counting down.
GGATGTAATTTAATTTTTAGGGAATGATAATCATGATTCCATCCATGGAAAACAATTACAAAGTGTTTTTCTCATCTCTACCTTTCCAATGAACTCTTGTTTTCTCAATTTGGACATTAGGATCAAAATTTATGGCCTCCGAAATATAGAGACTCAACAACCGTCGATTTATCCATGTGAATTTTGAGCCCTTGATTTGCTAGTCCACCCCATTTATCCCACATGAATTGGGGAATAATTCTCATATATTATTTATAAGTAAAATTCATCCTCATATTATTTTTATATGAAAAGAGAATTATGGAACTTTGCATAGCGTGTGCATCGTATAGCTTTTGGTTTCCACCTCATCACCCAGTAATCATGCCAAATCACCTTCCCATTCATCTGTGTGTCCAATAAGTATCATCCAAGTGTCACTCGGGGGTAGGTGAACTTCACTACCACATGTTCCAATATGGTAGGTCCACATCACTACCATGTGTCACAATATGCCAAACGAGGGGGAAACAAATAAAACTTAGGAATATAATGAATGATTTCATGAAATAATAAAATTGGAAAATAGAAATACCTAGAAATACGGAAATACATAGGTAGGGTAATGCGGGTCGGTAAAACTTAGTAAAAACACTAAGGATGTAGAAAAATCCTAAGATGGGCTCCTGCATCTGCATTCAAAAGTAAAAAAATATACTAAGTATAAGATTTATTAAAAACTAAGTGTAAAACCTAGTAAAATGACTAAGTCAAGAGGGTGCAATTTGGGTAATGTGGAAATGGGAAGTGCAAATTGAGTATTACATGTTGCTGGAGTAGGAGTGGAAGGTGGAAATGAGGGTATGGGATCCCGCATCTGCATTCAAAAGTATTTAAAAATAAACCAATTACAAAACTCAGTAAAGACCAAGTGTAAAACTTAGTAAAATGACTAAGTCACGAGCATGCAATTTGGTTAATGCATAAATGGAGGTGCAGATTGATTATTGTGGGAATGTGAATTGAGGGACTATGGTATTTGCAGGTGAGGGATGGCTTGGTCTCCTACAATGAGACTTCCACACACAAAAAAAATGATGGCTAAGTATGTGATGCAGACCTCGACCCTCGAGCCAAGATCCACACAAGATCGTTCAAATTCTCCTTAAGCCAAAGTGACTTCTTTGGCTCCCTGCTAAAACTTTTAACAATTTCGAACCACAGGTCCTTGTGCAAGCACCTTTTGCAACTCATGTGTTTGCAAGTTGGAGTGTTGAACTTTGGCACTCTCCCTTTGTGAAACTTCGAGAGGCGATGGTTACCTCCTTTTTTTACTTATCGCAACTCGTAATCTCATGAGTTGAATGATTGAATCCATGGGCCCTCCTTTTACAAGATCCTGAGGCAAAAAAGTCAACGAAGGTTTGACACCTTCAGCGACCCTCGGAACTCGCAACTTCGCAAATTCTGATGTTGAACCTTTGTGCCCCTTTCTCATGAGATCCTGAAGCACGAGAAATCAACCAGGATGTTGACTCCTCTTCAGACGACATGTGTTCGCCACCTATCACTACTCTTTCCTCTCTCTAGGAGTCTTATTCTCATGCCACCTGTCAACCACGCGGGTCCCACCAAGTGGATGTGCCATGTGTTGCACAAGCCCTTGCAACTCATAAGCTCATGAATTTTGCAATCGAAACTGACTTCCTTCAACCTCTGAGATCCTAATAGGCGATATGCGAAGATTCATAACTGATGGTCCTCCTGCGGATTTGATCCAATGGCCTGGATCTCTCCTACTGCTTCTCGCAAGCTCGTAACTCATGACTCCTAGAGTTTGCTCCTCCACTTCCTTACTCACGAACTTTGAGTTCACGAAATGATCCAATGACTTATGCAAAACACAATCAACAATTCACGTTGATTCTGGATCCTAAGGTGATGAGTTCGCCTACCTCTAACCACCCTACAACTTCCCTAGATCCTACAGTCCTCTCGGCTTCACAAGTTCTCCACGGAGAATTTCGACCGTTCAATTTCTTTCTTGAGAATCTCTGTGAAACAACAAATGTGCTTCCCTTGAGGTGTTTCGATCTCCGTCTTCCTTTGAAGTGTTCAAAGGTGTTATCCCTTCTGAGATTTAACTTGTAAACTCGAGTCTTTAAAGGGACTCCTACATGCACTCCTTGCGACAATCATTCAAATACTCCTGGGTATATGATCTTTCGATTCTGTGCACTCCCTGCCATAGAAATATTTCAACCTTCAACCTTAGTTGATAAGTTCTAAGGTCTTGACCAGCCTGCGCACACCTTGCATGGCTTCTATGCTTCTTCTGCACTTCTGCTAGAATGAGAACAATCGTATCCCTCCTGATCTTTCTGAGATGAAACTTAGAAACTTTGTCAATGCACACCTTGCGGACATTCCACTGCTCTCCTTGCAGGAACTTCTCTCACTCAAGAAGAGAAACAATTGAAACTCATTCTCTCTCTCTCTCTCTCAAACTTCAAACATTCAGCATGAAATCATACATTCAACATAGTATTAAAGAAAATGTGTAACAGAGAGAATAAAACAATTGTAAGCATACCATTCAACATATGTAAACAACAAACATCATAACACCATGAAATCTGAATCAAAGCTTCATATATTAACTCAGATTGCTTCTGTACATGGGTTCTTCTCCACAGCTCTCTGCTACAGCTCTCTTCTCCTCTATTATGTGCTAATGATACAACTACAATGATACAATGGTGAGGGTGTCTATATCTGTTTTCCCTCCGACTCTCTAAACTGTCTAATCTATTAATTCAAACATACCTACTTTCATTAAATGGGCTTAAATGCCTTTTACATTGATAGATGAGAGTGAATCACTCAAGATCTTTTTTTACAATCATGCATATATATAAGTACGCCTTCTAGATATTACATTAACATCTTCTCCTTTAAACTTTCAAAACATTTCCAAAACGTGAAAAATGTGTGTTGTGCCTTCTAGTTGTCTTTCGCCTCCACGCTCGCTTGACTGCTTACGATGCTCCTGCATCATACTCCCTCACTTGAAAATTTTCATGAACTCTTGTTCATGAGCTCTTGCATGGTCTGTCCATGCTTCTGAATTTATGCTTCATCTTCCTAGCTGGCATCTTCAACTAGATGTCCCTTCCATTTGATCAAGTATTCAAAATACTCTTTCCTCCTGGTCTTCTTGCTAATCCTTTTGTCAATTATGATTCCCATCTGTGGCTTTTCAGCTACAGGCATTTGTTTTGTCCATTGAATTTATTTCTGTTCATTTTCTGCCTGCTTCCTCATCTCTATAAGGTTACAAATCCGCAATGTTGAATATCGGTGAAATTTTGATCCCATTGGGTAATTCAATCTCATACGCGTTTGCCCCAAGTTTTTTCATGACCTTACAGGTCCAATCTTTTTCATCTTTAGCTTTTTATATGTTCCCCTTGGGAACCTTTCCTTCCTCAGATGTGAAAGAATCAGATCACCAACTTCAAATTGAAGTTCTTGCCTATGTTGATCTGCTCTGCGCTTATATTCTTGGCTTGAATTCTGTAGTTGCTCCTTGACTCGACTGTGAAGCTCCTTCATTGCTTCTGCAAAATTCTCTGCACTAGAACTCTTGAATTCATTTTGTTATGAATCTTTCAATTCAGAAACTCGTCTTGGTTTCATTCCATATACAATCTGGAATGGACTCTGTCCCGTGATTCTGTTGATTGAATCATTGTAAGAAAATTCTGCCTATGGCAGAATGTGATCCCACTAACTGTGGTGTTCAGTCACTAAGCTCCTCAACAAGTCTCCCAAGATTTTGTTCATAACTTCTGTCTACTCATCCATTTGAGGATGATACGCTGAGCTAAAAGACAAACTTGTCCCCAACTTCTTCCATAAAGTCCTCCAGAAATGTCCAACAAACTTAGTATCTCGATCAGAAACTATACTCCTTGGCAAGTCGTGAAGTCTGATGACTTCTCTGAAAAACAGGTTCACAATATGAGTTGCGTCACTGGTTTTCTGGCATGGTATGAAATGTTCCATCTTGGAAAATCTGTCAACTACCACAAAGATTCAGTCATATCCTCTTTGTGTCCTTGGCAGTCCAAATATAAAATCCATGCTCACTATATCCCACGACCTTTTCGGTATGGGTAATGGATGGTATAACCTTGTGTTCTGCCTTTTTCCTTTTTTGTGTTGACAAATTCTGCATCTGTCCACAAATTTCTTAACATATGTCCTCATCCCTGGCCAAAAATATGAGCCATTCAACTTTAGAACGTCTTATCATGACCGAAGTGTCCGACCAATCCTCCACTGTGTTTTTCTTTCAGCAAATTCTCCCTCATGGAGAAATTTGGAATACATAGTTGATTGCCCTTGAATAATAATCCATCCTGGATCATGTATTCAATCCACTGGTTTTTTTACCTGAGAATTAGATTCTTAGAAACCTCATATGCTTCCTTAAAATTTGGGTCATCTCTGTACATTTCTTTGAGGTTATCAAAACCCAAAGTTTTGACTCTGAATTCATGCATAAACAAACATTTCATGCTCAAAGAATCAGCAACTTCATTAGCAATTCCAGAAATATGCTTAATTACAAAAGTAAAATTCTGCATGTATTCAACCCATTTAACATGTTTTTGGTTCAACTTCTCCTGTTGAGTCACGAATTGTAAAGCATGATTATCACTATACAAAACAAACTCCTTGGGAACCAAATAATGTCTCCATTTCTTCAGCGCTTGTATGACTGTATAAAATTCTTTGTCATATGTTGAGTACTAAATCTTCGCTTCATTCAGTTTTTCATTGAAGTATGTGATCGACCTGTCATCTTGGCTCAAGACTGCTCCAATTGCATATCCACTTGCATCACACTTGACTTGGAATCTCTTGCTAAAATATAACAAAACCAGAATCGGTTGTTCCGTGATCTTCTTCTTCAGCAGGTTGAAACTCTTCTCTGCTTCTACTATCTAGTGAAAATATTTATGTCTTTTCTTCACCGTATCCATCATTGGTGCATTGATTCCACTGAAATTTCGGATGAATTTCCTGTAAAAACTAGCTAAACCATGGAAGCTTCGAAATTCAAACACACTTTTCGGTGATGGCCAATTCTTAATTGCATTCACCTTTTTTGGATCCATCTTTAGCTCATTTGCAAAGATAAAAAAACCCAAATAAATGAGTTCTATCCTTATAAATGATGATTTCTTCACATTGATGAGCAATTTCTCTTGTTGTAATCTCCTCATCACTACAGCTAAATGTTTCAAGTGTTTTTCTTCTGTCTTGCTAACAATCAATATATCGTCAAGATATACAATGACGAATTTCCCTATGAAATCCTTTAGGACTTCATTCATCAACCTCATGAAAGTACTAGGCGCATTTGTTAAGCCAAAGGGCATAAAAATCCATTGATACAGTCGTTCATTTGTCTTGAATGTTGTCTTCCATTCATCACCTTCTCTCATGCGAATCTGATAATATCCGCTTTTCAAATCAATCTTTGAAAAAAATATTGTGCCACTCAAGCAATCCATCAAGTTATCCATCCTTGGTAATGGAAATCTGTATCTAATGATAATCTTATTGATCGCCCTTGAGTCTGTACCCATTCTTCAGCCTCCATCTTTCTTTGGGCTGAGCATTGTTGGAACATTGCATGGACTCAAGCTCTCTCTAATCAATCCCTTGTCCATTAAGTCCTGGACCTGTCTCTTGACTTCTTCATTTTCCTGCGGCGTCAACCTGTACACTGCTTTGTTTGGTAAACTAGCTCCAGGTATAAGATCAATGTGATGAATTATACTTCTGATAGGTGGCAATGAATGAGGTAGTTCATCCACTACTATATCAGTAAACTCTTCCAGCGACTCTTGGATTTCTTCTGGTAAATCATCTATCCTTGTACTGGTTAAAACAACTTTAGGCTTTCTGACCACAATAAATTGTGTGTCTTCCTTCTTATTAACCTCCTTAATAAGTTCCTTCCCACTCATGAGAAGTACAGTGTTGCTCACCCCTGGTTTCACTTCTTTATCCCTAATCGACAACAACATGTGCGTCCTACCATTCTTCTCCAGGGTGTATGTGTTCTTTCTCCCATCATAAATCACATTTTTGTCATATTGCCACAGTCTACCCAGCAATAGATGACAAACATCCATGGGAATGACATCGCATAATATTTCATCCTTATATCCCCCTATTTTAAATTCAACTAAACACTGTTTAGTGACATTTACCTCATGTCCTTTTTGTAGCCACGAAACTCTGTATGGGATTGGATGTACAACAGTTTCCAGCTCCATCTTTTCTACCATCTCTGTAGATATGAGATTTTTTGTGCTACCACTACCCATGATTACCTTGTATACCCTGTCTTTAGTCTTGCAAGCAGTCTGAAACAGACTATTTCTTTGGGCTGGGTTCTCTGCCTCTTTCTCTAGCGTTAAGAGAACTTTCCTCATCATCAAGTATCTTTCACCCTCAGCATCTTCTGCTTCAACATTCTGTCCTTGAGCTTCGGCAATGTGAGTTTCACCACCATCTTTCTTCCTTTCTAGACATTCATAGGATTTATGTCCAATTTTTCCACAGACAAAGCATTTCACTTCAACTCCTCAGCCTCTTCCTCTTCCTCTAGCTAGAGGAAAAGTATTTCTATCAGCATATTGCCCTCTCTGTGAGATTCCTCCTCTCTCAGTTTGAGTTTGCGGTTTCTTCCCCTCTTCTTTATATTTCTGAGTTCTGTCTTGGGCAATTTGTTTGCCTCTGGCTTGACTTATGTCTCGGCCTCTTTGACCTTGCTTTCGGCTTAGATTATCTTCAGCTTTTAGAGCCATCTAATAAGAATCTTCCACATTTCTAAGGGTCATCATGCTCATCTCATCTTGAATGTCATATCTTAGACCATTCATGTACCTGGCAACTTTTTCATCATCACTTTCCTGATGACCTGCTCTGATGTTTATCTTGTAGAACTCTTCAGTGTATTCCTTCACTGACATCAACTTCTGTCTCAAATTCTACATCCTCTGAAACAGAGTGATTGTATAATCCTTGTGTATGAATTTGGATTTCATCTTCGCAACCATTCTATCCCAGCTTTTAATTTTTTGCTTGCCTTTGCAGCATTTGTTAGCATGCACTTCATCCCACCATAATGCTACATGCCCTTTAAGTCTAGTGACAACATGTTTGACCTTCTTGTCTTCCTCGACATCCTCATAGTCGAAGTATTTATCTAGAGCTCTAATCCAGTCTAGAATTTCTTCAACATCCAGGTTTCCCTCATACATGGGAATCTCCATCTTTTCCCTGGCACCTATCCTTGCAACAGCCCTAAATAGGCGTTCATCTGTAGCATCTTCGACTGCGACTTCTTATCCTTCATTTCTAGCTTAATTTTCACTTTCATCTTCGCTAAAATCCCCAACGTCAACTGTGCACCTTTGTGTTGTTTCCATAGCATCAAGCTTGGCATGTAGTTCGTGCATTTCTCTCTCCACTGCTAGATCAGACATTGGTCTGTCTCTTCTTCTCGACGGCATGGCTGAGAAATATTCCCCTGTTCTCTCTGCTACAAAAAGAAAAGACTTGTTCTACAACTCTGATACCAAACTGATGCAGACCCCGACCCTCTAGCCAAGATCCATGTAGGATCGTTCAAATTCTCCTTAAGCCAAAGCGACTTCTTTGGCTCCCTGCCGAAACTTTTAACAATTTCGATCCACAGGTCCTTGCGCAAGCGCCTTTCGCAACTCGTGTGTTCGCAAGTTGGAGTGTTGAACTTTGGCACTCTCCCTTTGTGAAACTCTGAGAGGCGATGGTTACCTCCTTTTCGTACTTCTCTCAACTCACAATCTCGCGAGTTGAACGATTGAATCCATGGGCCCTCCTTTTACAAGATCCTGAGGCATGAAATTCAAAGAAGGTTTGAATCCTTTAGCAACCCTCGGAACTCGCAACTTTGCGACTTTTGATGTTGAACCTTTTTTCCCCTTTCTCATGAGATCCCGAAGAACGAGAAATCAACCAGGATGTTGACTCCTCTTTGAACGACACATGTCCGCCACCTGTCACTACTCCTTCCTCTCTCCAGGCGTCTTATTCTCACGCCACCTATCAACCATGTGGGTCCACCAAGTGGATGTGCCACGTGTTGCACGAACCCTTGCAACTCGTAAGCTCGTCACTTTTGCAATCGAAACTGACTTCCTTTAACCTCTCAGATCTCGATAGGCAATATGCAAAGATTCAGATCTGACAATCCTCCTGTGGCTTTGATCTAATGGCCTGGATCTCTCCTCCGGCTTCTCGCAAGCTCGTAACTCACAACTCCTAGAATTTTCTCCTCCACTTCCTTACTCACGAACTCCGAGTTCACAAAATGATCCAATGACTTATGAAAAACACGATCAACGGTCCACATTGATTCTGGATCCTAAGGTGATGAGTTTTCCTGCCTCTAACCACCCTGCAACTTCCCTGGATCCTACGGTGCTCGTGGCTTCGCAAGTTCTCCACAGAGAATTTTGATCGTTCGATTTCTTTCTTGAGACTATCTGTGAAACAACAAACGTTCTTCCCTTGAAGTGTTTCTATATTCGTCTTCCTTTGAAGTGTTCAAAGGTGTTGTCCCTTATGAGATTTAACTTGTAAACTCGAGTCTCTAAAGGGACTCCTGCACACACTCCTTGCGGCAATCATTCAAATACTCTTGGTTATTTGATCTTTTGATTCTGTGCACTCCCTGCAACAAAAATCTTTCAACCTTCAACCTTAGTTGATAAGTTCTAAGGTCTTGACTAGCTTGCGCACACCTTGCATAACTTCTATGCTTCTTCTACACTTCTACTGGAATGAGAACAACGATATCCCTCTTGATATTTCTGAGATGAAACTCAGAAACTTTGTCAACGCACACCTTGTGGACGTTCCACTGCACTCCTTGCAGGAACTTCTCTCACTCAGGAAGAGAAACAATTGAAACTCATTCTCTCTCTCTCTCTCTCTCTCTCTCTCTCTCTCTCTCTCTCTCTCTCTCTCTCTCAAACTTCAAACATTCAACATGAAATCATACATTCAACACAGTATTAAAGCAAATGCGTAATAGAGAGAATAAAACAACTGTAAGCATACCATTCAACATATGTAAACAAAAAGCATCATGACACCATGAAATCTAAATCAAAGCTTCATATATTAACTCAGATTGCTTCTGTACATGGGTTCTTCTCCACATCTCTTTGCTACAACTCTCTTCTCCTCTATTCTGTGATAATGATACAACTACAATGATACAATGGTGAGGGTGTCTATATCCGTTTTCCCTCCTACTCTCTAAATTGTCTAATATGTTAATTCAAACCTACCTACTTTCATTAACTGGGCTTAAATGCCTTTTACATTGAAAGATGAGAGCGAATCACTCAAGATCTATTTTTACAATAATGCATATATATAAGTACGCCTTCTAGTTATTACATTAACATCCGCTCCTTTAAACTTTCAAAACATTTCCAAAACATGAAAAATGTGTGTTGTGCCTTCCTGTTGTCTTTCGCCTCCATGCTCGCTTGACTACTTATGATGCTCCTGCATTAGTATGGACAGTAAGGGGGAAATGGCTAAGTATGGAGTGTGGAGAGTAAGGAAAATGGCTAAGTATGGAGGTATTGCAAAGTGTGGGAGAAAATTGGCATATCTTTGGCATGTGAACTCTTTATTAGATTTCGTAAAATGTTGGACGAATCTGAGACAAAGGTATATTCATTGAGAATATGGAAACAAGAAATTTATTTTTCTTTTTTTCTCTTTTGTTCAAAAGAAAAATCATCCATGTTGGCCTTGCATGAAGAAGAACTACAACACTGATTCTGAATTCTTAAAACTTGTTGGGTCTTCATGGTCAATAGGTGAAGGGTATTTGTCACTTTCCAAATTTGAAAATAATTTAGTGTCCATTTGAAAGAAACATAGGTTCACATATTCACCCCAATCACTTAGTTGATGGGTGTTAGGAAAACACATCAATAGTAGGTGCCCCCAACCCTTTTTTCTTATTTACTTTTGTTTATTTTATTTCATTTTTGTTTAATGTTGGAGTAGTTAATTCATATTATTGGACACTTCAATTGGGTATCATAGAAAGTCTCTTTCACTTTCATTGTATTTTATTTTATTTTTTTAAACAAGGTCGCAACACTTAGATAATTTTCTAATTATTTTCTAGAATAATATTTTCATTAAAAAATCATAGGTCTATGTTATAATAGAAAAAATACACAGTTTGAAAAGAAAAAAAAAAGTTCAATTAAAGATTGTATGACCAATTTAGTATCTATGTTTGAAAATCTTCTAATTTGGGTGTGTGTTAGTTGTGGTAGCACCTACATATTTGAATTTCTCAACAATATAGGAAAATAATATCTTAGGTTTGGTTTATCCATTTGTAAATCAATCTCATTAAATTTATATTTATTTTGGTTTGGACTGAAGAAGATATGGACATTTCAAATTAGGATATTGCATGTTTATTTTTATGAAAGAAATATGTTTTTCTCTGGTAGAACACATAGCATTTTACAAGATGGCTAGATTGACACTAGACCCTTTCCATTTGAAAGAATGTTTATGAAACAACAATTTGGAATAGTATATGATGTGCTTCTAAGAAGTATTCAATGAGTTGCATTCTCTACAAGGCGTCGTACATTTTCAACATCTAAATCCCAATAGAATTGAGATAACCATAATTGGGATAATCTTTCATTTTCGTATGAAACACTAGCATAGAATATTCAAAAGATGCAATGGAAATAATTTAGGATGTATGTAATAGATTTTCTATGGTAGTTTATATAAATTGAATATTGTAAGAAAATATGTCCATGGTTAGATCTAGAATATGCTTGTGAAGAATGGTATGGAGAAATAATTTAGGATGTATGTAATAGATTTTGTATGGTAGTTTATATAAATATAGAATATTGTACGAAAATATCCATGGTTAGATCTAGAATATGATTTTGAAGAATGGTATGGACATATATTTTGGTTGTTTGAAAACAACCACTTCCATATTCTCTTTATTGGATGTATTCCTATTTGTGATGTATCTCTATATTAAAAAGGATTTAAATGAGATTCAAAACATATCTCAGTTTCTCTTTTATGAATATCTTCCTTTCCTTGATAAATCTCTCTTTGTGAATAA
>ML777759.1:640747-669072 GCA_009831015.1 Picea engelmannii | reverse complement strand
TGAAAATGTCTCCTTGGTATATATAGGAGACTAGGAGGTATAATTACAACTAATGGCCTAAAGCCGACATAAATAAAATAACATTACTAATATAATATGCCCCAATTAAGGGGTAATGAGCCAATATTAGGGATTAACAAAGAGGGAGAGACACAATTGTTTGTTATGAGAAAGGATGTGATGAGCTAGATGAAAATGGAAGGGAGATTAACTATTTTTATTATCACTCAAAACATATACACCCCATTTCTAGAAAAGGTAAGGTGGAGACATTTGTAACATACCCAACACCCATGTTGAGTCTCGTCACTTATAAAATGACTTAGTTTGCTAAAATGAAGATAAAAACACCCCATACATATAAAATAAAACCAAGGGGGAGTAGGCCCATAAAAAAATTGCAATGAACAACAATATGTCGATTTACACATGCATCTACAACATTTATAAAAACATGAATGCACCCATCATGCACAAAACAAAACATACATCATTCAATAATCAATTTACATAGAAGAATAATCATAATAAAACAACATAACACTTATCTATTTTTAAATATAATCCAATTGGATGCATACTGTTATCACTCCAAGAAACTCCTTAGGGTTGTAGGCTAAGGATGCTTGGTAACTTTAAAAATAATGTGTAGGTATGCTTGGAACAATGGGGTCTTTGATGATCAATGTAATAGACAACTCATCATACATCTAAAGAAACAGTGCTTTCAGGAAACAATAATCAGATCAAGTAAATTGAAGTTGAAAGGAGAGGATGAAGAACACTATTCTTGATTTCCAAATTCAACTGAATGTAGGGCTTAATGCAAGATGGAAAGAAATCCTTTACTTCAAGTCTATGAGCTCAATAAAGAGATAACAGTCTTCATAAGATAAAATAAACTGAAACAAAGTACAGAAAGGGAAAGATGGATATTTCTGATATTGAAAACGAAAGGAAACTGAACTTTTATTCTGTAAATAAGAGTCTATACAGTAGCACGAAATATATCCCAGTTTGAACCCTTGTCTCTTAGAAAAGATAGGCATTTATTTCCTTTTACAATCAGTTTTTAAGATCCTAAAAACTTGGATCTGTATCTAAAAATAGCAATTCAAATTAACTAATCAACTTGATAACAAATACTTAATGACTAGAATAGAATTCGAATTGTTTTCAATCTCAAAATTCGACATCTGTATTCTTCAGCTCCTGGAATCTGTGATGTTATGAAACCTGGCAAAGGCACCTGTCTTGGTAGCTAGATTTCTTCAGTTTTCATAGTCGATACTTTAGGAAACCAGTTTAGCATGTGGTTCTCAAAAACTCCCACGAATCTTTGATGCAGAGTCTTTTTCGATCAAGTTGTTATCCCTTTAATACTCTAGAACCTCTTTGAATCCTGTCAAAAATGACCTACTCCATCCTTAGCTTTCAAAAATGCTTTTTCTTCTTTCACCAGCTAACTCGCCTTATGCTTCGCTGGTTAGCTAGTGAAAGCATTGCCTTTCACCAGCTAACTGGTTGTAAAATTGCGTTGTACGCTGGTGAAAGCTCTACCTTAGCTCAAAATGAACTTTCACCTCCAAAACTGTGATTCCATCAAAAACTCAATGTGTCTCTGCTTTATCCTCTTGCATGTTCACAGCAACCTGAGCAAGCACTTGCAAATCTGGGTGTGACTTTTGCTTTTGCTTCAATTTTCTAATTTTCCTTTTAAGGCGCTTTGCCAGCCACCATAGACTGTTATAGTCTTTGGTGATTTTTTGTTTCCTTTTCTTTTGCTTGACACTTTCATGAGCCAGCTTTTCAAATGCAGCATTTGTTTCTGCAAACTTATCAAATAGCTTCTTGTATATTTCCTTTGTTACTCTCTGTAAGACCTCCTGTTGAGCGATTACTTCTTTGAGTTGCTTGATTTTCTGTGTTTTCTTCAGCTTAGTGCTCTTTGAAGTTTCCCCTTCCTCGGTGTGAGTAAAGGTCTCACAATTTTGTGCAAACTCAATGGAATGTTCAGGACTTTTGATGGCAGGGCTCTCATCTTCTTGCTCTGGTTCTGAATCTGTGTATGGCAGGTTTAAAATGTTTGTTCTCCTTTCTGTAGGCTGCTCTGTAGTAGTTTCAAAATCCAATTTTTTATTTGACCTGTGAGATTTCACACCAGAGATTCTATCTTCTGGAGGTCCTGGAATGGTTCTCCTCTTCCTCGAGTTGCTTTGAGGAGTCAATTGCCTCTTTCCAGCTTTCCTCTGTTCATTCATGGGCTGAGTTTGAGTTTCAAAGCCCTCCCAAAAAAGAAAATGTTGTCAGGTCCTTCCCTTCTGTCTTAGCTCCTCCAGAATTATCAATTTAATAAGGCCAAAGTGGAAAAGAGTGTTCTTCATACTTACAGGTTCAGCTCTAATCTTTTTACAGATTTTAGTTAAGCTCTTGTGCAAGAAGAAAGGTAGATTTAGGAGAGTTTTACCTGTGAAATGGTCTAAGAGCTTGAAATTATATAACATCAGTTTGTCGTACCTGCCTTATGAAGTTATGTAGAGTTGGATGCCCTTAAACAAATCCTGCCACTCATCTTCTAAATGGGAAACTGGCATGCTCTTCTTCCATGCATTATGTCTGAATTCTTCCTTCGAATATGCTATGAAATTTAAGTTTTTGGTGGCAGTCGTCTTAAACCAACTCTGGCCCGATCTTGGTAAGTTGGTCACTGCAGTGATGGAAGCTTCATCCACGATGATCTCTAAGGACCCAACACAGACTTTATTTCCATCAAACGTTTTAGCAAAAGCCTCTGCTATTGATTGGTGATAGCCTTTCTGTAGCCTTTCAACATATTCCATACAGCCTGCATTTGAGAAGTGTTTTTGCACTTCTGGATGCGTCTGTAAGAAGGATATACTGTCCAATTCATTCCTCAGTAAAGAACCACTACGTCTCCTCTCCATCTACAACTCAAAACCCGAAACGATTTTGTACACAAACCACTGCAATCTGTCATTTGGGCCGAGGTCTTGCACTGGTGAAAACACTTGGCTCTGTATTTCAACATTTAAAAACTTAGCATATATTTGTGGGTGATGCGTGTTGGGGAAGTGATGGGCCGATTTGATGTTTCCATCCAAGTAGTACTGCTCCTGCACCTGTGATGATGGATTTAAATTTTCCATTTTCGACGCCATGATTGTAAAGCATGCATTACTAAACGAGATCCGCTTTGCAATCCGATTAAGTCGTGCAAGCCCAAGTCTCCATCATTATCCACTTTCACCAGCGCATCATAATTGATTGCATGACATGGGTTGAGCATGTTATCATTTGATTTTTTAAAACGTGGATAAAACACATGAAATCGTCGCTTTCACCAGCTAACGACCCATGAGAAGTGCTCCTCAGCTGTTGAAAATCGTCGCTTTCACCAGCTAACGACCCGTGAGAAATGCTCCTTAGCTGTTGAAAATCACTGCTTTCACCAAATAACCATCATCTTTAAAACACGCGTTAGTTGTTGAAAGCATTTTATGAAAATTTTAAAGAGAAGACCTTTATGGGTCGTCTTATTTCTAAGACAAGAATTAAAACCTAAGTCTTGCTACTAGAAAAACTCAAAACCAAATTTGAGAAAACTACCAATAGCCATGCTATCAACCACAAAATGCAAGCATAGTGACAGATTCATTTTGGGAGCTAACATTTGGCTTCAACTAGGATGGGCGTCTCCCTATGAGGTGACCAAGAACCTAGCTAGACTCAGTAGGCTTTATTACAAAATTAAAAAAGAAATCTGAAAAATAGTTTTGCTAGTACCATTGGGCATGGAGTTATTCAAGTGACAGAAACAAAGAAAATAGAACTAAAAATAATATGTACAAGTAGAACAGGGTATTTAAGAAAAAGCCTTATCAAAAATAGGTCTTCAGAAAGCGCCCGTTGAAAGGGCCACCTGCTACTTCCTCGCTTGAAAGATTTTGGAGAACAAAGGTATTGTTCTGCTGCACCGTTGTTATGACAAAAGGACCTATCCAAAGAGCCTAAAATTTTTCGTGTTTCCCCTTCTCTTGCCTTGCTGCATCCCACTTTAAGACTAATTCCCCTGTTTTGAAGACATTTGATTTGACTTTCTTTTCGAAGATATCCTTGATATTTTCTTGATGTAATTCTGTTTTTTCCAAGAGTTGCTCTCTATCTTGCTGTAGCTCTACCAAATTATGAATTCTCCGGGTCAAATCACTTGGTTCAGAATCAGTTTCTTGTAAAAACTTTGCAACCGACAGTGAAAGTTGAACAGGAAAAATGGGTTCAGTACCAAATACCAACTTGGAAGGAGATGTACCAATTGATTTCTTACATGTAACCCTGTCAGCCCACAAAGAAAACTTCAGCTTGGAATCCCAGCCTCTGGCATTTTTTTCAAGCAACTTCTTTATAATCCTGATTAAACTCTTGTTTGATGACTCAGCTAGGCCATTCCCTTGCAGATAGTAAGCAATGGAATGTACCAGCTGGATTCCTAGCTCTTCACATAATTTCACCAAGTGTTTATCTTTGAAAGCAGCAGTGTTATCAGTGACTATTCTCTTAGGGCAGCCAAATCTGGCAAATATGTTTTCTTGCAGAAAATTTATGATAACAGTATGATTAGCGTTCCGGGTGGGAATAGCCTCAATCCACTTTGTAAAGTAATCGGTGGAAACAAGGATCCACCGGTGCTGACCACTAGAAGGCAGGTGAATTTCACCTATGAAATCCAGGCCCCACTGCTGGAAAGGCCCTGTGACCACTATAGGTTTGAGGGGAAGAGACTTCAGTTTTTGTTTTCCTTCAAATCTTTGACACTTGTCACATGTTCTCACAAACTCACACACATCTGAAAATAAGGATGGCCAGTAATAACCAGATCTTAAGATTTTATGTGCAGTGGTTTTCCAATAGTGATGTCCCCCACATTCACTATTATGGAATTCAATCATGACCTTAGCTGCCTCTTCTTGGTTTATGCACCTCAACAATAAACCTATTGGATTTTTCTAGAACATTAAGTTGCCATTGATATAGAAATTTATGGCTTTGAGCTTCAAAGCCCTTCCTTGTGTTTTTGTCAAATATGATGGGACTGATAAAGTTTGCAGAAAATGAATAATATGAATGTACCATTTGTAATCAGCTAGGTGAGATGAGACCTGCATTTCCTCACCTTCTTTATCCTCTGTAGACTGAACATTATATGCATTAATGCTTACCAGATTTATTTCGAGCAGCCTGCAATTTTCTCCTGCCAGGAGTTTGGCAAGGCCCTGACCCTTCACAAGTTTTGATGGTTTAATTTCAACATCAAATTCAATCAAGTTTTCTATCCACTTACTCCTTTTTCCATCTACGTCGGGTTGTATAAGCACATCTTTAACTGAACTGGAAGGAAGGAAAGATATTACCTTGGCCTGAAGGATGTAAACTCTGAAAGCTTTCAATGACTTGATAAGTGCATATGCTTGTTTCTCCAACAATTCATACTTTACCTATGCGTCCCTCAAGACCTTACTGAAGAAGGAAACCGGTTGCTCCTGATCATCAGCATTTTTCTGCAAGAGTACTGCTACAATTATATCTCTTGAAGCAAAATGAAAAAATGTAAAATACCTTGGAGAAATCGGGGCTGATTAAAACAGGGGTTGTTTCCTTGATGGCATCGAATCAGTGTCTGGCTGCTTCAGTCCATTTTACCTCGGAGTCCTTTCTTAACATAGCAGTAATATGCTTTATGATTTCTGCAAAGTTTACTATAAACCTTCTAATAAAGTTTATAGTCCCAAGGAAAGACTGAATGTCCTTCTTTGATCTAGGAAGAGACAGATTTTTAATTGATTCTACCCTTTTTGGGTCAATTTTCACCCCATCAGCTGAAACAATATGCCCAAGTAATTTCCCTTCCTTAAGTGCAAAATTTGATTTTTTTGGATTGAGATAAATGCCATACCTTCGACATTTTAGAAATGTCCTTTTTAAGTGTCGTAAATGAAGTTCATGGCTGCTCGAGAAAATAGTGATATCATCGAGATATATCAGGACAAAATTATCTTTCTCTCCAACGAAAGCAATGTCCATCACCCTTTGGAATGTCTCTCCTACATTAATCAATCCAAAGGGCATCTTCTCGTACATAAACGTACCCCATGGAGTAGTAAAAGAAGTCTTTTCTTTATCATCTGGATGGAAAACAATCTAGTTGTATCTGGAAAACCCATCAATAAAAGACATCACCTTTGATCCTAACACCTTCTGCAAAATATGTTCCATTTTGGGCAGAGGGTAGTTGTCCTTCCTAGAGCACTTATTCAAATTTCTGAAGTCGACGCAGAGTTTGATCTCCCCATTCTTCTTCCTGACCAGTACGAGATTCACAATCCATTATGAATATCTGAGAGGAATGATGATGCGGGTGTCCAATAGTTTTTTAATTTCCCTTTCCATTGTAGGCAGCAACAAAGGATTGAAGGATCTAAGTTTCTGCCTGAATGGTTTGGTGTCTTTGTTCAAGGGAATCTTATGCTGAATTACCTCTGTGTCAAAAGTTTTCAAGTCATCATACTGCCAAGCGAAGATGTCCGCAAACTCCTTTAGCAATTCTCCATAATCAGCCCTTTGTTTTTCAGTCAAATGTGAGGCTACGTTGACATATTTAGGCTCTTGTTCATTAGCTACATTGTACTACAAAACTTCTGAATCTTTTTCCCCACTTTCCAATTTGACATCCACATCATTATTATCGAACAACCTTTCCAACGGGACCAAACCTTTAGGAATTTTGTTGGTAGACAGTTCGACTATTTCATGTGCTGCGATTTTGCTTCTGAATTTTGGCTTCTCAATTTCATTGTCATGTTCATTCTCCTGATCGATCTACAGATCTGCAAACTCATCTATCACTGCAACAAATCTAGTGAGTTCAGCATCGTCTTCAAAAAACTTCCAAAATTTTACATTATCAGGGAGAGAGGGCCTATATTTAACTTGAATTTCATAATTCAATTTATGAGGCAGAGGGGGTATGAACGCACAAGCTGACACAACTAATGAATCAGCCAATTCATTCATTGCTCTAGGTACATATGAAATTTTAAAATCTGCAAAATCATGAATTGCCTTCAACACTTCATCTCTGTATGCTTTCATCCTGACATGCTTTGCTTGAAAGGACTTATTCACCTGCTGAATAATCAAATCTGCATCTCCAAACACCTGCAATTTTTTAATCTTCATCTCTTTGGCTGCATTTATCCCCAGAAGTAGTGCCTCATACTCAGCAATATTATTAGTCTCTTTAAAATCAAGTTTAAAGGACAAATGAGAAGTTTTCTTAGAAGGGGAAATCAATACCACTCCTGCTCCTGCTGATTCTTTGGTGCAAGCACCATCAAAAAACATGGTCCAAAGATCATCCTCTGCTGCTTCTGTGGGCTGAACTGTGGGTTTTCTGAGCAGCAATGCATCTGGTAATTAATTATCAATTTGCAAAATACAAGATCCCATACCTATGTCGACAGAATAGATAGGATGATTGGATGGATTCTTTTTGCCACTGATTACATATGCCAACTGAGATTCCCTGTATAGCCTTCCGTTCACCCCTCCAAAGACAGGGATAGTAGCGTAAGAGAGATCCATTTGAAGAGTACCACCTAGCCTCTTCATCCACGATCTTGATAGCAGACATCCAAATTTAGGTGGTATGTCTGCTTCTACTATATCCATCACCATAGTCTTCATGGATGCTTGGGTTAAGGTTACAGCCAAATCCTTGATCATCCCAAGACATTTGACTTTTCGAGAGTCAAAAGAGAAAATATCATGATAAGACTTGGTGATCTCCAGCCCAAGCTCATCCATGACCGCCTTTGGCATCAAATTGTGCGAAGCACCAGAGTCCAACAAACAGTTATGCAGTGTTTTCTCATGAATATTTAGAGAGATATATAAGGGAGGGCAGCTTTCATCTTTGTCTTCTATCATTTGGCCCAGAGTAATGGTTGGATTTTCATCATATATGTTGAGGATATCAGCAGAAAGGGATACAGATTGGGGATCTAGAGTTTTGAGGATATCCTTTTTGAACATTTCATTTTTCATTAACTCGACTAGAGGAATAGGAATTTTAATTTTTTGTATTTCAGCCTCAAAATTGAATGAATATGGGACTTTGTCAGAAGCTTTATCAGGGACCTTTACTTGATTCGAAGGAGCTTCATGATTTCTTAGTTGTTCAACAGAAGCTTGACTTTATGGAGTTTGATGCTTGATAGGGGCAACAATCTTTTTGGGAGGAGCTGATGCTTTCACCTTTGAAGGATTTGTTTGTTGATTCTCTGATGTCTGATCTTTTTGCTTAATAGGGGTTGTTCTCTTTTTGGGAGAGGCTGGTGCATCTTTTTGGGCAGTATCAGATTTTGATCGGATATTATATCTATTCTTATCTTCTTTCGTGAAAACGCCATCATCAATAAGATTATCTTATGTTTGTTCAGTCATCAATGCTTCCTCATATTCGTGTTGTGTTAGATAAGATTTCCCTGTCTCTTCTCCAACACAATGAATGTTATCTTCTCCACCTTTTTGATATTCACCCTCATCTTCGTCCATCACAACATTTTGAAGAGGGACCTTTATTCTCTGATCTTCAGTAGGATTCTTTTCTCTTTGCAAGATCTGAGTTGGTTGATTATTTCTTCTGAAGTTGTTGGGATTTTGATTTGGGTTCCTGCCTACAGAATCATAAGTGCCTCTTCCCTTCACAGGCTGCTTATTTTCAATTTTAAGCTTAGATATCTCAGAGGTTAGAGACTCTAACATCTTAGCCATTTTATCAAATTTCGGATCAGCACTTGATGAATATGAAGCCTCATTCCTTGGCCTTCTCCTATCAGAATCTCCTTTCCGCTTCTAGGAGGCTAGAATATTTGATTCCACCTCAAGGGAAGCATCTTGCATGAGAGATAATGTTGGTGACCTCCTTTCTCTCAGCAGTAAAAAAAAATCTGAGTCAAAAGCATCAGAATCTGTGATCTTAGCTTAATCANCCGGTTAAATCTTTTAGTGAAATCAGAGACTGACTCGCTATTTTGTTTCCTTAGGTTTCCGAATTCTGTGATATAGTAGACAAAATCTCTCCTGTCACCCCAATGTTTCAAAAATGTCTCATTCAATTGCTCGATTCCGGCTATGGAACCAGCAGGAAGTTCTTTGAACCATTTCCTAGCATGGCCATATAGGCTTTGGACAAGGACTCATGTCCAAACATCTTCTTCTTCAATATTAAGGTTTTCAACATAACTGTAGAAAGCCTCAATATGTTCTTCAGCAGACACATCGCCTTCGCCTGTGAATTTGGGCATATACTTCTGATAGTCTCCCATTGGCATGGATGATACTGGGTTTGGCAATATGAGTGGTGCATACCTAACAGCTAGGATTTTTTGCATCTTCGTCAAAGGAGGTGGTGCAGCCATAACTATCAAGGGTGAGAAAGGTGATGGTTTCTTTTTCAAGTCTTCAACACTGGAGGAATGCGAAAGAGGTGAATCTTCTAATGGGAAAGAGGTCTGATAAGAGGCTCTGTAAAAATTTGCAAGTTGTCCAGCTAAATTTCCTTCACCTTTAGCAGATAGCTCTTGGCCAAGATGTTCAACAGCAAGGAGGCTAGTATAAATGTTCAAGTGATCTTCTTGTTGCTGAGAATGAAAAGACTCAAGGGAAGAAGAACTGTGGCTTCTTTCTAAAGTCTTGGATGTTTTTTCAATCAAATTTAAATCTATCAATTTATCATCATTAGTATTTTCCTTTTGATCAAAAGGAATTTGTTCTTCTATAGTATTTACAGTTGTTTTTTCATCAATGCTCTCTAAAAAGAACTCAAATTTTTCTGTAGTAGATTTTCCAGAACTGAAAAGAGGATTACCTTTTGTATCTAATCTTGAAGTTTGACCCTGAATTGTCTTTCCTTTCCTGAGAATTAGTTCTAGATTGGACACTGGTGTGATAGGTGATTCTTGAGGATTCGCCCTAGTACTGATCCTCTTAGGAGCCAGGATGAACTTGTGGAGTCCCCAGATAGATAATTACAACCAAATAAAAATGTATAATCTTTTTCTATCATCAAAGATCATCTATGTGTCGTATCCCAGGAAAGAGGAACTTGAATTTCGTCTCCCCAGCAATGGCACCAATTTTTTATCACTCCAAGAAACTCCTTAGGGTTGTAGGCTAAGGATGCTTGGTAACTTTAAAAATAATGTGTAGGTATGCTTGAACAATGGGGTCTTTGATGATCAATGTAATAGACAACTCATCATACATCTAAAGAAACAGTGCTTTCATAAAACAATAATCAGATCAAGTAAATTGAAAGGAGAGGATGAAGAACACTATTATTGATTGTCAAATACAACTTAATGTAGGGCTTAATGCGAGATAGAAAGAAATCCTTTACTTCAATTCTATGAGCTCAATAAAGAGATAACAGTCTTCATAAGCTAAAATAAACTGAAACAAAGTACAGAAAGGGAAAGATGGATATTTCTGATATTGAAAACGAAAGGAAACTAAACTTTTATTTTGTAAATAAGAGTCTATACAGTAGCACAAAATATATCCCAGTTTGAACCCTTGTCTCTTAGAAAAGATAGGCATTTATAGCCTTTTACAATCAGTTTTTAAGATCCTAAAAACTTGGATCTGTATCTAAAAATAGCAATTCAAATTAACTAAGCAACTTGATAACAAATACTTAATGACTAGACTAGCATTCGAATTGTCTTCAATCTCAAAATTCGACATCTGTATTCTTCAGCTCCTGGAATCTGTGATGTTATGAAACCTGGAAAATCCACCTGTCTTGGCAGCTGGATTTCTTCAGTGTTCATAGTCAATACTTTAGGAAACCAGTTTAGCATGTGGTTCTCAAAAACTCCCACGAATCTCTGATGCAGAGTCTTTTTTGATCAAGTTGTTATCCCTTTAATACTCTGGAACCTCTTTAAATCCTGTCAAAAATGACCAGCCTCCATCCTTAGCTTTCAAAAATGATTTTTCTTCTTTCACCAGCTAACTCGCCTTATGCTTCGCTAGTTAGCTGGTGAAAGCGCTGCCTTTCACCAGCTAACTGGTTGTA
Source organism: Picea engelmannii (assembly GCA_009831015.1). NCBI lineage: Eukaryota > Viridiplantae > Streptophyta > Pinopsida > Pinales > Pinaceae > Picea > Picea engelmannii. Next base: position 657,914 of record ML777759.1, on the reverse strand, counting down.
AAATTGCGATGTGCGCTGGTGAAAGCTATACCTTAGCTAAAAATGAACTTTCACCTCCAAAACTGTGATTCCATCAAAAACTCAATGTGTCTCTGCTTTATCCCCTTGCATGTTCACAGCAACCTGAGCAAGCACTTGCAAATCTAGGTGTGAATTTTTCTTTTGCTTCAATTTTCTGATTTTCCTTTTAAGGCGCTTTGCTAGCCACCATAGATTGTTATAGTCTTTGGTGATTTTTTGTTTCCTCTTCTTTTCCTTGACACTTTCATGAGACAGATTTTCAAATGCAGCATTTGTTTCTGCAAAATTATCAGACAGCTTCTTGTATCTTTCCTTTATTACTCTTTCTAAGACCTCCTGCTGAGCGATTACTTCTTTGAGTTGCTTGATTTTCTGTGTTTTCTTTGGCTTAGTGCTCTTTGAAGTTTCCCCTTCCTCGGTGTGAGTAAAGGTCTCACAATTCTGTGCAAACTCAATGGAATGTTCAAGACTTTTGGTGGCAGGGCTCTCATCTTCTTGCTCTGGTTCTGAGTCTGTGTATGGCAGGTTTAAAATGTTTGTTCTCCTTTTTGTAGGCTGCTCTGTAGTAGTTTCAAAATCCAATTTTTTATTTGACCTGTAAGATTTCACACCAGAGATTCTATCTTCTGGAGGTCCTGGAAGGGTTCTCCTCTTCCTCGAGCTACTTTGAGGAGTCAATTGCCTCTTTCCATCTTTCCTCTATTCATTCATGGGTTGAATTTGAGTTTCAAAGCCCTCCCAAAAAAGAAAATATTTCCAGGTCCTTCCCTTCTATCTTAGCTCCTCCATAATTATCAATTTAATAAGGCCAAAGTGGCAAAGAGTGTTCTTCATACTTAGAGGTTCAGCTCTAATCTTTTTACAGATTTTAGTTAAGCTCTTGTGCAAGAAGAAAGGTAGATTTAGGAGAGTTTTACCTGTGAAATGGTCTAAGAGCTTGAAATGATATAACATCAGTTTTTTGTACCTACCTTCTGAAGTTATGTAGAGTTGGATGCCCTTAAACAAATCCTACCACTCATCTTCTAAATGGGAAACTGGCATGCTCTTCTTCCATGCATTATTTCTGAATTCTTCCTTCGAATATGCTCTGAAATTTTTTTTTTGGTGGCAGTCGTTTTAAACCAACTCTGGCCCGATATTGGTAAGTTGGTCGCTGCAGTGATGGCAGCTTCATCCATGATGATCTCTAAGGATCCAACACAGGCTTTATTTCCGTCAAACATTTTAGCAAAAGCCTCTGTTATTGATTGGTGACAGCCATTCTGTAGCCTTTCAACATATTCCATACAACCTGCGTTTGAGAAGTGTTTTTGCACTTCTGGATGCGTCTGTAAGAAGGATAGACTGTTCAATTCTTTCCTTAGTAAAGAACCACTGCGTCTCCTCACCATCTGCAACTCAAAACCCAAAACGATTTTGTACACAAACCACTGCAATTTGTCGTTTGGGCCGAGGTCTTGCACTGGTGAAAACACTCGGCTCTATCTTTGAACATTTAAAAACTTAGAATACATTTGTGGGTGATACGTGTTGGGGAAGCGATGGGCCGATTTGATGTTTCCATCAAAGCAGTACTGCTCCTGCACCTATGATGATGGATTCAAATTCGCCATTTCCGATGCCATGATTGTGAAGCATGCATTACTGAACGAGATCCGCTTTGCAATCCGATTAAGTCGTACAAGTTCGAGTCTCCATCATTATCCACTTTCACCAGCGCATCATAATTGATTGCATGACATGGGCTGAGCGTGTTATCATTTGATTTTTTAAAACATGGATAAAACACACGAAATCATCGCTTTCACTAGCTAACGACCCGTGAGAAGCGCTCCTCGGCTGTTGAAAATCGTCGCTTTCACCAGCTAACGACCCGTGAGAAATGCTCCTTAGTTGTTGAAAATCACCGCTTTCACCAGCTAACCATCATCTTTAAAACACACGTTAGCTGTTGAAAGAATTTTATGAAAATTTTAAAGAGAAGACCTTTATGGGTTGTCTTATTTATAAGACAAAAATTAAAACCTAAGTCTTGCTACTAGAAAAACTCAAATCCAAATTTGAGAAAACTACCAATAGCCATTCTATCAACCACAAAATGCAACCATAGTGACAGATTCATTTTGGGAGCTAACACATACAAAGGATGAACCTCCCAACCATAGGCTCTGTTGTTCCAAATATCAAAAATAAACCACCCTTGAGCTGACACTATGAGTCCACAAGGAGATTCGGTCCTTTGGTTGTCCACTCTCCACAAATAGAAACCTCGAACCCAAGTTCCAAACTCCAACAACATTTCCAATCCACTAACTCTCTTCCCCACACCCTGCACAACCCAATGAATAAACCCCCTTCACTGCTCACAGTCCCTCGGGTTGTACCATTCATTTTTCAGGCCTTCTAGTGCACTAGCTTGGCCATGAATCTCTCAGTTGGGGACTTCATGAACTCCCAACTACTTCAGTAGTTTTCACAATAGCCTTCACAAGGATCTTGAGCCATTTCCTCAATAGGAAACACATTACATGATTACAACATGTTTTACAGACACAAAACCTCATTTCCAGCATAACACATAGCCAAACAATGGATTCCTTCATGCATATCATGGTTGGTGCTCTTTTCAACACTCAACTCTCCCTTTGTTGTCCAAAATATGCATGCAAAAATCATCTCTTTTTACATACGAAATTCCTTCTTCTCCCTTTCTTGCTTGACTCTCCCTCTTCCCAAACATGATTTTACTTCAGCCCCATGCTCCCCAATAACTAAGGTATGTGACTCATCACACCCACCCTCTTACAAGAGTTTAATGATTGGATTTGGGAACACTCAACAATAATGTAAAAGGTTTACACAATGATAATAATTTCAGGAATGTGGGTTGGATTAATGCCCATGAATAATTCCCCCTTGGACCCCTATCTCTTGTGGAATCACAACCCCCCATCATTTTCATCCCTCTCGTATCACAACCAACAATTATTAATTTTATTAATTAATTCAATGCATATAATATACAATTTGTCCCTTGTCCATATTAATTAATACGAGTTCTTTGCCCCAAACATATCGGGTCACCAACCTAATGACATTTATAGAATTACGTTCTAATTGTGTGGATCAAAACTGGGGATGTTACAAAACTTCCTTGTGAAGATGGAAATTCAAGTTTATAGTACTCTTTTGGATGAAATAATTCATTTGATTGGTCCTTGTCAAAACGAAATGTGGAGAAAGAAAGAAATTCAAATAAATTTAAAACTAAAGCTTCACCTCATTCAGAATACCAATGTCATGACTTTGGAGTAGAAGGTTTGTTCAATAAAAACAATCAAATAGAAGGATCGGTGTTGGATACTTGTGGCAGAGACATCATGGATAATGATCAGTTGTCAACAAGTGGGAAATTAGAGAAATTATTTTCCTATGATTAAGATATAATAGATGGAAGGAGGGGTTATGAAGGAATCTGTGCACATATTGCAACCCTAAGATCAATTTTATGATGGTAAAATAGTGCATGGAAATCTAAGCATAACCCTTGTAAAGATTAGCAAGAGAGGAATTAGAAGAACTGTCTAAACACCCAACAACAAACTTATCATCAAGTTTGAAGATACACCTATGGAAAACATTAATTCTAAGCATTTATTGTTGTAGGGATCAACACCATATTGTATCAGTACTTCAATAGTTAAATAACTTACATGGGGAAGATTATGATGACATATAACCAAACAATATAAGGGGAAATAACCATCAGTTTTGGGGAAGCTTGAAGGTTTAATCCATGAAAATAGTACTCTATTAAATATGGCATACCTTTGACATCATCTTTGTGTACATATATATCAACATTCAAGCATAAGGATGATTGTGTACCTACAAAAAATAGATAATATGCAGAAATTACAGTGTGACAAAGTTGTGACAACAATAAAATGCTAAGTTTCTAGCAGTTGAAATGCACACTATCTATCAAAAGAAACCTGAATCAAGAGCCCAGACTTTGACTTGCATTACTCCTATAAATATATCCTTCATCAAACCTACAAACAAATTTTGCAAGCACATCAACAAAGACACTATTTAAGATAAAATTGTGACAATATAAGGGCACTTTTTTAACAACATACTTGTTTCTTGGATGGAAGTCTCATAATCTAGAAGATTGTTTATCTCTTATGCCTTCTTCTTTGTGACATATAGTTTTTGATAAGATATATCTGTGGCTTGAAATTTTGTTGTGCGTTATTAATTGAACAAGACATGGGTTAATACCATAGATCGAAGCTCTCTTTTGTTGCATTATCACTATAGAAACATACATTATTATTGCATTGTTTGATTATTATGAGAAATAGTGGTGGCCTATTGTTGTTCTTTTGCTTCTTGAAGAAATACCAAGGGCTCATATCCTTGGGAAAATTATGAATTTTCTTATATACTTCTGATGTATTGAGTTTATAAATTGCACATGTATTAGAGTGCATTGTGGAACAGAAAACTGAGGAGATTTAAGGGTTTAAGGTGGAACATTTCAGAGAGAGAATTGTTGAGATTACTGGAAAGATGGTCAAACTTGTTGAGGGAAATGACAAGTTATTTTTATCTATCGTGGAGATAAAAACTACATAATGGTTTTTCAAATTGAAGGATAAAATGCAGGTCAAGAATATTTCACTTGAAGAATTGTTGCATGAAAAAGAATAGGTTGTAGATATTTTCACCAAACCCCTTCTCAAAGAAACATTTGAATATCTCATACATAATTTGGGAGCAATATCCCTCTAATATCGTCAATAGAAGGAAGCACAAGCTCAAGGGGAGAATCCCATAGCCATTGATGTCAAAGGGGGAGAAGTTACAAACATAGGAAGAATTGCCTACATAAGGAGAGTTGCAGACATGGGGAGTATTACAAACATTCCTAAGGGTTTCCATAAATGACAAAGGGTGATATTGTTGGAAATAATTTTTTCATTGATGTCAAATATAGGGGCAGGCTACAAATGTCCAAGATAAATATTGCAAGATGAAAATTGTTGGAAATATTGTTTTTGTATTTTTTATGCCTAGTTTAGATACCCTATCTTTGAAGGCCTTTTTACTCTGAATACCTAGCTCAAATCAAAGCATAGGATATATGGTTGAAAAAATTATTTTGAGCCCTTTCCAACAATATATGGAACTCCCTCTAAGTCCATAAGAATGAAGAGATATGAAATATTATGTCAGGTCGGCCTAGATAGTTTTACAAGTTGACCCCATAATTGAACGCATAAACACTATAAATAAAGGATAGATGAGTGCATTTTGAAGAACACAAGAAAGAGATCTAATATGAAAATGAAAAAGGTGTGCTAGGGTTGAGGCTAAAAAGGTTTAAGGCGTGTCTTCTTATTTTTAAGGGATGATTATAAGACTAAGTATGGAGCATCTTTCTAGGAAATCATGACAACATTTATGGACTGATTTAAGGCACAAGTTATCTCTATTTTGAGGTCAGATTTAAGGGTTGATTAAGGTGCATTATATATCCGTTCAAGGGATGAAAATGGTGCAATTTCCAAGATGAATTAGGGTTGATTATGGCGCAGAATTTGATGAGTGTATGACAACATCAAAAAGGTGAAATTATGACAGTTTTGAGGGATGATATAGGGTTTATTATTTCATAGATCTCGAGGTGATATTACAACAATTTTATGGGTTGAATTAGGGTTGATTATGACATAGATTTCAAAGTGATTTAGTGACAGTTTAAGGGATGAAATCGGGTTGTTTATGATGTCAACTTCAAGGTGATTATGATAGCAAGAAAGATTGAAAAGAGGACATTCTAAGGACTGGCTTCAAGGGTAGATTATGGAGCAATATTTAAGGTTATTACATCATCATTTTTGTACCTATTTATCTAGTAGGTTGGTGCCTACAAGTCTTGTTGAGTTGGTTCTCAGCTGAGGATATTGGTGTCTCTAGTAGGTTGGTGCTTATACAATAACTTGTTGAGTTGGTGCTCAATTGAGGAGATTGGTGTCTGCAGTAGGTTGGTTCCTACACAATATATTTCTAAGTTGGTGTTCAACCAAGGATATCGGTGTCTCTAATAGGTTGGTGCCTACAATATTTGTAACAATAGGTTGGTTCCTACATACATTTATAAAGATAAGTTTTTTTTGGTTTTCTCCTATGAGGGTTTTCAAGTTAAACTCTATGTACCATGATTCAAGTTTACATGCATTTACTATTTTAAAGTTAATGGATGATTGATGAATGCTCAATTAAAGTAAAAAGTATATTATATTGATTCACCCCCCCTCTCAATATAAACATAAGTTCAACATTTGTGTATCTATACGCAACATGTTTTGTACATGATCTATTTGTTGTAATATCAATAATGAACCATCACTAAGTTAATTGATATTACTCGTATATATTTTCCTTACATGCATTGATTATGCATCATTATGTTAGTGGAGAGGTATTATTATAAGAGTTGTAGTAAAAGGAGACTAATTCACACTTGTAATCATACATATAACCTCAATACAATCAAATCATATTACTCATTTAAGTATCAATTACATGGATATGTCTTCCTCCATGTTTTAGGAATTGGATATGCATTTGTTACACATTATTTTGGTAACCCCAGTGATCCACTGACGACATGTGTTCATGTTCCCAGAAAAGATAAAAGAGTCTTTCTCCATGAGGAAAGGGATTTGATTTCCCTTCTCAAAAACCATATTAAGGAAGGTCATCGCACCCTGCAAAATGCACAGGGTGTGACAATCCTTGATCATTGCACCATGCTCTAGAGATGAATTGCGACATCTCTGCAGGCTGCACTATACCTAGGGTGTGATGATGCCAAAAACTAAGGAAAATTCAAACTTCAAGAAAGTTCTAGAAGATGAGTTGGCCTCTAAACGGTTTGGATCTTACCCGCTTCTCTGATTTGGTGGGATCATCCTAATATCCTTGCCCATCACTCTTTCACACTATATAAAGAGGAATCTCTCATGGAAAAGGCTAAGGTTGAATAGGCTAGGATTTGTATGGAGAGTTTCTACTTCTTCTTGGGAGATTTTCCCTAGTTATACAAGCTACATGGTGGATCTTCTTCATTCAGAGGCTTTAGAGCAAGTGTGTGTGTTGGAGCAAAGGGCCATCAAAAGGGGACATTGCGACATCAAGGCTTTGGTTGTAATCTCCACTTTCATTTTAATATGATACAGTGATATGTTTCTTTCCCATAAAACCAGTCTTGTTTTATTGTATGATTCCTTGATCACATACATAGGTTCTTGTTGAGTATATTATATTGCTTTCACTTTGGTTGGATTGTGTTCCCTTGCAAGTTCAATATCTTTGGAGCATTGGAACGGAGCTAGGATGGCAATGGCAAGAGTAAACGACATTTAAACAGTATGTTGTCTATCTCTTGTTAACTAGTAAACTCAATAATTAGAGCTTAGGGAAAGTCTTATATTTTGTTTTGTTTTGTTCTAGTTTCGGGTGGATCTAGGGAGATTTGTTTATGTCTGCATTTACCGATTAATCCAATAAAAAAATTGGTGACCATATTGGGGATACGAATTCAATTTGGTTGTTTTCTTCTTGTTTGCTTTTAGCCTTCCTTCCACTGATTAAATTCATTATCTGAGTCTGTGGGTGATCCATTTGGACTCCTTGGGTCTGAAATTTCAGTTAGATTTTTTTTCTTTCTTCCATTTTTTCCTCATTTACATAGATCATCGCACTGTACCATATTGGTGGCCTGTGACGACCTCAGATGTCGCACCCTTCTTGTCCAATACAATGCGGCGACATCACATTGTGCTTTGTTGGTAGCTTGTGACGACCTTAACTCGTTGCATTGTGCCCTACTGTCAGGTTGCGACGATTCCTGAAGGATTTGTTGGAGTGAGCCAATTTGTATTTTTTCACCCAGTTTTTTCTTAGTGGCCTGAGGTGAACTTATGATGTTGGTGTTTGATTGATTCATGAGTTTAAAGCTTGCTTTTGATTGGTTTTCAGTGATTGAAAGTCTTTCTTCGTAATTTTGCAAGTTTTTTTCTTTTGATCTTTGTCACAAGGATATAATCTCGGTATTTTGATCTGAGTGTTTGTTCGACAAAGGGTCTTTGATTTATTTGAGTTTTTGGATTGATTTCACTTACCATATTGTTTGTTGATTGAGAAACACTTTTTGTTTGCATTTGACAAAAGGCTTTCTTATCTTTTTCATTTTTGTCTATATTATGAGTTTTGATTTGGGAATTGTGTTGAGAATGTCTTGATTTTCTTGCATTACGCTTTCTTTTTCCTCGTTATATCTCTGATTTGATTTGAAAAAGAAAGGATGGAAATCACTTATTCTTTGTAGTAATTGCTTCCAAGAAAATCCTTGCATTCAAAATATTGATTAAAGAGAAGAATTGGAAAATTTTGTAGTTCATGATTATTTGGAATTGTGTTCATTCGAAATTAAGAAATTGCAATTTGTAGCTTTTGTTCTTCAAGAGAAACACCTTCTCCCTACTGTAATTAGAGTTCATCAAATTGAAGGATTACACATTCATATTTTATTGCATTTTATTGGGTCAAGGTCACAACATCATCAGTTTCATTCCCATTTCCCTTTTGAGTAAACAACAACCTCTAAAATACAACGTAACTTTAAAATTTATTAGCAACTTTTATTTTCTAGGAATTCTTTTCACCAACAATTAGCTAGGATAGTAATTTGGAATAGGTTGTAAGGCACATTCTCCAAAGCTTCAAAACACACAATAGTATCTTTTGATAGGGAGAGTTCAAATCCAATTGCTACATTTTGTCTCGGGAAGCCCTCTAACACAAGGGTCAATCATGAGGTTGCATTAGGACTAGCAGAGTTACTCACCCTGCTTTGTTGGTCTTAGTGTAGAGATTTCACGTATTATTGGGGGTCACTTGAGAGTATACCCACGATTATGTGTGGGGGATCCTCGAGTTGATTTTGTGCTAGATACCCTGCCTTTGCATGTCGATCGGACTGTCGAATGTTGCCCTAGGCATCATTGTTGCATTTGGTAACCTTAGTAGCCTATCTCTTTAGGGTATTTACACTAGGTGACTGTGGAAGGACAAGTATTCACGGTACCTGGAATCGACGTTGGCCAAAATCACTCGGGCTCCTTAGAGGGTATACCCACGATTATGTGTGGGATATTGCACCAGGGTGTAAGTCCGTTAAGAAGGTTGTCAACGTAACATTTCCACCCACTTTATCCCAGCCCCTTCTTGTCTTGATTTCGCGACGTTGGATTTCATCACCAACTAGTGACTTCGAAATAAGAAGGTTTGTTTTCTTTGTTTGATTTCTATATTTTATTAGTGAGTGTTGTTTGTTTCTCTAGTTGACCATAGATTTATTTTGTTCTTTATTTGGATCAGCTAACATCGGCCTTCACCATTCACGTAGGATGCAAGGGCTACCCCCAAAATATCCATAAGGTTATCTCCCTTTGCTTCCTAACTCAGCAGAATGCTCTCCTGAGAGAGTAGTCAATAACGAAGTAGCTTCTAAGGTTGGAAGCACACACCCTTTAGAGGGATTCAAAATAGTCTCGGATCCTTTAGAGGCATTCTGACTTCCCCCAAATCCATTATTGAGTATTAGACAAGACACACATTTATTCCAGATGAATTCATTAGGAGAAATTATTGTTGTTGAGAATATTGGAGTACCTACTGGACCTGACGCAGGATCTGGAGTAGACGATCCACTTTTTCAAAGTGAATCATTTAGAACCTTGGCTCACACTACTGAAATTTTTAATCCTAGCTCTGCCCCTTCTACATTGCACAATCTCTATGGAATCCTAGGAGTGAGTCTTGATCAAACTATGGCATCACAAATACCTAAGACATTTGTTACCTACACGATACCTTTGGATCATTTTACTAGCACAACTAGTAATGTCACCATGGTTTCAGACCGATTATTGGTTGGTTCTCACTCAATTCTTCCTCTCCAGATGGCCCATTCTACTATGGTCCCACAAGCTATGATTGTTTCCACTGGAAATGTGGTTATCACTCAAGATCATATTGGAACACCACTTCCACTTAGACAAAATCTATCACTTCACCCTGGGTACAACACGTTGAATACTTCCATTGCTATCCCCACCTAGAATCCATCTGGAGGGTCTGGACCTTTTGTTCCTCCTAGGTATAACGTTTCTAGTCAATTTGTTCCTACACCTGCCCAGGTTCTCTCTAGGGGGCCTTACGTTCCTCCTCCACCTTTGTTAGGAGGATCTAATCATTCAGGCCCTAGTGGCTCCAATCCGAATGGACGCATCGGTCATTCTATCACTTTTGGTTTTCAGATTCCTGTTGGAGGTCAACCTCAAGTTGGGGGACAACCTCAAGTTGGGGGGAAACCTCAAGATGGGGGACAACCTCAATTTGGGGGAAACCTCAACTTGGGGGACAACCTCAAGTTGGAGGCCATAATCCAGTTTATGGACAAAGTATACATGTGTTACAATATCAACCTTGGAATATTCCTTTCCAAGGGAATCAACAACCGTCTGCGGGGCAATATCCTCAAGTTAATTCTTTTGTACCCCCTAATCTCGGCCAACTATATCCAGGTTCTATGAATCCTACCTGGGGTCAAAATTATCAATCCAATGTTCCTTTCCATGGGAACATACCTAATCTGCATCAAAACACTCCACAACCGAATCTGTTAGGACTGTCTAACTATCTACAGACTGTTTATGGTCCTACTGGTATACCTATGGGACTTTCTCCTCAAAACTACCATTTTCCTCAAGTGAACAGATGGTTGTCTTTTCTTGCCACTTTGGATTTACCGAATTTATCTAGGATTTTGAATGATCCTATTTTACATTCTCCTTATTGGCCTGTTTGATATTCCTAAGTTTGACGGTCGATCAGGAGAAGACCCAAATAACCATGTCATGACTTTCCATCTTTGGTGTTCATCCAAATCATTGATGGATGACTCCATAAGATTACGACTTTTCCAACGAACTCTCACAGGTTTGGCAATGAAATGGTACATCGAGTTACCACAAGGATTATTTAATGAATTCAATACCCTAGCCATGGCCTTTTTAACACATTACCAATTGCCAATTCGATACGAGACAGGAGCCAAAATTTTGAGTTCTTTTAAACAATATTCTTCCACACACATTTTTTATCACATTCATGAGTGGAGGAGGAGAAGACGCTTAATCAAAGTTCCCCTTCTTGATCAACTATTGACTGAGTGGTTTACCAAATCACTCATTGGGCCTATCGCCCGTGATGTTTCCATGGGTGGTGTCATCACAGAACAGAAGGCGATTAGTCGTGCTCAGTATCTAGATCTCGTTTATTCTCAAACCAAAACACTTTATGACTTGATCACTGATGCTCCTCATCATTCCATGAATCCTACTCCAACACCTATAGAAGCTTCTCATGCTATTGATGGTGTGATTGGCACCTTTCATGTTGAGATTCAGTCTACACACGCTAGTCAGAATAATCCCAAATCCACTACTTCTAATGTAAAAAATACCTCCACTCCTACTCTTTCCTCCGGTAAGACTTCTGAAGTTAATTCAGTTCAATCCACACCTATAGGTAAAAATAAAAATAAAAATAAAGAGAAGGGTAAAAATAAGGAGGACAAAAATACTACTCAACAATCTGAGAAGTCCAAAACGCAGCCCGCTGATGAGAAAGATAAACGTAAACCTCATTACCCTTGCCTTATTTATGATGACGACCATTATACGAAAGATTTTCCACGATGCATTGAGGTTACTAAGTTCCTCCAAAGGACCTGAAAGCCTTCTACACCTGTCATCTTAGTCACAACCATTTCCATCTCAGTAGTAGGCCCAATTGGTCATTCATGACCAACCTTCTCCTTCTACCTTGTCTTATGTCCTTATGTGTATTGATGACTCTAAAAATAACGAAGATGCAGTCGCAACTCAAGCCAAATATTATTCTTCGTTGAAGGAGAAATTTGATGATATACCACCTTCATTGGTTAAACTTCCTCCCCCAACTTCACCACCAAACGGTCCTCTTCATCTCGAACAACCAGGTCTCGATACAATTCTTCATTCTCCTCCCAAAGGCATTGTTCAAAATTCCTCTTTTAATCCTCATGCACATGCTACCCAAAAATACACTATTGTAGAAGATCTTGCGCAAGCACCCTCTACGATGTTGGCTCTCAAAGTCCTTCAAAGTTGTCCTACTCAACAGAAGGCATTGTTAAAGGCTATTGGTGGAATTGATCCTACCGATACCAATTTGATAATCTTTGACTTGGAAGATCATATTCTAAGAATTCCTCCTCAATTAGCGTTTCAGATCCAAGTTGTTGTGGAAAACAAGAATATCTGTCGAACTATTATTGATGAAGGAGCCTCAACTTGCGTTATGTTTGTTACTTGTTGAAAGCTATTGGCTCTCCTGCCCTTATCGATTCACAGAATACTCTTAAGGCCTTCAATGGTACAGGTTTTAAACCTTACGTTGTTCTTCCTTCAATGTCTATTACGTTAGAAGGTAAATAGATCAATGTCGAGGTTGAGGTATTTGATGTAGCTCTTGATTATAATCTCTTACTTGGTCATAGTTGGATTGACTCCATGTGTGTAGTTATGTCTACCCTTTTCTGTTTGTTACATTTCCTGTACCAAGGAAAGTTAATTATTGCTGACCAAATGGCCTTCTTTAATTATGATTATGTTACTAGAAATGTCTCTTTTATCTTGAAGACACCTCCCGGTTATGAGAATGTCAGTGTGGGTATTTTAAAATATTCCACCTTGATGGGTACATTTCTTATTCCACCACCCGATATTCCTCCTCCTTTTGCCGCTTTGATTAACATGATCTCCACCACTGTTCATGAAACCCTTGAGTCATATGACCCATGGGTACTACCTAACTCTTGTGATATTCTATGTTATGGTGACATGATGCCTTTAAGTCCAGTGGAATCAACTTATCAAGCTATTCAATTTCCAACTCCCTCTCCTTCTTCTTTCTATGATACATCTCCTGGTCTATTTCATGTCATCTTTCCTACTGATGAGATGATCATGTCATTAATGTATATGGAAGATACTCCATGGGATGATGGGAATCATCGTTATGTTCTCTTCCTAGGAAAGGATACCATAGAGAGCTATCAACGGATTTCGACTCTGTCGATCGTTGTTGTTATTTCTTTTGCTCTTGAGTCAACACACGATGTTTTTATGAAGGGAAATTGAGCAACATTTCACCTATCGTTCATCTTGACATTTCGATTAAACCAAAATTCATGGAAAATGTTCATATCGGTACCTCATGTTCTACTGATGAGGTTTTCACCTATAAATCCCTTTTTCAAGAATTTTGTGACGTTTTTGCCTGGAGTTATGAAGAGATGTCAGGTATTGATCATGATATCATTGTGTGTGAGATTAAGACTTATCTGGATGTTAAACCCATTCGACAGAGACTTTTCCCAGTACATACACATAAATTTGTTGTTATTAAGATTGAGGTTGAAAAAATTCTTAAAGATGGCTTTGTCTATCCTGTGGCTTTGAAAGATTGGGTATCTAATCTTGTTCTGGTAAATAAGAAACAAGGAATGATCTGTGTTTGTGTCGATTATAGGGATATAAATAAATCTTGTCCTAAGGAAAATTATCTGACCCCTTTCGTTGACCAGATCGTTGACAACTGTGACGAGAGTGAAATCTTCTCCTTGATGGACAGTTTCTCTGGATATAATCAAATTAATATTATACCAGTGGATCAACACAATACTACTTTTATTTTCCCTTGGGGAACCTTCGCTTACCAGAAACTACCCTTTGGTCTCAAAAATGTTGGTGCAACCTTTCAACACGCTATGTCTTACACTTTTCATGACATTAAGCACATTGTACAACCCTATCTTGACGATCTACCGATGCATTCTATGCGTCGTCAAGATGACACGACACATTTATGGGTAATTTTCATACGCTGTCGTTATTATCGCATATGTTTGAATCCGCACAAATGTGTTTTTTGTGTGGAGTCCGACTGACTTCTTGGTTTTATTGTGTCTATACATGGAATCCGGGTAGACCCCTTGAAGGTTGAGGCTATTATTAATATACCTCCTCCTTCTACGCTACGCCAACTCCAAAGTTTGCAAGGGAAGGCAAACTTTTTACGTCGATTCATTCCCAATTATGTTGAATTAACGAAAGGATTTACTCAGCTCCTCAAGAAAGGTTACAAGTTTGTATGGGACGATACTGAAAACAAAGTCTTTGAAGCTTTGAAACTTGCCTTAACACGTACACCATTATTGTTTTCCCATGACTATAGCCGAGATTATTTCTTGTACTTAGTTGCTTCGGACTCTACCATTGTTATGGTTTTAGTCCAAGAGGATGATTCACACGACATACATGTGATATACTATTTGAGTCAGAGTCTCACGACTACCGAAACCAAATACCTACATGTGGAGAAATTGGCCTTGGCAGCTGTTCAAGTTGTTCAATGTTTTTGTCACTACGTCTTATTACGCAGAACCACTGTTATTTCCGATTGCAACCCCATGCAACATATCCTTACTCGACAATTTCTTGGGGGAAAGTACTCCAAATGGATAGTTATTCTCCAGGAGTTTAACTTGGAGTTTGAACGCTCCAAGTCAAAGAAGTATTTGGTTTTTGTCGAATTGATATGTGACCTTCCCTCTTCTGAGACAGAAAATGTGGCAGAGGATTCATTACCTGATGAATCCCTCTTTCTGATCAGTTCTGATGAAGTATGGTACAGCAATATTATCATCTATCTCCAAACTCAAACTTTTTGGCCTGATATCTCTAGTACAGATCGTCATCGTATACGGTATCAAGCTCGTCAATACATCACCCTTGGTGATACCCTTTACCGTGGTGGTATTGATTCCATATTCTGACGATGTCTCACTTACGATGAAGCTAAGAAATATTTTAATGACTGTCAGTCTCGAGCATGTGGCAGTCATATGTCTGGGTATGCCACTGCCCAAAAGATCTTACGAATTGGTTATTTTTTGCCTTCATTGTTTAAGGATTGCATTACTTCCATCCAGAAATGTCATGCTTGTCAAACTTACAACAATAAGATCTGATCTCACCCAACTCCTCTTCACCCTCTGTTTCTGTTGGTCCGTTCACTAAATAGGGCATTGACTTCATGACATGTAACCCTGACTCGGTCGGGGGGCGTGGATACCTTATTGTATCTGTGGATTATTTCACTAAATGAGCCGAGGCGATGCCTACATTTGATAATATCGGGAAAACTGTAGCTTTATTCATATTCAACCATATCATTACTAGATTTGGTGTGCCTCAAGCCATCATTATTGATCAAAGTAGTCATTTTCAAAATTTTATGATGTTCGAACTCACTAAGAAGTTGGGTCTTCGCCATGAAAACTCAACCCCCTACTATCCGCAGGCCAATGGCTAGGTTGAAGCAATCAACAAATTTCTCACTACTATGCTTTGACGGATGGTAGGAATTCATAAGTCAAATTGGAACACAATGTTGTTCTCGGCATTATGGGCCTATCGGGCATCCATTAAGTCTGCCACGGAATTCACACCTTTCCAATTAGTATATGGTATCGAATTAATTTGTTTGATTGAATGTGAAATCCCATCTTTAAAACTAGTTGTTGAACCTCTCCCCAACACCTTTGTTGAAGAGGAACGTCTGTTGTATTTGATGCAATTAGATGAAACTCGTCGTGATGTCACCTTAGTTATTGAAACTCAGAAAAAATGTGTTAAAGACCAATATGAAAACCATGTCAAGCCACGTGTCTTTTTTGAATGTGATCTAGTTCTTCTTTGCGAGCAAGATCGTGATTTGCTAGGGGCCGGTAAATTCGAGCCCATGTGGTGGGGTCCTTATATCGTGAAACGAGTGTTGGAGAAGGGAGCTTATGAGCTAGTATATTATTATGGAGTTCCTTTGAGTGAACCCAGAAATGGGCTTTACTTGAAGAAGTACTATGCTTAAATCATATTTGCATGAGTGTTGTGTATTTTCAGTGTATCATACTCTTGTGTGCTTTTTTGTTGTTTGGTTATACCTTTCGACTACTTACCTTGCATTGTGTTTGGTTTCCAGATGTCGGTGTCTTCACTACCCTACATTGGCTTTGTTGATGGCGCTAGTCGCAGTACTCAAAACTTAGCATATGTTGCTTGGGAAATCTTGTTGGAAGATTGGTTGTTGTCATTGATGTCAACCCTAGTCATGGGTTTTGGACCGCAAGATTGATAAAGGTATTTGGACATGAAGAACAATGCACGTGCATATACAACACCCATGGATGGATATTATACATCATGTTGTTTTGGTGGTATGTGGCACATCACGCAGATCCTCATGGTTGAGGAGAAATGAATTTTTGAAGATGACAAAGTGAATTGAAGAAGAAAGTATATATAGGCCCTGAAGATAATTAAAGAAAATAATTACAAAATAAGAAAGTGTTAGGTTGGCCCTAATGTTAAAATGAAGTGACATAAATGTTATAAATAAACATCATTATACATTCATTTTGATACAAGTCAGATTTCAGAGGAAATAAGAAGTAAAAGAAGGTCGGATTTCAAGGGAGGATGAAGCCTTTTGGTGATGTGTTCTAAGGTGTTCCGGGTAAAACAGTCATAACTTCTTCATACATAATCCAAATGAACTGGGACCACTTCCATTGGAAAGAGTATGGACTGTAGTTTCTTTTGTGTGAGTTTCAAAATCGAATGTTAAATATTGAGCGCGGAGCATGCTGTACAAGTTGGGTTTTCTGAATAGACCAGAATTGAATAAAGTCTACCTTTCTTTCTATAACCTCTTTTTGGGGAGGATTCAAGGAGTGAAAATTGGAGGAGTTTCAAAGAATACATTGAGTAATATTATCTACAGGATTAGAGTACTCCAAGAATTGAAGAATTGTAGAAATTGAAGAAGTCTCAGGAAGCATTATCAGGTTTTATGTGATGATTGGTTGATGGTGATGATTTAATGTAAAGTTTTATTA
>ML777759.1:613104-630906 GCA_009831015.1 Picea engelmannii | reverse complement strand
GATAGACCAATTGGTCTTAGTGGACTTTAATCATCATCATTATCATCATTATCATTTATTTATATCCATGGATGGAATAAATTGTGGGAAACATGTACTTTTCAGAGGCATTGTCTAATTGTTCTAGGTTTGACTACATGAAATCATATTTTTTTGTTATTTAAATTACATTTCTAAATGCAGAAATGGATTCAACATGTTGAAAATCTCCTAGACCCAGACTCATCCACTCTAGCTAACCCACCAAGATATATGTATATGTGGAAGAAGTTTCAAGATCATATTTTATTTCAAATGTAAAATTCAAAAAAAAAAAAAAACATTTTTCAATCTTTAAACAACATTAAATCCAAATACTATTAAAAAACTAAATAAACTTTATACAACTTATAATATAGGACTTGGATACCTAGTAAGCTTTTTTTATGTATCAAAATATATTTTGTCTTATGTGTTTATTATTTAATTTATGTATCAAAATATATTTTGTCTTATGTGTTTATTATTTAATTTAACATTGTTTTTTGGAATATATGTGAAAATCCAATTTTATAGCATTTTGTACTTCTAAATTTTTAAAATATAAAATTGATTAATTATTAATTTGTATAGATATAAATTAAAAGTAATAAAAATATTGAATTGTTATAAAAATACATTTAACAATAAATTCTAACACATATTAATAAAAAAATTATTTTTAATATGCATTAGATATTTATTAAATATTATATCAATATAAAAAAACACATAGTTAATTGGGTTTTACCTAAGTAATTGTTCATAGAGTATTATTCTCAACATCTAAGTTAAACACGTTTTAAATATTCATATCAATATAAAAAAATCTATAAATACATATAAAAACTTATTTCAAATTATATAAATATTAAATAAATTAAAAAATTAAATAAAAATAAAAATAAAACCCAAAAGATCGGAACTCGTCATGAATGTGTAAGAACACTAACAAGTTGTGAAGTGATCGAAACACTTTATTTCAAAATTCTTTACATATGTCCATGAAACTTGAAACTGTGTAAAAGTGTCAAGTAAATTTAGAAAAAAAAAAAAAAGCAAACTAGGTATAACATAAAACTTTATAAAATAAATAAATTATAAATTATTATAAATAACATTCTTATAAAAAAAAATTAATGTTTTAATAATATTCTATAATTTTTCCATAACCTATAAGCTCGTCTCATTAGGGTTTACCTTAATTTTTCTTTATCCTATCATTAGGGTTTACCTAAATTTTTCCTTATCCTATCATTAGGGTTTATATAATATCCTCTTTCTATTTAGGGTTTCATTTATTACATGCGTATACCTATTGGAGATGGGCACAATTAATGATCTTTTAATCTTAAATTCTAATGTGATGGTCATGCATTGAAGATGCTGGCATATTCTTAGTCGTCCTCCAAAATCAATGAGTCAGATTTATTGTTGATAACTTTTTTACATTTATAAATGCATCAGTTAACCTGTTTATTTTTTAACATTTACCTAATCATATTAAGAAATCACTGTAACATCATATGATTGCCACGTTTAAATGATTAACTTTTGGAATTCTTCAACTGTCTGTACATGACTCAGATGTGGAAGATTTATTTTCTATGTGGGATTTAGCCACTATTTATATGATGGGCTGAAAAATTCACAGTTTTTTCATGCATGAACCTAGCATTTTTATTTTTATTGAGTTTTTTTTAACCCAAAAATTTTTATTTATCGACCGTTCGGCGTTCAACAGCCGCGAGTTAGCGGCTGTGCTAGTATATAACTTGTGAATAACGAAGCAGCCCAATTCAAAGCATCTCCATGCATGCGAAAAGATTTCGTTTCGAAGATAGATTCGAAAGAGACCTGACAAGACATGGGTTTATCATAGGGATCATATCCATGATTAATATGACGTGAGCAATTATCAGTCGCAAATTTCACATTAGGGTTTCTGTTAGGGTTCGACATTATACTGATTTTAATTAGGGTTTAAGATAGGGTTTATACTGTATACGTAAGCGCCTCGTGCTTCGCAAGCGTTGGGATGATCTCCCATGCACATTCATTTCATTGTTGGCCGCTTTTTCTATCCAATCATCGTCCATTGAAGATCCACACAATCCCGAACGCTCTGTTATGCGAAAACGCTAAAAGCGACGAGAGCTATTTTCACCACCGAGGACGATCAGGCTGAACTCTCTGCATTTATAGAAATCATAACTCCATGACCATCTCGAATCTATAATTTCATAGCTGATTGTTGGTGGATAAATAAGAGGCTAAACCAGGCTTGGAATTTCAAATTTATCTGACTTGTCAAGTGAAAATTTGGTGACTGTTATTTGGTTTTTATGGCAGTCATTATTTTATGTTTTTGGCAGATTTATGGGTGTCAATTTTTTTTTGTTGTTATATAGACCTTAACTTCTGGAATTTCAAAAGAAGAAATACTATTTGTTTTGGTAGGGAAATAGAAGCATATTTGTTGCAAATTGCAGTGACTGAGCCCAAATTTTACATCTAACCTTTGAGAAAATCAGTGAATAGTAGTGGCTGAGCCCAAATTTTACATCTAACCTTTGAATAAATCAGTGAACCGTAAGCAAACTAGGAGTAGTGAAACATCAAATTCATTTACTCTTAGAACTAACCTCTGTCAAGTCTATAATTGCGGTAGGTTTCAGAAACCTTAAGTAAGATAATTACCTACCAGAAATTATGACAAATACCTTACCCAGTAAAATGTAGATTTGAATATTGATGTCCAAATTTGATATCTAACTATCAAATACGTTTTAAAATGAAAAAAACGTCCTGGGGAACGTCAAATTCCAGGCATGGGCTCAACCCTCGGAGAAACCTCGTTCTGCTTTTGATTTTGTACATTCTAAGAAGGTATCATTGAACACGGATGCTGTAAGTTATATAAAACTTTCACATAAAATATTTTCAAATTCGTTCCGTCGGCTTTGCTTATAATCTTGCAGACTCTGCTGAAATTACAGCGCCTGTGAAATTACAGCGTCTGTATACCATTTTCGTTGGCTACAGATTTCATTTATAACAAGATCAATGGATCTGGGTTTCAGGATAAGTCGGGGTGTTTCATAAGCAGCAAACCAGTCGAGCCATCTCATCAACGCAAGTCTGAAGTGATTTCGAAAGAGCTCGTGTATGGATTTTTTAACGCAGAAAATGTGAAGTCTCTGTTCAGGGAATTTTGAACGTGGAAAACGTGTTGACATTTTTTTATTGTAATATTTTTGAGGTTTAAGAGATCTTATTGATAGAAATTGCTAAGCATCGAAAAAATTTAGAGAAGATATGTTCTAAGTTAATTTATTATTTTTTAGGTAACAATTTTTTATCGTTGGGTTCAGTATTTTAGTTATTTTTAAATGGTATGTGGATTTTGGGATGCTTCTGTTATTGATATTGTTAAGTTATAAGTTTGTTTAGATCATTATTAAGTCATAAACTTAGTGTAAGTTGTGATTCACACTTCATCCCATAACCACATAAACTACACTAAAATGACTTATTAAATTATTTTATATATATAATAACTTTAACATTAAAAAATATTAATTATATTTAACTTGTAAAAAATATATAATTTTGATTTAAATAATAAAATAAATAAATAAATAATTATTGAAATTCTTTAGTAAATTAAATAAATAAATAATTATTAGAATTCTAAAAATATTAAATATTTGTATAATATTTATTAAAATTTAATAAATTTTAGTATGTAATTTATTTTCTATTATTAAAAATGTAATAACACTATTATTAAAAATGTAATAACACTTTTGATATCTTAAATCCAAATTTCCTCTTTAACACAACCTAGATTCAAAATTCAGCTAATTGAGAAGAAACACATAAATCCTAGGTTGATGTAGACACCTAAAATCAAAATTGGTATGGGCCAAGCCATGAGCTATCCCATAAGTAGCCAATTCTGTTAAAGTTTAGTTAAAATGTGGGTATAAATAGAATATTTTAAGAAAAAATGATTTTGATTTTCAAAGTGTTTTAGGAATTAGCTAAAATGTGGATGTAAATAGGATATTTTAAGAAAAAATGAATTTGATTTTCAAAGTGTTTTAGGAATTGTTTTTATTGAAACTAATGAAAATTTATTTTTATTTTAATAAATGTTAATTTCTTAAACAAAGAAATATTATTTATAGTTTATCACTTCCTTATAATATTTTGATTTCTCTTATTTTATAATTCATTATAGTATCACAATTTCTTAATAATATATTATTTTTTAATATTATGGTTATTTTGTAGAATGGTTTTCTCTTTAATACTTAATAAAAAAAAGATGAATAAATATATTTCACATGATATAAATGAAAAAGAATATATTAAATAAAGATGAGATGGCATATAATAAAAAAAAAAAAAAATTATAAAAATGAAACAATAATCATAAATTACAATTTATATAAAAGAGATTTAAAAAATAAATAAAAGAGAATAAGATAATTAAAATATATGATTAAATCTTTAGGGTTAGGTTAATTGGTGTAGAGTCACTTCTTTCTTGTTTTTTTTCATCAAGAAAAAAAGTAGTCTCACTATTATTTTACTAAGAATCAAGTAAAACTATCATAAATACATATTTTTCAACATTTTACTTTTGACTTCATATTTTTTCATGAGAAAAACAAAAGTTTCAAGTACCTTGACTATAAACTATATGTATCTATATCATCCTTGAAGATGACTTAGTGTCTTATTTAGTATATTATCATAACATTGACTTGTATCCATTTAGTACATTATCATAACATTGACTTGTATCTGGGAAAATGGTTGTGTGAGCCCTAACTCCATCTAAATTCTCCTCAAGGAAAAGCAATCCCGGGGAACACCTTTAACCTAATCAATGGTAGTTTTGGAATCTTAGGCTATCATGAATCTGTTCAAAATAAGAGTTTTAACCAAATGTAATAGTCCGCGGTGGTCTTAAAAGTTTTGTTTTCATATTGTTTCCCTCTCCTCCTGCCAAAAAAGCCTTGTAGTTGTGAACATTGTTGATTTTAATATATAAACCAATGTCACACTTATTTCATGAGGCAGCCCCATCAAAATAGTTCATTAGAGAATCATCAAAATATACAGGGTTTAGAATGTAATCCAGCTTATCTGGCTTTATATTTTCTTGAATTTCTTAAATTGATAGAAAGATCTTCTTTACAATGGCTAAGTCTTGTCTTTGCCAGTTTTCAAATAAGATTGTGTTTTTGTATTTCCATATGCCCCATATCACCATAAAAGAGACGTGTCTTTTCTTTGGATGTTTGAGAAATCAATTGTGGAGATTTTCTTCTAGAGTCTTTGGTCACCCCATTCATCCCGGATCTTCAGAAGAGCTAGGATCTATTTCCATAAAAATTTCCAGACTTTGCATGTTTGTTATAGCCTCTCTTGATTTAGTTAATTTTACCCTATCCACAAATCATGGAAAGTTTTCTCCTAAAGTTTTTGGGTAAAATAAAATATATGATTAATATAAATAAATCAATCAATCAAATTTAAATTAAAAATTAATTATTATTAAATTATTAAGATAAAAATAAATAAATAAATATGATATTATAAATGAATAATAATATAAATGAAAAAAATAAATTAATATAAAAAAATTAAAAAAAAAAATAAATTTAAATTAAAAATTAATTATTAAATTATTAAGATAAAAATAAAGAAAATATGATATTATAAATGAATAATAATACAAATGAATAAATAGATAGGTTCAAGCGAAAAAAAGTTAATATAGGATGAAGATTAACAAAAATTCACGACAAAGGTTTTAGTGGGTTCTCAACAAAGATGAATGGGTTCTCAACAAAGATGAAGGAGAAATGAAAGGAACAATTATTATGAGATGAAAATCTCAAAGATTGTTGGTTTTAGTGGGTTCTCAACTAAGATGAAATTGAAATGAAAGGACTAATTATTATGAGATGAAAATCTCAAAGATTGTTGGTAACATTTAATAAGTATTAAAATTGGTTTTTAAATTTATAATGGTTATTTTTATGTTGTGTTTTTAATTGAAATTGGGAAACTTTTATTAATATAAATGTTGTATTGAAAATTTACAACATAGTTGCATCAAAATTGGTTCATTGTCAAAAATTTACATGTAAAAAAAATTATGATTATGATTAAGGGTTTCAAGTGAGGGCATCTTCCTCTACAACATTGTTCTAAAGTATTTAGTAGTATATGTGATAGAAGGTACTTAAGATCTTATAGAATTTAAAAAGACATATGTATAAAAGTTAAAAGATGAGTCAACTAGTTGATGTCTCTTTGTTTTCAATAGTTACATCCATGTCACTTATTGCCAGCAACAGATGTTGGGTTGTTATATTATTTTCAATGAAAGTCCAGTCGAGGTCAATCGACTACCGATCGAAGGTCAAGGTGGATCGACAACAAGTCCAAGGTCGAGGAAGTAGATCGAGTAAAGTCGAAGTCGAAGATATCGACGGTAAGTCAAACGACAAGAGGTCGAAGTGTGAGCATGAGATGATCGACTAGAGACCGAATGAAGGACCGACTGGTATCCCAACTTGAAGTCGATTGTAACAGAATCTCGAGATTTGCGGAATTTGTAGCCAATGATATGTATGGATCTGTAACCGTTTTTTGGGTGCCAATATTTAGGGGTTTTCCTATTGTAAATCCTATAAAGAGGCGGGTAGTAACATTGTAAAGGGTAATCGTAGAATGCACTTATGCAGGTAAATGCATGTGTAGTTGTAGGTTGTTGGTCATGCATATGCAATTCGAATTGGTTACAGGGTTGTTCTTGAACAGGCAAGAGGGTATGATGTCGATTGTGTCTTAGGTGTGCACCAAGGTTAGACATGTAACCTTTTATTCAAATTGAATAAGACAATAAGAGAGAAGAACGCTCAAAGGAATGTTGGTTTCTCTAGATTAAGGGTTCCAGGGTAAAATCTTGATGTACTGTGTGATTGATTGTTTCATTTACGTTCTTGATTAAATTATTCTTCTCTTATGCTAGGATTAGTGTGGAAGTGTATTTCATTTCCTGACATGTGTTATCAGATCTTAGGTTTTCCCTGTTAAAGTTTAAGCTATTATTAGGTTTCTTTTCAATTTACTAGATAACCATAGCATAGATAGGATCACTGAGAGAAACACAATTACAAGAGTACACAAGCATTTATCCTGTGAAACCCTCAAGGGGAATAAAACCAAGAAAAACTTATTTAATATAGATTCAATAACCAAGTATAGCACCAGAATAACTCTCTCTCTACGAGAGACAAACTACCATGATGCTAGACCATAAAATAATCAAAGACTAGAGAATATCCTCTCCAAGCAATGCACCTCTCTCTCTTCCTTCTTCCGGCAACTAGTAACTGCAGCTTCCTTCAATACTTTCTCACTAGATGAGTGAGTTGAGTGAGTGTACAAATGAGTGGTTGGCTTCCTTTATTTATACAAACTGGCAAGCGTTGAAAGGAGGTGTCTCTTCACTGGCAGGGTCGACTTGTCTTTCTGGGTGGTAAGAACCACTTTAATTTGCTTGGGGGCCAACTTCTTGATTTTCATATTACAATTAGGGTTTGACCAATCCGCAAAAGGGGATTTGGTCAATTACAATGCCCGACCTGATCAATCCACAAAAGAGGATTGATCTAATGAATAATAGATCAATAATAAATAGAATACTCTTTGCAATTACAATATTTCAACACTCCCCCTTAACAAGAAGGGTATTCTTTATCTTTTGATAGGTTACTAGATGTCATCATCAACTGAACAATATCATTTGGGAAATATCATCAATTGGATAATCATCATCAACTGGAACACATCATCAATTGGATAACATCATCAACTGGGTAACAACATCCATTGGATAACATCATCAACTGGGCAATATCATCAACTCGGTAACAACATCAACTGGATAACATCATCAACTTCGCAATATCATCAACTGGGTAACATGAGGCATCAATATAATCCACTTGGTCATCTTGCATCATGATCAATGACGGGTTCTCCATGAATCCATATTAAATAAGTTTTGTTCTCTTTACCTTCGCGCAGAAGATACTCTTTCTTTCTTTCATCTTCACGCAAAAGATACTCTTTCTTATCTTCACACATGAGATATCTTATCTTCACACAAAAGATGTATTATCTTCACACAGAAGATATTCTATGAGTTTTTCCATTCCTTTTATGTTCTCCCTTCTCTTCTAGTCATCTATCTCACATATCCACTAGGGAGGACTAATACCATAGCTTCACTCCTAGTCATCCCACATGAACTAGAGAATTTAAGATGCTAGCATGGGCAAGACTAGACTCCCTTTCCATGATCCACGTAGGATCATGACACAAACCTCAAGAGCCAACTAACCATTCCACATGGTCAAGGTTTGTGTTCTAGGCTACTCAATCCTTGGCTAGAGGAGAGTATATGCTCGATGCCCCTTGGAGAAACATCCACACTCTTCTCTACAAGGGTGGTCACACCCCTCTCTATGAGGGTATTCTAGCATGTCCCTAGAGTATCCAAAACTCAACACTTGGACAGAGGCCAACCTTGGAAAAAATTCCATTCCCCTTCTCTACAAAGGTCTTTTCCTTTCTCCTTCTCTACGAAGGTCTCTTCCTCTGGGATTTCCCATTCCTTCTCTACGAAAGTCTAGCAATGGGATCTGGAAAAAAATCTCTTGTGGTCCAAAATCTTTCCATGGTATAATACCATGCTACCCTTCTGCCAGGCACCATCCATCTACTGGATAACTTTCATCTTGATCAAAATATCTCATTACTCATCCACTGAGTAAACTGTTCCATGGACCACTGCTTTCCTAACTGCACCAAATCATGATCCTCCATTTCGAACTCGGAGACATATCTCCCTCTTGCACCAAACTAAGAGCTTCTTTAACTGTGTAACATCTGATAATCATCATCCTTGAAGTTCTCTTATGTAATATCTTGGGTGCCTTCTTGAGTTAGAACATTTTTTTTTTCTTTCTGACTTCATACTGGATCAACCTGCTCCCTCTCCATCTATAAGAACGGTACTGGAACAACCTGCAGTTACCTGCATCTCATCAACTATATCTAAGTATCCATCTTTCTCTTCATCTTGAACAATTTTGTTTTGCATCTTTAGGAGCCTAATGCTCCTATATAAATATGGGATATTGTCTGGTATTTACTAACTGTCACCATATCATAAGTCCTTCTCATGCTGTCTAACTTCTGCAAGTCAAGCATAAGTTCTTTCTTCTGAGACCTGTAAACTCACTTACAATATGCTTTCTGAGATATGTTACTTAGCCAATCAATCAGTAACAATAAGTAGTAATCAAATAAAACTTTATCATGATTTCTATCAGAGTAGTACACATCTTTTATTAAGCAAAACTTGTTCAACCATGTACACATATGAAACCCTGATCATGAATACGACTTTTGAACTCTTTTTCACTCTAGCTATGAAATTACCAAATTTTCCCTTACTATCATAGCTAAACACATACCTTTCTCACTCTCATGAGTGATCATACCTGAAATAAATGTTTTATCTCTTTCTTTATCCTCTTCTTTGATAAGTTTGCATAGAAACTGAAATAAAAGAAGGTTAATTAACATTCTCACAAAAATACAACTTGTAATGATAAAGTATTAAAGTAAACAAGATACTAAAAATAAACATGAATACTTATGTTTTGTTTTTGTGTGGGGAGGCTCCACGAACTCTGCCATTTTCTATCTTTCTTCAGATCAAATATCTTCAACTTAAAGTACATATTTCTCAATTTCTACTAAAGCTTTCTTCGACGGAGGAGAATCCTCTTCCTTTGCCACATGTGCTTGATGCTTTCTTTTCCCTTTTCCTTGAGGACAGTCATAGGAAAAGTGTCCCAACTTTTGACAGTTGTAGCATTTGATCTTTGAAACATATTTCTTCTTATCTGGAACTCTCACGGAGTTAGCTTCTAGTTGTTCCCTGAATTGTGATATTCTGGAGAAATATTCTTGAATTGTTTATCATTTCTGCATCCTTGTATTCTTGAGTTAAGTTCTTAGATTCATCTTCCGATTGGTGTTCCTTCCTTCATATAATCGGGTTAAGACATCAAACATTTATTTTGGAGTCTTCTTTGAGGCCACTTGAGGAATCAAGGGATCTTTGATAGAATCTGCAATGATTCTATTGGCCCTAACTGTGTCTTTTTGGTGTTTTGTTT
The DNA here is from genome assembly GCA_009831015.1 of Picea engelmannii. Lineage (NCBI taxonomy): Eukaryota > Viridiplantae > Streptophyta > Pinopsida > Pinales > Pinaceae > Picea > Picea engelmannii. The sequence goes on along the minus strand of ML777759.1, from coordinate 620,605 downwards.
TAGCTGCAGCGTCGGCGGGTTCTGGTACATTCTCTTTAATGAATCTTGCTAGGTCATTCTCTTGAAGAATGAGTGCAATATTATACTTCCAGGCATAGAGGTTTTCCACACCTTCTAGCTTGTCAACAAGCTTAGTGCTTGCAAACATCTTTTACCTGGAGCTAGGAAAATGGCTAAAAAATAAAAATGCTTAGAATTGAATTTTGAACTTACTAGGAGGTGTGCTTGGCTGAGGCGAGTAGCCTTGTGTGGTTAGATTTTAGAAAATCCAAATTTTTCCCCTTCAAACTTGACCAACGAATTGTTGGACTGGTGCTTTTAGTTTTCTGGTACTTCTGGTTTTCTGGTACTTCTAGTTTCCTGGTACTTCTGGTTTTCTAGTACTTTTGGTACTAGTGAAAACCAGGGTTTCACTTTCTGGGAGTTCTATCCACTGAAAAGGTGCGCTGAAGGTGCCAATGAGTTCCTTAGGCTAGGGCACACTTTTCTAGATGATCTTTGGGCTGAAATTCCTCTTTAATAAAAAACCCTAATTTTCTTATACAACAACATTGACATTTTTCTTTTTCTTGTGAAATATGCTCTCTTTAGCTTAGCTCTGATACCATGTTAAAGTTTAAGCTATTATTAGGTTTCTTTTCAATTTACTAGATAACCATAACATAGATAGGATCACTGAGAGAAACAAAATCACAAGAATACACAAGCATTTATCCTGGGAAACCCTCAAGAGGAAGAAAATCCGACAAAACTTCTTTAATATAGATTCAATAACCAAGTATAGCACCAGAATAAATCTCTCTACGAGAGACAAACTACCATGATGCTAGACCAGAAAATAATCAAAGACTAGAGAATATCCTCTCCAAGCAATGCACCTCTCTCTCTTCCTTCTTATGGCAACTAGTAACTGCAGCTTCCTTCAATACTTGCGCACTAGATGAGAGCTGAGTGAGTGTACAAATGAGTGGTTGGCTTCCTTTATTTATACAAATTAGCAAGCGCTGAAAGGAGGTGTATCTTCACTGGCAGGGCCAACTTGTCTTTCTGGGTGGTTAGAACCACTTTAATTTACTTGGGGGCCGACTTCTTAATTTGCATATTACAATTAAGGTTTGACCAAACCGCAAAAGGGGATTTGGTCAATTACAATGCCCGACATGATCAATCCATAAAATGGGATTGATCTAATGAATAATATATCAATAATAAATAGAATACTCTTTGCAGTTACAATATTTCAACATTCCCTTACAAGTGAGTTATCAGAGCAGTGTTATGCTTTGGCGAGTATATCAAATCTTGATTTTCCAATCTTGAATCTGATAACTAAACCCTAGGTACAGTAAGAGTTGTAAGTCATAAATTGTGTTCAAGATTATGGTAACAAATGGCGAGTTGTTCCAGAATAGAGATAAAAAAAAATCGAATGGCCATAATTTTGAGCTTTGGAAGCTTACAATGGAATATATTCTTGTGGATCAAGAACAATGGACAACGGTTTGTCCAGGTACCCAGCCGACAGGCATGTCGATGGAAGAATGGAAGAAAATCGAAAGAAGAGCAAGAAATATGATTCATCTTTGTCTTGCATATTTGATGTTGTTGAATGTCTCAGCTGAAGATTCGACCAAGAAACTGTGGGACAAGCTGGAAAGATTATACCAGTCGAAATCTCTGGTAAATAAGTAGTTTCTCAGAAAAAAACTATATTTCTTTAGGATGAGTGATGGAAGTTCTGTGACTGGTAATTTAAATGTGTTTAATATTGAGTTAACAAATTATCGTATGTGTATATTAAGATCACTGATGAGGAAAAATATATCAGCCTATTATGTTCTTTGCCAGACTCCTAGGATAGCTTATTCATGGCTATTGGGAGTAATATAACCACACTAGCGCTAGAGGATGTGGTTGTTTCTTTGATGTCGAATGAACTAAGATGGAAGAACATGGAAGGATCGACCAAAGATGCCCTAGTAGTGAGAGGTCAATCGATAGACAGAGATAAAGGAAGATTCTTCGGTAGAAATTTCAAGTCGAAGGGTAGATCTAAATTCTCAGTTTAGTCGACGTGAAGATGTTGGAAATGCATTAAAGTTGGGAATTATAAAAATGACTGTACTTCGAAGGAAACAAGAGTCATTGTTGGATTCGATGAATAACAGTCGACTGAGAGAAAGACAACCTCAGACAAGGGAGGTGATGTGTACCTGACGTCGACCAGTACACAGTTGGATCAAGATGTTTGGTTGATCGACTCAGGAGCATCCTATCACATGACACCACATAAAGAATGGTTCTGTGAATATGAACAATATGATGGCGGTGATGTGTTCTTAGGGGATGAATTGACAACCAGAATTGTCGGACGAGGAAGAGTTTGACTGACACTGCAAGATGGGAGAAAACGAATCCTTACAGATGTGCTACACATTCCAGGTTTGGCAAGAAACCTGATATATGTCAGCAAGATGAGTGATGGAGGCATTCATACTATGTTTCAAAAGGATTTGTGAAAGATGGTCATAGGTGTGATAGTCTTAATGAAAGGAGTTCAGATTGGTACCATGTACAAGATGTTAGGGAATGTCGACTCGACTGGATGAAACAACATCGTTGCTCCTTATGTTTCAGAAGGATTTGTGAAAGATGGTCAGAGGTGTGATAGTCTTAATGAAAGGATTTCAGATTGGTACCATGTACAAGATGTTAGGGAATGTCGACTCGACTGGATGAAACAACATCGTTGCTCCTTAAATCGACTCAATTGTGACTGTGACTCAACTCGATGTCGACACAACTCGACTAGACTCGAGCCAAGTCAGTTCAAACCGACTCGACAAGACATGATGAGATCGACCGGACTAAGTTATGGCACGAGAGGATGGGACACATTGGAGAAAAATGACTTCAAGCTATGCAAAGCAAAGGTATGGTCGAAGGTTTTCCTGAATGTGGTTTAGAAGTCTACTTTTGTGAACATTGCATATATGGAAAACAAAGTCAGGTGAGGTTCTCATCTGGAGTGACAAAGGTAAATGGGATTCTAGAACTGGTGCATAGTAATGTGTTTGGCCTAGTTACAGTGCCCTCACTTGGTGGATCCATATAATAAGTCTCCTTAATAGATGATTTTTCTAGGAAGACATGGATATATTTCTTGAGGAAGAAATCAGAGGTTTTCGAAAGATTTAAGGAGTTTAAAGCTCTTGTGGAAAACCAAACAGAAAAGAGGATTAAAGTGTTGAGGACTGACAATATTGGTGAATTATGTGGAAAATAATTTGATCAGTTCTGTAAGAAGTGTGGCATAACACACCAAAAACCCCACATCAAAATGGAGGTGTCGAGAGAATGAACAGAATGTTGATGGATAAGGCAATGAGAATGCTCAGTGGTGCTGGGCTCGCATAATAATTCTGGGTGGAGACAGTTGAGAGTACAAGATATCTAGTAAATATGTCTCTTTCATCGTTGTTAGTCGACACGAATCCAAATGAGATATGGTCTGGTAAGAAACCTTCAACGACACATCTCAAAGTATTTGGCTGTGATGCATCTGTGCATGTTCCCAAGGAAAAGAGGAGCAAGTTGGATAAGAAGGAAGTCAAATGTATTTTCATTAGATATAAAGAAGGGATGAAAGGATATAAGCTCTATGATCATGCATGAAGGAGAATAGTGTACAGTCGAGATGTGGTCTTCAGAGAAGTCAGAGGTAAATCTGAGCTTGAAGAAGTTGTTCAAACCGAGAATAATCCCGATACAATGCAATTTGAACTGAGGAACGAAGAAGATGATTCATATGAGTCGACCGAATCTGAGGAAGAGGTGGAACAACTGAATCTGGTGGTAAGGATGTTAGAAATAATAAAGAAACTAGTTGATAGGTATAGTCTGCTCGACTTTCGTTCTACATTCATGCTAACTGCCATCGACGATGAGCCCAAGTCGGTTGGTGAAACAATCGACTCGGTAGAGGGTAAACTCTGGAAGGATGTCATGCTCGAAGAGATGGAATCCTTATACAAGAATGAGACATGGGATTTAGTCAAGTTACCTAATGGAAGAAAGATCATTGGTAGCAAGTGGTTGTTCAAGAAGAGGATGAATGTCGCAAGACAAGTCAGAAAGTTTAAAGCTCGACTGGTAGCGAAAGGTTATTCCCAAGTCAAAGGAGTAGACTTCAGTGACATTTTCTCCCTGTTACAAAACTAACTTCCATTAGAGTACTAATGTCTCTGGTTGCAACATTCGATCTGGAGATAGAACAGATGGATGTGAAGACAGAGTTCCTACATGGGGACCTGGAAGAAGAAATCTACATGAAACATCCTGAAGGATTTGTAGTAAATGGCAAGCAAGAGTTGGTGTGCAAACTCAAAAGATCTATTTATGGTCTAAAGCAATCGCCAAGGATGTGGCATTATACGTTTGACACTTACATCCTTAGTTTGGGATTTGTGAGAAGCAAAGTTGATCATTGCATATATTCCAAGGAAGAAGGTGGGTCTTTCATATATGTAGCTTTGTCTGTCGATGACATGTTGTTGATTGGAAACAACATGGATGCAATAAAGGACGTGAAAAAGCAACTATCCTCCAAGTTCGACATGAAGGATATCGATGCATCTAACTTCATTATGGGAATGTAGATTAAGAGAGATCGAGCCGCTAGAAATCTTTGGTTGAATCAGAGGAAGTATACTGAAACAGTTATGAAACGATTCAACATGCAGGATTGCAAAATGGTGAATGTGTCAATTCCTGTGGGAGCAAGAAGTATACTGAAACAGTTCTGAAACGATTCAACATGCAGGATTGCAAAATGGTGAATGTGTCAATTCGTGTGGGATCAAGGATTACTATTGAGCATTGTCCAAAGACACAAGAAAAAATTGAGGACATGGCATGTGTTCCCTATGCAAGTGTTGTTGGTAGTCTAATGTATGTGATGCTCTGCACTCGACCAGACATTGCCCATGTAGTGGGAGTGTTGAGTAGATACATGTCGACACCTAGAAAGGAGCACTAGACAATTGTCAAGAGAGTATTCAAGTATTTGTGTGGCATGAAGGATTATGTTATATAATACCAAAGAATACATGGAGGTGAAGGTGGTAAAGTAGATGTACACGGCTTTGTCGACGTCAATTGAGATAGAGATCTAGATTGACGGAGGTTGACCAGTGGATATGTCTTCAAGATGTTCGGTGGAGCAATAAGTTGGATGAGTAAGCAACAGGCAGTGGTAGCCTTGTCATCAACAGAAGCTAAACACATGGCAGCCACTCATGGAAGAAAAGAAGCGGTATAGCTTCAAAGGTTGTGTTTAGGAATCGGGTTGAGCAGAGAGATATGAAGGTGAGTTGCAACAGTCAAAGCGAAATATTTCTAGCAAATAACCCTGCTTATCATTCAAAGACTAAGCACATTGATGTACAATACCATTTCATAAGAGATATGGTGGAAAGTAACAAGGTGATACTAGAGAAAGTAGACACGTTGGAAAACATAGTAGACTCGTTGACCAAGTCTATGAGTGTTGTGAATTTCCATTGGTGTAGATAGGTAATGGGCATTGTTTCTCTGGGTCTGTGAACGAAAGTTCAGGAATCTCATGTTTCAGCAAAGAAAACAACAAGTGAGAGAATGTTGGGTTGTTATATTCTTTGCAGTGAAAGTCCAGTCGAGGTGAATCGACTGACGGTTGAAGGTCGAAGTGGATTGATAGGAATCGAGGTCGAGGTGGATCGACAGCAAGTCGAAGGTCGAGGAAGTCGATCGGGTAAATTCGAAGTCGAATATATCGATGGCAAGTCAACCGACAAGAGGTCGAAGTGCAAGCGTGAGACGACCGACTAGAGACCGAATGAAGGACCAACTAGTAGTTGAATGGTAACCCGACTTGAAGTCGACTGTAATAGAATCCCGAGATTTGCGGGGTTTGTAGCCAATGATATACACAGATCTGTAACCATTTTTTGGGCGCCAATCTTTAGGGGGTTTCCTGTTGTAAATCATGTAAAGAGGCATGGTGTAACACTGTAAAGGGTAATTTTAGAATGAACTTGCCTAGGTAAATGCATGTGTAGTTGTAGGTTGTTGGTCATGCATATGTAATCCAAATTCGCTTCAGGGTTGTTCTTGCACATGGAAGAGGATATGATGTCGATTGTGTCTTAGGTGTGGACCAAGGTTAAACATGTAACATTTTATTCAGATTGAATAAGACAACAAGAGAGCAGAACGCTCAAAGGAATGTTGGTTTCTCCAGGTTAAGGGTTACAGGGTAAAATCTCGGTGTACTCTGTGATTGTTTATTTCATTTACGTTCTTAATTAAATTTGTCTTCTCTTCTGCAAGGATTAGTGTGGAAGTGTCTTTCATTTCCTAACAGCAGAGTTGCTCGATTTCTCATCTGAGAAAAAATTACCTAATAAGCCATTAAGCGAGGTTCACCAAACTTCTCAATTGTTACCAGAACTAGGAGTGGATGCAGTTCTTGAATCGATGCTTCCAAGGCTGAAATATGTTTTTTTTGTTAGAGGAGGATCCCCGTAATAATCTCCACCTTAATATTGAAGTTATTTACCTACACTATGAATTGTTCAGAGAGTGATTGCAAAGAGTTTCCAGGATCCCTGATAGAGTCCATGTGCCTCTGCAAGGCTTGTCTCAGTGTCCTAAGCTCCTTGTAGTCCATAGTCTTATCTTTGGGAATCAAACTACAGCTAAAAGAAAGAAGTCCCCTGAGCTCAGAAGGATTTTTCTTGAGTCTTGGATTCATACCATTAGGAATTGAACCAACACAAAGATCATCTTGCAAGAAACCAAGACCCCCGAGGTCAAGTCATAACATAGTTGGCCTAGAGGTGAGAAACCAAAAACCAAACCAAAATTCACCTTCGACAGAGGAATTACATCATCAATCCCCGTGCATCCAAGCTCTATCTTAGATGTGTAAGCATTATCCCAGAACCAAGGGAACCGGGTGAGCACCACCAGAATTCGCTCAACAACAATGCCACAGGAAACTAAGAGATGAGAAAGAGTCGTTCTGAGAACTAGTAGTGTCCAACATAGTTTCAAACAACCTTGATTCTCAAACTCAAGCGAGCTTGAGCCGTAATCCCACCTTGATAACATCTTACTAGAGTCGGACACTCATTAGTATGCATGGAGCAGGATGAATTCGTGCGACGTAAGTGGAGTCTCATCGTTGTAGTCCTTACTCCATGGGACAGATGTGGCATGCAACCCTCCATGTGTCACTTTAACATGTTGCGAGTTGGGTTGTTTACCATTTTCCTAGTGGTCAGGTTCGTTTGGCGATCACCACCAGGCCAAAAGACCAAATTGGTGTATGAGACCTTCTCATGGATTTGAACTTGTAACATCTTAGGAAGAAACACAGTGTTTACTATTAATCTCATTCAAGATATTAGAATTATATATATATATATATATATATATATATATATATATATATATATAA
>ML777759.1:585039-607224 GCA_009831015.1 Picea engelmannii | reverse complement strand
TGTATTCTCCTGCTGGGATTTTGTTGGGTCTCCGAGGTATTGGATTCTCCAAGCCCTGGCCAGCCATAGCATCTCGTAAGGCTTCCATACTGGAGAAACATATTTTCCTTTTCTCAGGGCAAGGCCAGAGCTTGCATTGTTTTTGTTATTAATCTCCTGGCCTGTTGAGATTGGCTCTTGTGATGGATGGGACTTGGAGGAACTCGAGGGCGAAGAGGGTTGCTGTGCTGTGGGAGATGATGAAGAGGGAATCTGAACTGTTAAGTGAGATGGGGACAGAGATGGTGGAAACAATATGGGCTGTGAGGGATGTGTGACCACTCTCCATGGGGATTCATATCTCCCTCGTTTTGCACTTGGGGAGTCTGTGGCTATATGCTGCGGGGATTCATATCTCCCTCGTTTGGAACTTGGAGAGTCTGTGGGTATTTGCTGTTTGGGAACATATAGTGGATTGTTGTAGTGAGGTGAGGTTATGGGAATGGCAGATAAAGGTGTTGGAGCAGCACAGAAGTCTGGATGGGATTGAACAGCAGGAGGAGATTCTTCATGGGCACTGGTATCTTTGACTGGTGATGACTCTTTAAGCTCATCATCCATTTTAAATCCAGACCAAAAGAAAACTAATCCGATTAATAATAATATTAGTAAGGATGTATGTTACAGTGTCAAAAACTCTCGGTTTTCCTATTCATGACAACCATACAGAGAGCCTTCTTAACAAATCCCAATTGAAAACCGACTAGTAATCAACTATGCTGTTATCGAGTCAAATATAGCAACGAGAAACAGAAACTGAGAGGAGGTCCAGTGACACAAATTCTCATATGGGTAGTGTGATACAATGCAAATAACACTTTATAGCTCAAAATGATATCTGGTTCTGGTTCTCCTACATGGAATCATGGCAGGAGCAATAAATAACTTGGCATTCAACAACTAAGAGAAGACGAGGCATATTTATCATAAAAAAAATGGAATCCCGGTAGGGAAGAGTAGCTTTGGGATTCTACAACTACCTCATAACAGAAGACAAGACATGTTCAACATAGTACATATTCCTACAATCTCTCCCACGTTTAACATATCCGGTTCAGCTACAGTAATGGATCTCATGGCAGGGGGATAACATCGGATCTAACATAAAACTTTTAGAGAAAAGACAAGACATTCTTAGTACAGACTACATATTTGGTCAAATGCCTCAGTCTCCTATGCTTCAATCGTTCAGTTATTTTGCTATTTACTAGTTCGCTATTTGGTTTTTACTATAAACCACCCAATATTTAGGTAGAACTGGATCAGAACTTCTCAGACTTTTTGGCATTGGGAATTCTCACTTAAGCTCAAATAGAGCTGTCCAAACTTTTAAGATCTGGTTTGGGAATTCTTACAAAAGCTAATTAAATTTCAACTTGACTGTAGGTGCAAACTGTTTTAAGAATTGATTTTTTTCCATACTCAAGAACTAAATTGACATTTTTAACAAGAGATTTAGTAAAAATCATTTGAAGTTTACCACTAAAACTGAAGCTTTTGATTAAAACTTTTAAGAGTTTTTGGTTTGGGGAGTTTTTTTTTCATGGGACTTCGTGGATGATATGAGATGCTAAACTGCCACCCAGGAATACAAGGCTCTAACCCTTGACCTCTCCCCATAACAGAAGAGTGTGTGCACATCTTACCATCTATACTATCCCATGGGGCTAAAACTTTTAAGACTTTTTAGTTTGGGAAGTTATAAATAACTCTTATACTAATAATCTGCATAATCAACTTCAAACTTGAGTATAAGCCAATATTAAAGTTTATATAGATTTGTAAATTCCAGTTTGTTTAGTATACCATTTAAACATATAAATTCCAGTTTATTTATTATGCTAAATTAAACTAGGGTAATGCTAAATTAAGAGATGGTAAAGTTTTAATACTTGTTTGGAAATGTTTTGGCCAAAGTTCAGATAGATTTCCTCATCACTAAATGATAACCTTAAACTTAACTCTTATCATGCTAAATAAGCAATGATAAAATTTAAAAACCAAAACCCAATCAACATTTAGCTTTACTACATTGATTGCAAAGAGCCTCGGGATTCACAAACTTGAGTGAGATCAGCACGGAGCAGACAGCACAACAAGCCCTGGAATTAGTTGCTTGAACCAGCGGCCCTGTCTTCTCACACAATTCAAAAAACAAAGAGTAACTCCAAGTCTCCAACTCACAACACTGGAAAAGAAGAATTGTCATTTCAGACACCTCGTTTCATCTCTCCCAATGGCAGGTTGAGAGCTCAGTATGTACGATAAGCATGATTGGATTATTTACTACTCACATAATCATTCCACTGAGTCGCTTTTGGGACGGTGGCGGCTCTGTACAATCAGACAATAAAACCCAGTCCAAATATAACACTCAAAGCATTCGCGACATAATCGTTCCCTCCTAAATAACTCTGATTTCTCAAAGCAGCAAATAGACAGCGACCACATTTATACATACGCTCTCTTTCTCACGCATCTCCATGTGATACGAAAAAGGATAAGCATTTGGGCACTCTGCCCAATTGAAGGGCAGGCTTGGAATCGAAAACAAAAGGACGATCTCCATGAGATTCAGCCGCTGTATATAAAATTAAGTACCTGCCAGTACTCACATCCCAACTGAGCCGAATGGAACAACAACCAACTTTAAGTTGCTACAGAACAAAACGGCTTCTGTTGTACAGTTTTCTATATAACCTAACCCTATAGCTGCATATCTAGTCTATATAGGAGCGCATCTAATCGCCCCCTAGTTTTCAACCAAGTCCTTCCACATATTCATACTTATATTCATGGCTCTAATTTGCTGTATTGTATAACGAGCTACTTGCAAATTATGACAATGTATTGTTTTTTAAATAGGAAACTTAAATTCCCATGGGATCGCACAGCTGGTAAGATGCACACTTTTTCAGTATTGGGAGAAGTCTGGTAAGATGCACACTTTTTCAGTATTGGGAGAAGTCCTTGCAAATTATGACAATGTATTGTTTTTTAAATAGGAAACTTAAATTCCCATGGGATCGCACAGCTGGTAAGATGCACACTTTTTCAGTATTGGGAGAAGTCTGGTAAGATGCACACTTTTTCAGTATTGGGAGAAGTCATGGGTTAGAGCCCGCCCTTGTGTTTCTGGGATGACGGTTTAGCATCTCATATCCTTTAAGAAGTAGTGGGAAAGTATAGAGCGAGTTTTTCCAGATTTTAATTAGAAATAAATTTATTTTTAAATATAAATTTATAATTAAAAAAATAAAAATTATTTTAAAAATAATTAGTATCACTTCTTTTCTTTTTTTTGAGTGAAATTTAGAACTTACTTTAAGTAAAACCTGAATTCTAGATTTGGTTTAATTTAATTTAACTTAGATATTAATGTTCACTAAACATTAAAATTGGCTTATGAGAATTTAGGGAATACAATATGTAAATATGACAAGTGAGGGAAGGTGTAAGCACATCCAAAGTGGATAAGAACCTAAAAAAACAAAACAAAAAAAAAACAAAAAATTAGGAAGCTTTGGCCCAACAACTTGAGGAACAATGAAGAACCTCAAGAAGGAGGTTCCTTAGTAGAGGTAGTTATTAGGTTTATGACAACTCATAGGTCTATCATGTGAGCTTGGAAGTTGGCCATGTAGCCTCTTCCTACTAGTGTCAAAGGGATGGAAGTAAAAGGTAATGTGTATGTACATTTAGGGAATTGGCCTCTAGTAAGTTGTTTGCAAAGGTCAAACATCTCTTGAAGGAAGAGGGATAAGCATCTCTAGACCTCATAAACCATGAGTGCATGGAAAGAATCAAGTGAATATATGAAGAGATAGAATTGTCCTCTAATTTAATAGTACGGAGAGCATTGGAATATAAAGTGGTCATCGATCTTAGGCTCTACACTGGTTGGAGCAAACTCTAAGTTGGGTGAGAGGGACCCTCACGTTGCAAGGTAATTGGACTAAGTGTACCTTGGGCACTAAACGAGCCCAATTAATTGCATTAGAGATACAAGTCTGCGTAATGTTGAAGTCTAGGAGAAAGTGTCTCTCTAGGCTCAAACCATGTGAACCAAAGGTAGGCTCTACAAATCTTAGTATGAATAGCCTTGTTGATCTTGCCTTTGGAGAGATGAAGAATCTAAACACTAAAAAGCTATCAGGGAGTGATTTGTCAATATCAATGTCAATTACCTGAAGTAATGAAGAGGCCCTCACATACCAACATGAATCAATCCCACATTATTCCATCTCCATAAAGGATTTGAGAGCAAGATATGGATAGCTGAGAAAACAGCTATATGAGATTCCCATCTCTATGACCTTGTGTATCATTATCATCACATGAAAGATGACTAAAGCAATTATTTGAGTTTGAATATTTTCACACTTAATCATAATTATATTAAATTTTTGGATAAGAAATATGTTGGAGGTTAAAACTATTGCAACTTTTGAAGTGGATACTCTTTTTTTTCCAACATCTCAAAACAGTCATTACATCATAAGATCAATATCAAGTATTGATCCAATAAAACTTTGCTACACGGAAAACCAAACTCCTTACAAGAACCAGCAAGCAGGCTGCAAAATCACTGCACACAAGAGATTCGAAAAGACCAGTGGTTGCTCACCCCCAAAGGACCTCAAAGTATTTACCAAACATTGCACGCCCTTATGGGACCTCAAAGTGTTTGCCAATAACACCGCATGCCCCAACGAGGACCTCAAACCCTGGCCCAAACCTCTTCTTGCCCAGTAAAAGAGGCCGAAGAAAACCACAAACCCTTCCAAAAGGGCGAGAACCCAACACCCTCAGCGAATAGAAGTTGAATCCTCAGAGCCAGCGCTCCTCACCCGAAGTGTAACCGCAGGCCCCGCACTCCACTCCCATGGAGTCGCTCGCCTGTGCTCCTTCAGCGCCCTCAACACCAAGCTCCAGATAGAGTTGTTTCGGAAAAAATTGAAGAGCCCGCTCTCCACACCCATCTGCAAGGCCCGCACTTCTCACCCTTGAAACCGGTCGTCCTCACTCCTCGCACGCTCGCACTCCATTGGAAAGAACTGGGAAGCGACAAGCCTCTCAACCACACTCCTCGCTCGATCCATAACAAAACTAAAATCCTCCACAGAGGCATAGCCACTAGAAAACCGAAGGGAAAGAAACCCCAACCGGTCAAAAACCGCACAAAAAAAGTGCACCAGTCCAGACCACCACCAAGACACGCCGTCAAGGGAAAGCAGAGCCAAGTGCCTGCGAGAGGGGAGGTAGCTAGGGAATCCCTAGCCGCCTCCCCGACGATACCGCCCTTAATCTTTCAAAGAGGTAACAGGTTTCATCTTCAAGCCGTCGAGCAAGACTCAAATCATTGACATGGTCTACGAAGTGGATACTCTAACCATTATGAGAGGATCCAAATGAAATTTATGTAAAATATAAAACTAAAAATCTATGAAATGAATAAATAAATTTACCAAAGCCATTATAAAATAATAATAAATTATTAATGACAAAGTAATAAATAAGAAAAAATATGTTAAAAGTAATAAATTATTATACAAATTAAATCTCATTATTATTATAATAATTAAATCTAATTATAATTATGATTAAAATTATATTGGAAGGTTGGAAATAAAGCTTAAAATAGAATATATGAATAAACAATAATATAAATTATATAGATTGGAAAAAGTTAANGAGCCCAATTAATTGCATTAGAGATACAAGTCTGCGTAATGTTGAAGTCTAGGAGAAAGTGTCTCTCTAGGCTCAAACCATGTGAACCAAAGGTAGGCTCTACAAATCTTAGTATGAATAGCCTTGTTGATCTTGCCTTTGGAGAGATGAAGAATCTAAACACTAAAAAGCTATCAGGGAGTGATTTGTCAATATCAATGTCAATTACCTGAAGTAATGAAGAGGCCCTCACATACCAACATGAATCAATCCCACATTATTCCATCTCCATAAAGGATTTGAGAGCAAGATATGGATAGCTGAGAAAACAGCTATATGAGATTCCCATCTCTATGACCTTGTGTATCATTATCATCACATGAAAGATGACTAAAGCAATTATTTGAGTTTGAATATTTTCACACTTAATCATAATTATATTAAATTTTTGGATAAGAAATATGTTGGAGGTTAAAACTATTGCAACTTTTGAAGTGGATACTCTTTTTTTTCCAACATCTCAAAACAGTCATTACATCATAAGATCAATATCAAGTATTGATCCAATAAAACTTTGCTACACGGAAAACCAAACTCCTTACAAGAACCAGCAAGCAGGCTGCAAAATCACTGCACACAAGAGATTCGAAAAGACCAGTGGTTGCTCACCCCCAAAGGACCTCAAAGTATTTACCAAACATTGCACGCCCTTATGGGACCTCAAAGTGTTTGCCAATAACACCGCATGCCCCAACGAGGACCTCAAACCCTGGCCCAAACCTCTTCTTGCCCAGTAAAAGAGGCCGAAGAAAACCACAAACCCTTCCAAAAGGGCGAGAACCCAACACCCTCAGCGAATAGAAGTTGAATCCTCAGAGCCAGCGCTCCTCACCCGAAGTGTAACCGCAGGCCCCGCACTCCACTCCCATGGAGTCGCTCGCCTGTGCTCCTTCAGCGCCCTCAACACCAAGCTCCAGATAGAGTTGTTTCGGAAAAAATTGAAGAGCCCGCTCTCCACACCCATCTGCAAGGCCCGCACTTCTCACCCTTGAAACCGGTCGTCCTCACTCCTCGCACGCTCGCACTCCATTGGAAAGAACTGGGAAGCGACAAGCCTCTCAACCACACTCCTCGCTCGATCCATAACAAAACTAAAATCCTCCACAGAGGCATAGCCACTAGAAAACCGAAGGGAAAGAAACCCCAACCGGTCAAAAACCGCACAAAAAAAGTGCACCAGTCCAGACCACCACCAAGACACGCCGTCAAGGGAAAGCAGAGCCAAGTGCCTGCGAGAGGGGAGGTAGCTAGGGAATCCCTAGCCGCCTCCCCGACGATACCGCCCTTAATCTTTCAAAGAGGTAACAGGTTTCATCTTCAAGCCGTCGAGCAAGACTCAAATCATTGACATGGTCTACGAAGTGGATACTCTAACCATTATGAGAGGATCCAAATGAAATTTATGTAAAATATAAAACTAAAAATCTATGAAATGAATAAATAAATTTACCAAAGCCATTATAAAATAATAATAAATTATTAATGACAAAGTAATAAATAAGAAAAAATATGTTAAAAGTAATAAATTATTATACAAATTAAATCTCATTATTATTATAATAATTAAATCTAATTATAATTATGATTAAAATTATATTGGAAGGTTGGAAATAAAGCTTAAAATAGAATATATGAATAAACAATAATATAAATTATATAGATTGGAAAAAGTTAATCTAGAAAAAGATTTATAATATAAATAATATAATATATAAATAAATTATATAGATTGGAAAAAGTTAAACAAGAAAAAGATAATTAAATTGTAATAATAGATTATTGTTCTAGGGAGGAATGTAAATGAATAAGTAATATATTTAATTAATGGTGAACAAATGAAATAATGATGTTTGAAGTGATTGACCCAATGTTGAATAAATAAATGAATGATCTTAGATTAAATAATAACTCTAATAACATATTAGTAAAAAATGAAATGAAGTAATGATGTTTGAAGTGATTGACATGGTATATATAATGTTGATTAAATAAATTAATGATTTTAGATTAAATAATAAAATATTAATAAAAAATGAAATGATCAAATAAAATAACATAGAAAGAATGAAATGATAAAATAAATTGAAGGAAAGAAAAGAAAGAGAATAAAATATTTTGATATATATATATATATATATATATTAAAAATTAATAATTTATAGGGAAAATGTTAAAAGGAATAATATCATTGGAATAAAAAGAGAAAGGGGTTTTGTGATAGAGGTTTTCTTGCCAAGTATCTCTATAAGAATCTAGTATGAATATATATATATATATATTAGAAATTAATAATTTATAGGATAAATGTTAAAAGGAATAATATTATTGGAATAAAAAGAGAAAGGGGCTTTGTGATAGAGTTTTTCTTGCCAAGGATTTTTATAAGAATTTAGCATGAATGTTTGAGTCTTTAAGTTGGATAAAGAGAGTTAGATAATATTTGTCAATCTATGCAATCTCGGTCTAGCTTTTCAAATCAAGGAAAGATTTTGGCCTATCTACTATGTACTAATAACCAAATGTATCTTCTTCTTTTTTCCAGAAGAAAAATCACACAAAATTATATTAATAATAATTTTTTATACATCGACCGATCAATGATCCATGTAACTAATACTTTCAGGTTTAACGGCCATTCTTTACTCACCAAATTTCTATCTCTGCTTCCAAAAGACAGGGATTACAGAAATTCAATATGGCTCATGTACCAACCAAGAACTAAAAAATGAAGTAAAATCGCTTAACCCAGACAAAAGACGTGTTCTCTAATTCCACAACAAAAACATACCAGTCTTGTCCATCATAAAGGATGAAGGCCTATTAGAAGATATTTAAAAACTAAGGAGAGCTCTCAACTTCACTATCCCATTTGAAGTAGATTAATCTTCCTTTTGGCGCCAAGAGTGCGCTTTTTGATCATTTATCAGCCTCCACATTAGAATCCCTGAATATATGTTGATAGCTAGTGCCTTGGAACGATGACGCCAGGTCCCAAATACTGTGCTTCCAACCTTCTATATTGATAGCATGGAGATTGCATTTTTGTTCCAGCCAAGTAATGACCACTTTGGAATCCCCCAGAATCTGAATATGGTGAATATCCAGGAATTTTGCCATGGAAAATGTAGCCCACGCTCCAACCAATTCCACCTTTGTATTAGATCCTTCACCACAATTGAAAATCCATCTAATCTCTGGAGCATTTATTCTTTTCAATGATCCCCCTGCCCCACAATTTGTTCCCCCAGCTATGGAAGCCCCATCAAAAAAATATATAGTAAACCCGTTTAATCGGATAATTGGACTCAACCTTATAGCTTGTTATTTAAACTCTGTTTGATGCTTTGTGAGCAAACTTAATGTCCTATAGAATACAATTCCGACTGATGGCGTCTTCCCTTTGAACGGAGTTTTATTCCTCTCCTACCATAAAAATCAACTCAACAAAACGAGGAGTTTTTTTGTTATTACTTTGTTTCGAAGCCACGATTCCATACAATCGTTTATGTTCTGGCCCCTCCATGTACAATTTAGATTCAGAATGGATAAAACATTTGACCGGGCAGCCTATGTAAATTGACAGTGGATGAATAAGTGGGCGCTATCCTCGGTGGCTTCTCTGCACAGATGGCACAAGCCCAATCCCACCCACCCATTTTTTTGTAGAGTGTCCCATGTTAGAATGCTCTACTTGGTCGCCAGCTAGAAGAAAAGGATAATTTTTAACTGAATTCGCCATTTCCAAATGTTATACTTCCAATCGCTCTTTATAGGTAAGTTTTGTGTAGACAGTATTGCGTTGTAATAGTTCCTGACTGACAGAATTTCGGATGCGTCGCCTCCATTCCACAAAATCCTATCCTCTGTGCCTTCCTGGAGGGTAATTATGGCTTGTCTAAGTTCCATTGTAAAATTGTTCCACGCACTGGCTTGTATGCCCAATAGCCCCAATTACTCGCTACTCCTCCAGACTGTCGTGAATGTAACCGGATCTCGCGTTGATGAAGCTTGGGCCAATGTGAGAATGTTCTTTTCCTTTAGTACATTTAAGAGTTCATCAGTAAGTATTGATCGATCACCCATACCCAGTATTCTGTCGCGACCAAAAACAATTTGATAGCCTTCTCCAGGACACCAGCTAAGCCAATGGTTGATGACTAGTAGCGCAAGTGAGACTTGTCCAAATTCATGATGTTGAAGTGCAATGGTGGGAAGGTTGTCTAATCCAGTTTAGAAGAGTGGCATTGTGTAAATATTTTCCTCTAATAACCTTTTGCCAGATACTAGGCTGAGTTAATACCCTCCAGAGTGTAATAGCATTCAGAGCCTGGTTGAAAATGGTGAGATTATGGAAGCCCCAACCCCCGAGCTTTTTTGGTCTAGAAATTACCTGCCATCTACAGAGGTGGTAATGTTGAGCATCCGAATGACCAGACCACAGAAATTGAAACATAAATTTCCTTATTCTATTTAAAACAATTCTAGGCAAAGCTTCCATAAACATCCAGTATACCGATTGTCCTTCAAGGACCGTTTTTACCAAAATGTATCTCCCCCCCAGTGATAGCCATCTGATACACCATAAATTAATCTAGTTCAAGACTCTAATAACCAACCAGTCCCAGACTACTACTCGTTGAGCTCCAGTCTTCAAGAAGTAACCCAAATAGCGGAATCATTGAGAAAGATCACTAAAAGTGTAGGGCAGCAATGTTTTAAAGGGATTCAGCTCTAGGTCTGAAAGTCCTTCAAAATGGACTGTAGATTTGGTTATATTCATCGACAACCTCGAGGCTTTGCAAAAACATATGATAAGATTGTCGATCACTTGCCATTCAGCTAGGCAAGCCTTTGACAAAATGAGGACATCGTCCACAAACAGGAGATGAAGGATTATTGTCAATCTGGAAACCTTAATTCCATATATATGTCCTTCCTCAAAACTGCGCTTCAATAATAGACTGAGACCTTCCATCACCAGGATGAAAAGGAGTGGTGATAATGGGAAGTCTTGTCTGACTCCCCTTCCGCTCCTAAAAAAGTCAGTAGCCTCCCCATTGATAAGAACAACAAATGAAGAAGAAGTGACACATGACATTATCCAATTTGTCATATGTATCCCCGGTCCAACTTTGAGAAGAATCAATCTAACTAGGTTCCAGTCAATACAATCGTACGCTTTCCTTAAATCCAATTTTAGAACAAGGGCTTTCAATTTATTCTTTTTTATACTATGAAGACTCTCATGGGTTGTTCCAATTGCATCCTAAATACGCCTTCCTTTATAGGAGAAATGTTAAAAGGAATAATATCATTGGAATAAAAAGAGAAAGGGGCTTTGTGATAGAGTTTTTCTTGCCAAGGATCTCTATAAGAATTTAGCATGAATGCTTGAGTCTTCAAGTTGGATAAAGAGAGTTAGATAATATTTGTCAACTTATGCAATCTCGGTCTAGATTTTCAAATCAAGGAAAGATTTTGAACTATGTACTATGTACTATGTATTAATAACCAAATGTATCCTTTTTTTGTCCAGAAGAAAAATCACACAAAATTATATTAATAATAATTTTTTATACATCGACCGATCAATGATCCATGTAACTAATACTTTCAGGTCTAACAACCATTCTTTACTCACCAAATCTCTATCTCTACTTCCAAAAGACAGGGATTACAGAAATTCAATACGGCTGATGTACCAACCAAGAACTAAAAAATGAAGTAAAATTGCTTAACCCAAACAAAAGATGTGTTCTCTCATTCCACAACAAAAACATATCAATCATGTCCATCATAAAGGATGAAGGCCTATTAGAAGATATTTAAAAACTGAGGAGAGATCTCAACTTCACCATCCCATTTGAGGTAGATTAATCTTCCTTTTGGCGCCAAGAGTGCTCTTTTTGATCATTTATCATCCTCCACATTAGAATCCATGAATATATGTTGATAGTTGGTGCCTTGGAACGATGACGCCAGGTCTCGAATATTGCGCTTCCAGCCTTCTATATTGATAGCATGGAGATTGCATTTTTGTTCCAGCGAAGTAATGACCACTTTGGAATCCCCCAGAATCTGAATATGGTGAATATCTAGGAATTTTTCCATGGAAAATGTAGCCCACGCTCCAACTAATTCCACCTTTGTATTAGATCCTTCACTTCAATTGAAGATCCATATGATCTTCGTAGCATTTATTCTTTTCAATGATCCCCCTGCCCCACAATTTGTTCCCCGAGCTATGGAAGCCCCATCAAAAAAAGCCATAGTAAACCTGTTTAATCGGATAATTGGACTCAAGCTTATAGCTTGTGATTTAAACTCTGTTTGATTCTTTGTGAGCAAACTTAATGTCCTGTAGACTACAGTTCTGACTGAGGGCGTCTTCCCTTTGAACGAAGTTTTATTCCTCTCCTGCCATAAAAGTCAACTCAACAAAACAAGGAGTTTTTTTGTTACTACTTTGTTTCGAAGCCACGATTCCATACAATCATTTATGTTCTAGCCCCTCCATGTACAATTCAGATTCAGAATGGATAAAACATTTGACCAGGCAACCTGTGTAAATTAACAGTGGATGAATAAGTGGGCGCTATCCTCGGTGGCTTCTCTGCACATATGGCACAAGCCCAGTCCCACCCACCCCTTTTTTTGTAGAGTGTCCCACGTTAGAATGCTCTGCTAGGTCGCCGGCTAGAAGAAAAGGATAATTTTTAACTGAATTCACCATTTCCAGATGCTATAATTCCAACCGCTCCTTATAGGTAAGTTTTGTGTAGACAGTATTGCGTTGTAACAGTTCCTGGCCGATAGAATTTTGGATGCGTCGCCTCCATTCCACAAAATCTTGTCCTATGTGCCTTCCTGGAGGGTAATTTTGGCTTGTCTAAGTTCTATTGTAAAATTGTTCCACGCACTAGCCTGTATGCCCAATAGCCCCAATTCCTCGCTACTCCTCCAGACTGCCGCGAATGTAACCGGATCTCGCGTTAATGAAGCTTGGGCCGATGTGAGAATGTTATTTTCCTTTAGTACATTTAAGAGTTCATCAGTAAGTATCGATCGATCACTGATACCCAGTATTCTGTCACGACCAAAAACAATTTGATAGCCTTCTCCAGGACACCAGCTAAGCTAATGGTTGATGACTAGTAGCGCGCGAGTGAGACTTGTCCAGATTCTCGATGTTGAAGTGCAATGGTGGGAAGGTTGTCTAATCCAATTTAGAAGAGTGGCATTGTGTAAATATTTTCCTCTAATAACCTTCTGCCAGATACTAGGCTGAGTCAATACCCTCCAGAGTGTAATAGCATTCAGAACCTTGTTGAAAATGGTGAGATTACGAAAGCCCCAACCCCCGAGATTTTTTGGTCTAGAAATTACATCCCATCTACAGAGGTGGTAATGTTGAGCATCTGAATGACCAGACCACAAAAATTGAAACATCAATTTTCTGATTCTATTTAAAACAATTCTAGGAAAAGCTTCCATAGACATCCAATACATTGATTGTCCTTCTAGGATCGTTTTTACCAAAATGTATCTCTCCCCCAGTGATAGCCATCTAATACACCATAAATTAATCTTGTTCGAGACTCTAGTAACCAACCAGTCCCAGTCTGTTGTGCGCTGAGCTCTAGTCTTCAAGAAGTAACCCAAATAGTGGAATCATAGAGAAAGATCACTAAAAGTGTAGGGCAACAATGTTTTAAAGGGATTCATCTCTAGGTCTGAAAGTCCTTCAAAATGGACTATAGATTTGGTTATATTCATCGACAACCCCGAGGCTTTGCAAAAGCATATGATAAGATTGTCAATCACTTGCCATTCAGCTAGGCAAGCCTTTGAAAAAATGAGGACATCGTCCACAAACAGGAGATGAAGGATTATGTTCAATCTGGAAACCTTAATCCCAGATATATGTCCTTCCTCAAAATTGTGCTTCAATAATAGACTGAGACCTTCCATCACCAGGATGAAAAGGAGCGGTGATAATGGGAAGCCTTGTCTAACTCCCCTTCTGCTCCTGAAAAAGTCTGTAGCCTCCCCATTGATAAGAACAACAAATGAAGAAGAAGTGACACATGACATTATCCAATTTTTCATATGTAGCCCCAGTCCAACTTTGAGAAGAATCAATCTAAGTAGGTTCCAGTCAATACAATCATACGCTTTCCTTAAATCCAATTTTAGAACAAGGGCTTTCAATTTATTCTTTTTTATACTATGAAGACTCTCATGGGTTGTGCCAATTACATCCTGAATATGCCTTCCTTTAAGAAAACCCATTTGTTCAATGGATATTGCTTCAGAGAGAAAAGGCTTAAACCGGTTTGCTATAATTTTTTAAATAATCTTATAACATAAATTGCAGAGTGAAATAGGGAAATAATCTTCAAAGGTTGAAGGTTTATTCACCCTTGGAATGAAGGTCAGAAAGGTGGAGTTGAGGCCTCCAACAATAGAACCCAGTCTTCTCGATTCTTCAACCATTGCTAGTAGGTCCTCCCCAACCGAATCAAAAAAGAATATGAAGAACTCTGCGGTCCACCCATCACGGCCAGGCTCTTTTCCTTTTTAAAATGAAAGAGCACTGACTTCAACTCCTCCAAGGTAACTGGTCTGAATAAAACTCTGGAATTTTCCTCATCTATCATCTATGGAAAGTAGTCGATCAACTTACATTGCTCTGCAACATTTTGACAGTTTGTCGCTTTGTAGAAGTTCTTAAAAAATAGGACAACTTCTTTTTTTAATAATGCATGTTCATTGAATGATTCACCATTTTATCCTTTGATATCCCATACATTTTTTTTGACTCTATTATGGGATGCGAAATTGTGGAAATATTTTGTATTGCCATCTTTGTTGGCCATCCAAAGTGCCCTGCTACACAATCTCCACTTTTCTTCCTCTTGATGGAGCAATACATTCCTCTCCATCTCGAGATGTCGTAGCATAGACTCTGTGCCTTGATTAGTTGGATCACCAGTCAACAAGTTTATGTGCTCCTTTATATTAGCTTCCAACTCTAACATTCTAGCTTTGTTCCTTTTTATCCTTTCTTTATACCAGTTCTTTGTATGTTGTTTTAAATCCTGTAATTTCTAAACGATTCTTCTTTGAGTGCTTCCTTCGATAAGAAATCCAGGATCGTTCCAAGCCTTGGTGACAATATCCACAAAACCTTCTTCTTCGAGCCACTGTGCATTGAATTTAAAAGGATAGTTTTTGAAATTTGGCAGTAAATCCAGATGTAAGCATATGAGCGCATGATTGGAGAAAAATGGGAATTCAACCCATGTCCTGTAGATGCCAACTTCTATTAGTAATTCGTTAGAAACCATTACCTTTTCAAGCCGCCTTGCAATCACATTTTGCCCGATATGGTTGTTTCTCCATGTGGGCATCATCTTTGGTGGCTTGATGTCTATGAGGTTTTTTTAGGAGAAAAGGTCTGTATAATAATCGTCAATTCCATCATGTGCCCCTCCCTAAGCCTCTTCATAATTAAGAATGAGATTGAAATCCACAGCCATGATCAAATTTTTAATCGATAAAATGCCACTATCTTCCATTGAACTCCAGAAAGTTTTCCGAGCTTAGCAAGGACCATATATATTAAGCAAAGTAATCTCCTGATTATTTAAGATACTCCTACCTGTTAACAGAATGCCACCCACTATGATAAATGGAGTCAGATAAAAAAAACTTGGGTCCCAAGCTACAAGTAGACCCCCAGAAGTACCCACTGAATTTACAGAGCAAATAGCCCACGAAGGGCGAAAAATAAAAAATAAATCTCTAGCTTTTTGAGCGGAAACCATAGTTTCTTGAAGAAACACAATCTCAAGTTTCGTTTGATCCATCAAATGACGGAAGGAAGCAGCTTTGAGCGTGCCCCCAATCCCTCAAACATTTAGAGAGAGCAATAACATTACTTTGCCCTGGCCAGGGCTTTCATTGCTCTAAGAGGCCCAATGTTAGTGAAAGAAGTATTCTCTGTAGTTATTTCAGAAGATTGAGATAGTTTTTTCTGACTACTTCTACTTTTTAAAGGTGAGAGTTCTAGAGCTATACCTTTGGACCACACAAAGTTTTTCCCATTTCTCGCTGGAAGGGATTTCGAACTAGTCGCCTCCGAGGACCCCGAGGTTTCTAAAATCATTTTCCCCAAATAAGTAGGAACAACTGTAGCTACTTTGTTATCCCTACTAGGGGTTATCAATGAGTCAAGGACCAAGTTGAGGTCAATAGCCTCCTCCTCTGGTTCCCTAAATCTAGGCAATATGGTTGATTCAGTAGGTTCGGGTTGAGGGGAAGAGGGAGTAGGTTCTGAATCCCTAGCAAGGGCCAAATGATTGGTAAGGGGAAAAGGAGAAGTGGTGGAAGGGCAAGAGGAAGGAGTCGTACCCGAATCAATATTAAAATTGTTAAGAGGCAGGGGAGGAATAGTGGAAGGTCGAGATGAAGGAGCCAAACCTAAGCCAATAATAAAACCAGAATCCATTACAGGTTGCTTACCTACTTCCTATGCAAGTGTCCTTGTAACCCTACCAGAAGTAGTAGAGTCAATACATCATCCCGAAACAACTGTGTCGACAGTCGTTGAATGGGACAACCAGCTTGAGTTATCCAAGGATTCCTTTTCCCACAAAGATAATGAAGAAAAAAGTGAGGGGTAGAAGAAGCATAGCTTACTCGAAAGTGAGTCTGTAGTCTCCGGGGGTGACTATGTCCCTGATGGGCTGAGGATGGGTAGTTCACCCAAAGAATCCACCTCCATCATATAATCCGGAGGATCTTCCTGTAACAGGGTATCTTCTGACTTTTCCTCATTCACCTTTCCACTGCCAAACATATCCTAAGAAAGATAGAGAATGGCTTTGTATTAGTTTGATAGGTTTCAGTAAAAAAAAGATCACAGAAATATTTTGATCTATATATTAATAACCAAAAATGTTCTAAAAAAGATAGAGAGAGGATTTGTATTAATGAAATATTTTGGTCTATATTAATAACCAAAAGTGTCCTAAAAAAAAAGATAAAAAGTGGCTTTGTATTAGTTTGATATGTTTTTAGCACAGAAGAGCATGTTAAAAAAATTCATCACATCCAATTATAAACCTAAATAAGTCGTCACAATTTTATAATATCATTAATAAAACAATATTAAAACTCAAAGTTTGACATCATGGAAAAAATACCATGATTTGGACCAACTCCAAAAAACAAAAAATCCTAAATCCAAGCTCTCCCGATCAGGGCAATCAACGCATATATAAAACTTAATGTTCTTATGAATCGTAAAATATTCCGTATATGTCTTTTTTTTCAATAATCTACAAATAATAAATAATAAAGAGATGACAAATACAACATATTTAACAATCTGTTTGGATTTGTGAACTAGATATCATAAAGATGAGTGAAGGATTTACTCAAAAAATTATTGACATGACATTTCTATAGTCGATAAAATCAAAACTACGAAAATACAACATAAAAAGGAAGCTTTTATTATATAAATCGTCATCATATCTAAAATGATTCTTAATATAAGAAATTCCAACGAAAAAGTAGTGATTTTTATCCAATAAAAACAAATTACACTCTTAGTCATTTCTATTTAATATAAAAAACCTACACTCTAAATATGTTATTGCTCTTGCAAGAAAAAAAAGTATAGGTCGTTTCGTTCCACCTATCTTCTCGTGACTAAAAGGAAACCTATCTCATAACCCTTTACAAAAGAGTCTTTTTAAAGTCTGTACATAACCAAACAAACCCATCTCCATACATAGGAGAATAATCAAGAGCCCATTATGTTTCAAAATTTAATCACGATACAATCATTAAGGTCTTGAATAATGTATTTTACTTAAGCTCGTAAGAACTTAAACTTTAGTAATAAACAAGTGTTGCATGGCAACATAATTTCTGTCGGGTTGAATTGGGAATAAATGCATAGGGATGGAGAAAAAGTAGTGGAGGCAAATGAAAACCGCAGTGGAGATGTGGCAAGTAGCATGAAGCACATGTGGTATCCATGCACAAAATGACACGTGGTCTCTAGAGCAATTCTAGCATTGAAACCATTTAGTTTTTGAAAGTATATAATCCATCTTGTTTTTATTTTTTACCAGTAGTCTAACTTGTTATGTTCGAAATTTTCGTTCCTACCTTGCATGTTTTATCTCTTCAATGTATTTATAAAATTCATTCACAATGATTTCCGTACACTTCCAACTGGTTAGAGTTAAGTACAATTTTCATAGTCACTTCTTTAAATAGATCATTTGGCTTGTGTGTCTCTATATGTGCCAGGACAAATAAAGTTATATGCATAGCAGGAGAAAAAGATATGCATGAGAAAAAGATAAAACACACAAGACACATATAAAGTTACATTCAAATTAAATAAACACAATCTCTTGGCATTCAACATAGTTGAAGATAAAAATTTCTGAGCACATAAACATAAAAGGAGATAAAAATAGTTTTATTTGAAATATATCAACAAATAATATTGTCTGTTACATATTCCTGGAAATTTAAATGTGTTTGTCATATAGACTGGGATTGGGGCTCTTGCAGACCATAAAAGAAATACATACAAGAAATAGGACTGCAGAAAGAAGAAGTGCATGACAGTAGAGAACAAGACCTGAAAATAAGAAATTGGAAGGTATCAGTCTTTAGCTAGACATTTCTATTTGAAAAGGTGAAATAACTGGATTGATAAACAAAGCAGGATGTGATTAGTATAGACTTACAGTGATAGCACATATCTCCCCCTTTGATATTTGCTTGTTGATGTCTTTTAATTGTTGTCGTCGACGGCTACTGGAATCATGCCAACTGCATGTTTCCCTTCGTCGACGAGCTTCTCCATTGCCCTTTGGACCCATTCTTCAATGTAGCCTCTCAAGGGAGCCACATTGATCTCATCCCAAATTTTTATGTTGAAAATATCAATTTCTTATTCCCTCGGATCGATAGAAAGATTACGCAGAGGCTGATCAATTTCTTCATTTTGTATAGAACAGTCGACTAGCTAGTTGTCCACGTCATCTTCACCATATTCAAGGATGTTGTAAAACTTTTCTAAAGACAACCCCTTAAAAAATCAACTTGTTTATCGAAGGCTTGCTTAATTGGGGTCTTGGACCTCGTTGGTACTTCTAGCTAAGTCTATTTCGGTCAGCTTTCTAAATAATTCTTCTTTCTTTGATATGGCTTGTTCACATGATTGGATAATGAGATGTAGGTTCTTCACTTTCCCTTTCCAACATGCATTTTAATTGAGTGATCCAGTTCTGAGAGGGGAGATCTTCATATCTTCTTCTCATATCTGCCATGTTGTTGACATGGACGCCACAAGGGATGACCGTGTCATTTTTTAAATTCGCCTGCAAATGTTCGTGCAAAGAATGTGCCCTCGTTCCAAGGGAAGCCATACTTTGTGATGTTTCCCAGGCCTCAGTAATTAGCTCCATTCTTTTCTTGATATTCTTCTCCATGTAGCCTCTACACGATACAAGGAGGCTGGAGGATCCTTTTAACTGGGCTGCAGAGGTGGCAGGCATGGCTATTGCTAAAGAACTGGCAAGCAATGGCATAGGAATCAAAGATTCCTCCAATTCTTTGACTTGGTCCTTCAGTTTGGCATTATCGGTCTCAATGCCTCCAATGGAATCATCAAGAGCATCTCTGGTTGTTCAGTGAAGTCAGGAGATTTGGGACGGCTGCATGTTCCAAAGGTTAATCTCTGAAGGAGATTTCTCTTTCTTATTTTTTACATCTCTCTTTTCAATAATTAAATTTTTAGACTCGCTGTCAAAAACAATGCTCTGGAATACGAAGGATTCATCTTCATAAAAAAATTCGGTCTCAACTATTTCCATTGGGTGATTATGCTGGATCGCGTCCCCGGGCTGATCAATGTTGCAGAATACGCTATCCAGATCAGTCTCAAGTTCCATGTTCTCACTCTCAATTTTAGGCTCTTCCGCTTTCCCTACAAATTTTTTTCTCTTCTTCTTCACGGGAAGCTTGCGAGAACTATCAATTTTAGAGCGAGGAGGGTTGTTATCTCCTCCTTTGTTTGAAGAATTTTGGGTTGCTTTCTTACTGGGGTGGGTTGTTGGAGTGATGCTTTAGGATGTTGTACTCTTGGGAGTGGTGTCTGGGGATTGAACACTCTTCTCACCGGGGCCTTTTCCTTGTTGCTTTTACAATTCAGTGGTGCTTTGCAATGTCTCTAGGTTGTCGGCGTCAGAAGCAGGAGTGTTGTTGTTAGTGTCTCTGTTTTTGCTCAGGCATCTCTGGAAAAAGAATTGATCAAACCAACTGCAAGTAAATGTTCTAAAAAAATTCCTTTAGGGTCAAACCCTCTTAGCCTTTCATCATATCTTAGGTTCAAGTCGTTGAAATGGGCTGTGAATTCATCAATTTTGTTGACATTCCTCAACACAAAGTCCCCAACTTTTCAAGGTAGAGGAATGAACTGTTTTTTTCTCTTCTCATGGAATAGATGCAACCAATAGTTGTATTGCCTTGCTATTTCTGTAACAAACATTATGTTCTTAATGTGACATGGAAGGAAACTAGGATTTTCCTTGGAGCCAAAAATCCTTATCACACTGTAATTCTCCATTTGTTCAAGTTCCCCCTTCCTGTCCAAAAACTCGGTTTCCTGGTCAGACATGCGGGGAGCATCCTTTCCTAACAATAAATCTTTGAAAATAGAGACAAAGTCATTAAAAACCTCATAAAAATAGTGGGAGGCCTTGTGCCTCCACAAGGCCTGGTACCAAAAGGTTACTCAGTCGAATTCTTAGTTTACCTTCTTGGACACAGACAGTTTTGGAAACGGACATCAATGCGCTATCTCAAAAACCAAGTAGGATGACATATAAAATTTCTTCTCCTTTTGGAAGCTTGACAATTGGAAACAATTTTCGATGGAAATTAGCTTCCCCCAATAAAAAATGGCTTGTTCCTTGACTGTGAAATGCAAAATATAAAGAATCATGCGAGAAGTACTTGTGGATTCATGTCCCGTTATTCTTGTAAACAACTAGGCAATTTCCTGGAATGAATTTCTAAATGAACTAACTTGCAAGATTGTGATATCTTTAGGAACTGTCGTCGGGTCTTCCAGGAACTTGGGCAAGAATTCCAACCCATTATTATACTTTTTTAGGAACTGCTTGGAGTCTTCTCCTCTAAACGTCAATGTTGACTCCGAAAATCTTAACATCTTGCGGAAGACATGAGGTGAAAAAGAAAAAGGAGAGTGGTCCTGTAGTGGAATAATTCTTTGGTATGAAATATATCTATTGGTGCACCAAGATACCAGCTCCTTACAGTCAAAAACTTTAGGGACACAGCCTGCACGAGTAATTCTAAAGGTCCAAATTACTTCGTTCTGGGCAGAAGGGGATGAGTAGTAAGAATATGCCCTGGACCACTAGAAGTTCTGGTCCTCACGCCCGAAGATGTTCACTGTATCTCCACAGAAATGATCTCAAGTTGGTGCCATACGTTTACGAGAACGTCTGTTTGCTCCAGACGATGCTTGAAATGAACTGTTGGAGGGGAAATCTCCTCGAGCCTTTTGCAAATATTGGTTCAATGCGTGTGAATGTGAAATATCCTCGAGCATTTTGCTCATTAATGACAATATCTATGGGTGTTGCATGATGAGTTGTTAGCAATAAGGCTTAGTTATTGCATACTTAGAAGTGTGAAGGTGGCAGGTATGGCGAAGAGCAATTAAGGATTGGAGGTTTCGTGAACGCGCCAACCCGACGACGCACGAACAATTGTTGGCCCTTGATTAAGTTTTGAGGATCCTTGGTCATGTTTGACCTACTTTTGGGACTTCAATAGGCTGTCAAATGTGGAGCGCAATTCGAAGCAGAGATCATGAGATCTCGGCCCCTTTTTAGGGATTTTTGGGTTGTGGGCTTATGTAACGGGTATGGGGATGTCGGCCCATGGGTTTACCCATGCTTAGGCCCTTTTTGTAATGTATAAATAGAAATCTAGGTGATGTAGGAAGTAGTTCAATCTATGTGATCGAAGAAGAGGTTTTTGGTACTGTGCTAAGTGCAACTTGTAAGTGCTTTGTGCATGTTATGTTGGGAACTTGTAGAGCTAAATGCAAGTGATTGTAAGAGACTTTGTGTTGTAACTTAGGGAAGGAGGATCTAGCAGAGTGCGCATAGATCTCTTGTCCTCTGCGAAGTAAGATATCATGGCTCTGTGCATGTAGAAGATTGAAAGAAAGAAATAAAAAAGAATAGTTGGTGGATGTAGCCCCAGGGTGGGGTGAACCACGTATATCCCGTGTTGTGGTTGCTTTGTGATTTATGGTTGTTCTCTTGTTTATGTGGTTAAATT
>ML777759.1:554439-578678 GCA_009831015.1 Picea engelmannii | reverse complement strand
CAAGCCAACATATGAGGGTCCTCCAACTTCGTAAGGCCATAACTCTCAAACCGTGAGGAGTTATGTGACGTTCCACATACCACCAGAAATGGCATGACATGTACTATCCATATAGAATAGTATTACCTTCAAATATATTAAAATTCATACCGTTATACATGAAACAACCTTGGGTCCATTACCCAAAACTTTGTGCTACTAGAATTCTCTATCGGACTTTCTTCAAGGGTTGACATCAATGAAAACCAACCTTAATCAACAATATACCCATTTGGAATTGATGGAAACACTCTGATGCAATAATGAAATCATTTCATGCAATATTGAAGTCATATGACTCATGCTCCCCCTGGAACCATGCCTCTCTCCTCTGCATCTCTGTGACCATTTCTCCCCCTATAATCATGCATTCGTCCTCTACATCAGATAAATATCTCCCCCTTTGTCATCAATGGTAAAGGTATCTTTCCATCCGGGGTTGCTCCCCTAATTGAACTATGCTCTTTATGGTGCTTCCTTGTGTACATCTAAGACATATAAGATAAGCATTCAAAAGCATTCATTTTGGAGTAGAAATAACTCTGAGTCTCTAGCGAATATACTCAAAGGATTCCTGTGGAAGTGGTTTTGTAAAGATTTATGCCACTTGTTCTTTTGTGCCCACATAATCAACTCTGATGTTCTTTTCTGCAACTTGTTCCCGTAGAAAGTGATACTTGATTGGAATATGCTTCATCTTGGAGTGCATCACCAAATTATTTGAGATACTGATGACACTTGTATTATCACAATAGATTGGAATGGGCTCATCATACTCAACCTATATATCTATTAAAGTTTGTTTCATCCAAAGAGCATGTTTACAGCATGTTGTTGCTGCAATATACTCCGCCTCAGTTGTAGATAGATATACTGATGATTGTTTCTTGCTTAGCCATGATACTAAACACTCACCCAAGTAGAATGTTTCTCCATTGGTGCTTCGTTGGTCATAAATACAACCTACCCAATCTTCATATGTGTAGGCAATAAGAGATAGATCCTTTCCTTTTGGATACCATAATCCAAAATCTTTTGTTCCTTTGAAATATCTGAAAATCCTCTTCACTGCTAACACATGTGATTCATTTGGTCTTGCTTGAAATAATGCCACCTATCCAACTACCTGCATTACATCTGGTCTGGATGTTGTCACATATAGTAGGCTACCAATCATTGACCTGTATTGTCTCTGATATCTATACTTTGAATCATCATCTTTGCTTAACTTGCAATTGTTTTGCATGGGAGTGATAACTAGTTTGCAATCTTCCATTCCGAACATCTTTAGCATTTCTCTGATATACTTGGTTTGAGAAATAAAAATTCCTTGGTTGCTTTGACATATCTGAAGTCCCAGAAAGAAGGATAATTCTCTAAGTAATGACATTTCAGATTCTTTATGCATATCCTTTACAAATTTATGGCTTAACATGTCATCATTACTACCAAAAATAAAATCATCAACATAAACTTCAATTAATAAAATATTACCTTGACTTATCTTGATGTAGAGGTTGTTGTCTGCACTTCCTTTTCCGAACCCTGCATGTTTTAGATATTTATCCAGTCTAGAGTACCATGCTCTAGGAGCTTATTTTAGACCATACAAGACCTTTAATTTGTACACATATTCTGCATTCTTTGACAACTGAAATCCTTCTGGTTGTTCAATGTAGACTTCTTCTTCAAGTTCCCCATTCAGAAAAGATGATTTTATGTCCATCTGATACACTTTAATATTTTTGGAGCATGCATAAGCTAAAACAAATCGGATTGCTTCCATTCTGGCAACTAGGGCAAATGTCTCTTCAAAGTCGATTCTTTCAACCTGTGCATATCCTTTACATACCAATCTAGCTTTGTTCCTTGTAACATGTCCATCTTCATTCAATTTATTCATGTATACCCACTTTGTTCTCATCACATTCTTATCCTTTGGTCTTGGAACCAATTCACAAGTGTCATTTTTATCTATTTGATCCAATTCTTCATCCATGGCCTTGTTCCAACATTCATCTTTGATGGCCTCTTCAAAATTGGTTGGTTCAATTGTAGATGTGAGTGCTAGGTGTGTTTGTTCTGGTGAACAGATTCTTCTTCTAGTCTCAACTCCTATGTCTTTGTTTTTGATAATCTGATCCGAAGGATGATTCTTCTGTACTTGTTTGCTAGGTGTCTTTGGAGACACTTGTTGAACTTTCTCTTCTGCTTCTGTCGAATTCTCTTCATCTTCCTCTTCTACTTCCTTTTCATCTTCTTCTCCTTCTTCGAAAAGTTGTTCCATTGATTCATTTTCTTCTTCCTTTGATTTTGGTCTTCCTGTTTCATCAATTGTTACGTTGATGCTTTCTACAACTTTGTTCAATCTCATATTGTAACACTTGTATGCTTTCCTTGTACTTGAATAACCAACAAGTACTCCTTTGTCCACACGAGAGTCAAACTTTCCCATTTTTCCATCTTCTCTTTTGATGTAGCATTTACTTCCAAAAACTCTGAAGTGATTCACATTTGCTAGTCTTCCTTTCCATAGCTTGTAGGGAGTTTTGTCAGTGTTGTTTCTGAGAATTACTCTATTTTTAATGTGAACTATTGTATGCACTACATGTTTCCAAAATATATCTATCAATTTGGAAACCATTAGCATTGTTCGAGCCATTTCATGTATTGCCATGTTCTTTCTTTCAACAACTCCATTATGTTGAGGTGTCCTAGCAACGAAGAATTTTATTTTTATTCCATGACTGCTGCAATAGCCCATAAATTCATTTGAAGTGAACTCTCCTCCATTATCAGATATTAAGCATTTTATTTTTGAATCCATTTCATTTTCAACCATTTCCTTGTAGATCTTGAAGTTTTAAAAAGCTTCTGACTTATTCTTGAGAAAGGAAACTATATTCATTCTTGTAGAATCATCAACTAATAACATAATGTATTTCTCACCTTTTAAACCCTTTGTTGTAGTTGGTCCAACTAGATCATTATACACAATTTCCAGTTGTCTTGTCATTGAATATTCCTTTGATTTGAACCTGGTCTTTGTTTGCTTTCCTTGTTGACAATGCTTGCATAAAGTTTGGGTTGGTTTCGTGATCCGGGGCATTTCTCTGATTGCTTCTCTTCTGCTGACTTTGACAAGGTTATCAAAATGTATGTGACCCGTTCTTTTGTGCCATAGCCAACTTTCATCTTCCTTTCCTAGAAAACACTTTTCATTTTCAATTTCACTTAATACATATATGTTGCTTGAAGTTCTCGTAGCTGTAGCAATCAATTTTCCTGAAACTTTTTTTCTTATCTCGCACTTTTGTGAATCAAAAGCAACTTTATGACCTTGGTCACACATTTGAATCACACTTACAAGATTATGTTTCATATCTTCTACTAGTAGAACATTTCTTTCCTTGGTATTCTTATTCCCAATTATGATTGTGCCTTTTCCAATGATTTTAGTTGAATCATCATTTCCGAAGGAGATTGATCCATCTCTTTCATTTCATAATGTAAGAAACTTGTCTCTATCACCTATCATGTGTTTTGAACAGCCATTGTCAACATACCAACCACGTTTCTTCTTCTTAGCTTGTAAAGCGAGTGTGCATTCTTCATTTTTATACTGGTCCTGCTTTCTTATTCATGTCCTTTTCCGAGGTTTCTGTCTGTGACTGTTGTTATTCTGTAACAGTTCTCTAGGAGGCACTGCCATTCTGCAATCTTTGGCCATGTGTCCAAAATTGTTACATTTGTAACATTCCACTTCAATGCTTAAAGATTCAATCTTGTTGTAACTTCTTCTCTGTGTTTCACTAGGCCTTATTGGATAACCCCTTTGTGCACGACTTTCAAAGTTGTTTGTGTTCTTGTTGTTAGCTCTGCAATTCACAACTTTATGTCCAAAATTATTACATGCATAACATAAACCAAAAAATATATTTTGATACCTGGGAGTTGAAGATCTTCTGAAAGGAGGTACTCTTAAAAATTATTTTTCTTTCTGAGGCCTATCCGTCAGTTGTTGATTGTGAAATTTGAATCTTCTCAATGGAGGAGTGTCCCTGTAATATTCCTTGTATATGTTCCTATCCCCCTTGATTTTTACCGCATAGCTTTTTGGATATGTTTCTTGCTCTGTTGTTTTGGAGCTTGATCCCTTTTTTGTCTGATTGTATCCAATTTCGGACTTGTCATGATGATATTTTTGACTACTGATAATGTCATCCAAAACTTTTGAGTTGTTCTACATATTTTTTTTTAATATGTTTTTTTAATGTGACAAAATCTGCTTCCAAATTTCCAATGATCTTGTCTTTTTCTTCTAGTTGTTCTTTGAGTGTTTCTTCAATTCTTTTATCTTATTATATTTGAACCTTCAAATTTGTGATCATTTGATCTAGTTCTTGAGAGTCTTGTTTCTTGTCTAGTTCTACTTATAGTTTCTTGTTTTTCTCCTTTTCTCTTCTGATAACTTCTATGGCACACATTAATTCTTATCGACAGTCAATTTATGCCTCTTCAATTTCTTCTTCAAATTCTTCATATTTTTCTTCGACTTCTTCATATTCTTCTTCGGAGTCTTCTATATGAGAGTCTTATACTTCCATGAATATAACTCTTTCTGTCTCACTGCCACTGGCTTCATCTTCATCTGATGATGATATGTCTTCTTTTGTGCATAAGCTTTTCTTGAAAAATTTCTGTGTGGTTCTTTTGTCTTTATATGTTTGGTTGCCTTTTGAGTAACCTTCATCATTTTTCTTTTTCTTATAAGGACATTTGTTAGCAAAATGACCAATACCATCACAATTAAAACAAATTATAGGAAGCTTACCTCTATACCTATTGTCGGTTCCCTTGTTCAGTCTTTTGACAAAGTTGGCCACTTCTTCATCATCTTCCGAGACACCACTATTGTTGCTATGTTCTTCTTTTTGAATTCCCTTTTTCTTTGACTTTTTGGATGCTTCTTTTATATCTGGATTTTCCTGTTCAGTTCTCATTTCATATGTTGTGAAGATTCCATGTAATTCATCCATGCTTATTGAGTTTAGATTTTATCTTTCTTCTAGTGTTGATATCTTAGGATCAAATCTTATAGGAATAGATCTTAGTACTTTTTGAACAATTACAGATTATTTGATTTATTTTCCCAATCCTATGATTGCATTTACTGTTTCATCAACTCGTAAAAAGTAAGCTGCAATATTCTCATATTCCTTCATCTTAAGTTGTTCGAACTGACCTTTGTAAGTTTGAAGTTTTGTTGCTTTGACTTTTGAATCTCCTTCACAAATATTTTGAAGTTTGTCCCAAATATCTTTAGCGTATTTACAATGTGCAACTTTGGTGAATATCGTTTCACTAAGACCATTCAGAAGTGCAGTTTTATCTTTGGAATTATTTTGACCGAGTTTCACTTCTTTTTCATTTGTTGTTGGAACTGTTGGTGTTGTGTATCCATCTACAATTGATTACCAAATTTCAAATCCATGTGCCTATATATATGTTTTCATCCTTATGCTCCAGAATGCATACTTTTTTCTATTGAACCGTGGTATTCAGTTGTTGCTCTCCATGATCTACCTTTCAGTGGTTAAACTGATCTCTAAAGGAACCTGCTCTGATACCAATTGTTGGATTACTGAGAGGGGGGGTGAATCAATAATAGAGAAATTTAATCATTTTTAACCATATAATCAAAGTGTTATATCATTTTAGCATTATCATCCAATAACTACAGAGTAATAATCAATGAAAAAATGAACAATCATACACATACACAGTACACCATTGTTTTACATGGAAACCCAAAGCGGGAGAAAACCACAAAATGTTTTTTCTTATATGTCTTGAAGAATTACATTCATTGGAAGCACCAACTTCCTTTGTTTTCCGACTGCAACTAGAAGGAGGCTCCAACCCCCTTGTTTCTTAGGATACAACCTAAAGGAAGCTCCAACTCCCCTATTCTTTGGCTACAACCAGAAGGAGCTACAACCCCCTATGTTCTTCGGATGCAACCACCTGTCCTTGCCCCATCCAACTGCCTTGAAGTAGAACTAGAATGATGGAACCACTGTCACACTATCACTGTGAGATATACCATTGTAAACCTGTACCAATAAACCTGAACCATGCATCAACCATGCATCAACCTGTACATCAACCTGTAATCAACCTGTACCATAAAAAGGTGCATGAACCATGCACCAACCTATAGTATATCAGTAAAGATATGCCTGCCAACTAGTCTTCTATGCTAATATTAGGGTTCTTATTCTGAGCTGTCGTGAATTCCTTTTCTTGTTCTTCTATCCACTTATGAATCTTTGTCTTCGATGGAAACCACCTTGACATTCCCTCAAGAAGATCCTAGTCCCGACAATGGAACCATTTTTTGGAACAAGGGCAGACCCAGGGTTCAACTCTAATAGTGTACCAACAAGCCCTAACTATTGACCCTTTTGGCAACACCTACGAAGCAGATGTAGTCTCACCTGAAGTAGCAATAGGAGGTTGCAGGAAACAAGTGTCTACAACCAGAGGAAATGCAAGTGGGATCAAGGAAATCACACATGAAGATCAAATTATTCTATCCCAAATATAAACCTACTTCGCACAGTTATATATCAAATCTAACATACTAATGCATCATCAGGGTAGTAGAGTAAAGAACACAACATCAATCACACACAACAACATAATATACATGGTTCACCCTCTCCCTAGGGCTACGTCCACAAAACTGTGCTTTATAATATATTAGGTGAAAGCTTACAGTTCTATCTGCTCTCTTAGCTTACAAATTTCTCGCCTTCTCTCTTTTCTCTATCTCCCTTCCCTGCGCACCCAGCTGTAGGGTTGATCTTCACACCCAGCTGAAGATATTACAACATAGACTTCTCTGTCCACACAATACTCCTCTCTCAACAATAACAACAATCAATCATTATTACATACTCGAACTACCGACGACAACCCGATCCCAGGTCTTCTTGACCTTTATTTATACATTACAATAGCTCACCGATAGCCTTAGGCCAAAGCCTAGGTGTCTAAAACCATAGATACCAAAACCCTAGGTGTCTAAAACCCTAGGTAAACTTGACCCACATTTTTAAGGCTTCCCTAGCTTGTCTTTCCTTCCTTCCCACGTGGTTCTCCAATGCATCTACTGTTAGATTTTTCCACTTGCTGAGTTGTCCACGATCTGTCTTCCTTGTTGATCTGTCTTCCTCAATCTCTTCATCCAACGACTTGCTTTCTCTTACTTCGCTCTGTCTTTTCTGCTCTTTTTTTCACTTTGACCCAGTATCAGTCACTGTGTCGTTCGTGCAGTTCACATTTTGTATTTTCTCCCTTAATATTCGCTTACTTCTAGAACCAAGGGCTAACACGTTCCCATTCTTAGGTCATGAACCTACCCAAAAAGTGCCCCACCCCAAGCGCGTGGGATTAGGTTGCCATCTCACATGAGGGAACAACTAATCCACCAAAAATACCTTAATCCAAAGGGGAATTTCCCTCAACAATATTCCTCGTGCCCCTTTCTTGAATATTAGTTTGTCTCGTGAAAAATACTGGTGGTTCTCCGCTACAAACTCGATGATATATCCTTCCAAAGAAGTTTCAACCCAGAAATACACCGCTCAAGTGATCTGATTATCCAGTCGGTGAAGCTCTTCTAGCTTATCTGTCTCCCAAGAACCATTTTATTTTACCCATTCTTTGAATTCTAGTGATTCTTGTAGACGATCTACCCACTGGAATAACTTTTCTGGCAATTCTACGCAGAAAATCTTGTACTCGTCGCTTGATATTTTCGAGTAGAAGACAATATCCTAAGTGGCATCCCAGTTTGGGTTCCATAACTCCGCTTCCTTCAGTATGAACGCATCACACTTCGTTCCCACCTCTGTCGAACATCATACTTATGGATCTGTGGAAGCATTATCCCTACAAGTTCCCTTGTAAAATCAAGGTCCTAACAACGAAACCATTTTGTTGGTGAAAATTTGTCAGAGGAGGGTCCTATGCAGGTTACCAACAAAAGGATACCGATGTAGTCTAGTACGTTGGCATTTTCATCTTTCTGGAAGAAAATAAGTCTCACTCAAAGCGCAACCGAGACAAAAGAGCTAAGGGAAGGGTAAGAAGAATGCTATATAGATCTATAATCCATCTATACTATTACCATTCTAGTGCAATATCGATACTCAGTTATATCCTTAGCTCATTATACACTAAAACAAAAGAACATAACTATACAAAACATTAAGACTGGATAACGACATGTAATTCATGATAGATAACACACAATGAAATTTCAGAGATACAAAAAGTAAGATGAACCAGGAACATTTTCAAAATTTGATCTTCAATATCTTTTTGTTATATTAGAAGTATTTGGAAAATAAGAATTCACAACTTTACATTAGACATCCACCCTACTCAATATAAGAGATCAATAGGTACATCTCAGTATAATACTACAACTGATCACAATGAGTCTAGGATCTTTCCTTCCTATTTACAGTCTAGATCTGGAGTACAAATCTAGTTCTTACATCTCCCTATCTGTCACACACTCATTACAATACAATACAATACTAAAGAGAAGATACAAAATTCATCCAAGAATATAATCATCATCAAGAGAATCATCCTCACCAAGAGAGTCATCCTCATCCCAAGAATCATCCTTACAATCAGTTCCTTTCTTCCTATTGAGAACCCATCGACCCTCTTCTCTTCTTGATTATGTTGTAACTGTATTGGCTCCAAAACTGATTATGTGATGGATTCAAACTGTGTTATTTTTCAACATATTTATGTTGCGTGTTTCCTTTCCCATGCTTCTTCACTTGGTTGGTTGTCCCTTTGATGGGTTTCACAACCTCTTTTATAAAAAAAAAGGGCCCAACAATACACCATTGGAAAGGTATATCCGATGAGTATATAGTCCGTTTGGCCTAGCATCTGCCTTCAAATACATGTTAGGCACTGTCGAGCCCATAAAACGCCATTTAGGGCCTCAAAACGATGTCATAAGTTTGGGACCCAAAAAACTGTAAAACAACTTCCAAAATGGAAGATTTTCTTTAAGCCAGTGGAATAGGTGGGTGGCCACTGATATCCACCTGGATAAAAAAGTTTGACATATACATACTTAGTTTAGGATTTGTGAGAAGCAAGGATAATCACTATGTAAAATCCAATGAAGAAGGTGGGTGTTTCATATATGTAGCATTGTATGTTGACAACATGTCGCTGATAAGAAATAACATGGATGCAATAAAGGAGGTCAAGAAATATCTATCCTCCAAGTTTAACATGAAGGATCTTGGTGCAAAAAACTTCATCTCGGGGATGGAGATCATCAGAGATTGGGAAGCTATAAATCTATGGTTGAATTAGAGGATATACATTGAAACATTTTTGAGGTGTTTCAACATGTAGGATTGCAAACCTGTTAAGGTGTCGACTCTTGCATGATCAAGTCTTATTGTTGAAACATTTCCAAAGACATAGGAAGAAATAGAGGACATGACATGTGTTCCCTATGTAAGTGTTGTCGGTAGTTTGATGTATGCGATGGTTTTCACTCAACGAGACATTACCCATGTAGTGGGAGTGTTGAGAAGATACATATTGACACCTAGAAAAGAGCACTTGACGACTATCAAAAGAGTATTCAGGTATTTGTGTGGCAAAAAATA
The DNA here is from genome assembly GCA_009831015.1 of Picea engelmannii. Lineage (NCBI taxonomy): Eukaryota > Viridiplantae > Streptophyta > Pinopsida > Pinales > Pinaceae > Picea > Picea engelmannii. Next base: position 568,917 of record ML777759.1, on the reverse strand, counting down.
TTATGCTATATGCTACCAAGGGAAACCCAGAGCTGACTATGAAATATATGTACATGGATTTATTGAAGTTGATTGGGCTGGAGATCTGGATCAATGAAGGTCGACTAGTGGATTTTTTTTCAATATTTTGAGTGGAGAAATAGACTGGATGAATAAGCAATAGGTGGTCATAGCATCATAAACAATATAAGATGAATACATGGAAAAAATTCATGGAAGTAAAGAAGTAGTATGGATGCAATGATTGTGTTCATGTATTTGGTTTGAGAAAATAGCTATGAATATACATTGCGGTAGTGAAAGCACAATATTCCTGAAAAATAACCTAACTTATCATTCCAAGATGAAGCATATTGATGTACAATACCATTTCATGATAGACATGGTAGAAAAAACCAATGTGCTGCTAGAGAAAGTAGACACAATGGAAAACATGGTAGACTCTTTGACCAAGTTTATGAGTGTTGTGAAGTTATCTTAGTGTAGAGAGGCAATGGGAATCACTACCCCGGGTCTATGAAAAAAAGCTCAATAATATCCCATGTTTCAAGAAAGAAGACAAGTGGGAGAATGTTGGGTTGTTATAATCTTTACAGTGAAAGTAAAAGGTCAAAGTGGTCGATCAGGAAAATTAGAAGTCAAAGTGATGGACGATAAGTCAAGAAGTTACTCAAAAATATATCCTGTGGAAACCAAATGAATACCAAATGGAGGTCAATTGGTAGTCAACTGGTAATCCGATTGGTAGTCAATTGTAAAAGAATCCTGAGATTTGAGATATTTGTAGCCAATGATATGCGTGGATATTGTTGTTCTAGGTATCCACACCTTCCATTTTTCTTGTGTCCTTGCTTGTAGAGTCAATTCCAACAAAGAAAATGGGACCCTCCTTGTTTTATCGAGACCCTTTCAACTTGTTAAAAAATTTCTCATCTTCTTGATCTTCATTAGAATCTTCCCATTCTTCTTTGAGAAATTCCTTTACTTGCATTTATTTTAAGTTTCTGGCATATCGACGAGTTCATCATGAAATCACCAATACAAGCAATACTGGTGAGTTCATCACAAAATTTCCAATACACCGAGAAGAAAAACACTTAAACTATATTCTAAATGAACTTTGGTGTATCGATAAGATTCTCACCAACTTCGACGATACACTAGCGGACTTGCACTCAACTTTGCCGATGTATCGACGAAGTTGATAACATCTTCATTGATACAAAAACCTTAAGATCGATGGATTTGATACCATCGTCACTAGTACTCCATGGTTCAGTACCAATGGATTTTACATAAACATCATTAGTAAATTGACATGCTTCCACTCTTCCCTCCAATATTTCGAATTCTATGTTGAGGAAAGGGTTATAAAAGGAGAAACCCATGGGATTTGATCATCCTCAACATTGCATATTTCTAAGAGAAAGGAGAGATTCTATCATGCATGAAGAAAAAACTCAAGGGAATTATCTAACCTACCCTCAAACCCATCCTACTGTCCACGTGTCATCACTTCCAGGTAGGTCTTCCCCCCTACCCCATTTTCCCTAATTGGCCACATTGCCTTTTTATTTTTTCGTTTTAGTATAGAAGAACTCACATTTTTCCTTGCTCTCTCCGCACAACAATTACCTAACCCTAATTGTACCACCTCTTCGCTCCCCTCTTTTGGCATAATCCGAACCCCAACCACCCAATGAGACTCACCATATACATATTTCCTACCCTAATTCCTTGAGCCCAACCATTTCATCTCTATGCTCTATCAAAGAACGTATCACCATTTGAAAAATTTCCCTTGGCATACTGAGGACTCTTTGATCTATGTATCTAGGATATGCTCTTTTTTAACCAAGCCCCACTGGGGCTCTTTTCGATTCACCTTGGACATAGATGTTGGTTCTAACCTTAAGCACCTGTGATCTTATCACAAATTCCTCTCCATGCTAAGTCTATATCGGAAAGGTCCAAGCTTTGAGCATATTAGTGAGGCTTCAATTAAGCCTAGACACTGGTACAATCTCCCATGAAACCAAGTTGAGCCATAACTCACTCACTATTACACACCAAAATGTCACACTTGAATTTTGCACCTAACTTTCGCAAGTGACACAAAGTGATGTATGCACCTTGTTAAGTGTTGCATGCACTATCACAAGTGTTGTATGCACCTTACCAAGTGTTTCATTCTCTTTGCTAAGTGTCACAACCCCTTAACACCATGAAAACAATTGGCACACTCCCTAAGTCGTGTTTGAAGAAGAAACCCCATCATTTGACAGTCAAAATATACCTTTTCCTCAACAATTTTGACCATTTTTTATCATTGTAGAAGAATGGCGCTCCCCTACCCATATTGGGGGGAACTAGTACTCCCCTGGCCTTGTTAAGAGGGTTCCATGGCAGTCTCTCTATTACTAGGGGGTGCTAATCTTATTAGAGTGAAAAGAGGGATCCTCCACATTATTCTATGGGCTAGATATATTGGGATGAAGTTGGTTGTGTTTGAACCCTACCTTATGGATTCATATTAGGATTAGATCCTAACCTTAAGGATCCATATCCTCAACTATATCTTTCATTTTCTCATCGTGGTTGTGCCTCTCAAGCCTATATATTTAAGGTATTTCCAAGGTGAAAGGGGAATATTAGAGGTATCAAAAATTTGATTCTAGAGGAAGAATCAATATTTTGATGTCAATATTCATGCAAGAAATGGATGAGGAGAAATTGGATAAGTGACTGAATCATCAACCATGCTTTGTAAGCATCTTCTTTGGCTTTCCAATTAATATCAACTTGGCCTATTCCCTTCAAGTTCATGTGTTCTACATTTTCTTGTCTATTGTCATTTCAATATTCATAGATATATTTTCTTTGTCTAATCATCTAGAGTAGGAGGAAGTGTTCCTTTTCTCGTCTTTGGAGGATTTCAGCTGCATAGAGGATCTTGGAGATCAAACGTTAGGATTGGAGTAGTGAGGATGAACATCGCAACAAGGTATGCTACATCATTCCTCTTCTCTCTTGTTTGATTGATTTAGTTATATCTATAGGGAAAGTAGTAAAAACTTGTTCTATTTTGTATTTGGACCAAATATAGGATTATTGGTCCAAAGGGGAGCTTATTTGTTTGCAGGGTAATATTTCTCACAATGGAAAAATGGCGACTCCACTAGGGAAGGACTTTGAATAGTTTTTCCTCTTTTTTGTCTTGAATCCTTTTATTGTGATTAGATATTTCTTGTTTGATTCTTATTTATGATCTATTTCCCCTTCCCTCTTCCTCATTGAATATTTTATAGATCCATTGACTGAGTCTCTGTTGATCTTGAGTTGTTAGAAGCCATTTTTTGAACTTTTCCAAAAAGTGGCACTTACCTCCAGTTCACACCAGGGTGTTATTATCCTGACTGATGCTTCCCTACAGTGCACACAGAGCACCATTATCCTGATTGGCGCTCCCATAAGCCTCCTTTGGAGTACCATTCTCTTGAATAGCGCTCTGTCACTTTGAGAACAGGGGCACCGATCTCCCTTTTTTGGTGTTTTTGCCTCTCTCTTGTTCTATTCAGTCTTTTTTGGAGAGGCATTTAATCCAGAGTCTCCTAGATTCTTTTGAATTTGTTTGGATTGAGAATTGACATTTATCACTCATTTTCATTTCCTTCTTTGATCTTGAAAAATCCTCCTAGTTGTGATCCCCATGGGTTAACAAGATGCCTTGGTTCGTCCTTCTTTTCAGTTGTCTGATCTTCATCTCGCAAAGTTTTCAGATTGCTTGACTATTAAGGAGTTTTCATCAACTAGGATTTGCAAAGGTTGATTTGTTTTGAGTCTCTTTGTGATATTCTTCAGAATATATCTCTTTTTGAATGATTAGAGACTCTCTCGTTTACCACAACCCAACTTTGAATGATCCTTATCGTTGATCGTCTTTAAGGATTGTTGAGTGATTATATCTTTCTCTTTTTCATTGTTTGGGTTCTTATCTGAACATATGTTGAAATCATTCTAACATTTTTCATTCTTTGAGTACTTGTAGACCTTTTGAGTTCTTGATTGAGCGAGTTAATTCACACTTAGTTTCTCTCAATTCTCGTCAGTTTTGAGTGCATTTCTTGTTCAATATTTTTTCTTCATATTCCTTTGTATCTGCATTGGATAATTGCATTGAAATTAAGGACGTATATAGAACTTGCATCTGATTTAGGTTCTATGCATTTATAATCAAATGAACATAATTTGATTGCATTCAAAGGTTTGGGTGGTACATGTTCACAGTTTGCATTTGGTAAAATGCATTGGATTTATGCATTTGGGAATGGAAAAAGACTCTTCTCCTTTCCATATATAGATTTCATCGAATCGAAAGCTTTGCATCTCATTCTGTTACACTCTTTTGGATTCAAAGTCATGAATATCATCAGTTTCACTTCCATACCCTTGAGTAAACAACAACCTAAAAATCAAAGTGCTAATTAAAATCTATCTAGAAATTTTTCTTTCTATGGATTTGCAAACCTACATTAGATTAATTGTAGGGCTTTGGAACAGGTGTTGAGAATAAGTTTCCAAAGCCATAAACAAACAAAGAATCTTGCGATAGGGAGATAAAATCCAATTTTCATATAAGCATAGCCGGGACCCCCATCTCACATAAGGTTTAAACACGATGTCATGTGTAGGAGAGTAGTAGAGATTATCCCTTTGAAGCTTAACCAAATGTAGTAGAAAGATTGTATACTGGGGGTTCTTCTTGAAATGTCACTGGTTTCGTTAGGTTTCGATGCTTCATGAATATCAAATTAGTTTGAGGTCCTATGGATTTTACCAATCCTCTTATCTTCAGTCCTCTAGAATAATTTCAAACTTGATATCCTACCCATTCGTTTGATCCTGACTGTCGACTGTACCCAAACAGAGGCTGACTAGGATTTGGTAACGTTAGTGGCCTTTATATTTAGGGTTCATACACAAGGTGATGGTGAAGGGGAGTCTTTGTTGTACCTAGGTCAGACGTTGGTCAAACTCACTTTGGATGCTTGGAGGGTAACCCATGGATAGACCTTGAGGGAACTTGCACCAAGGTGTAAGTCTATTAAGCAAGTCACCAACGTAACTAATCCACCCACTCTATCTCAACCATTTTTCATATTGATCCTACGATGTTGGATTTCATCACCAACTACCATATTCACTATGAAAAGGTTTGTTTATTTGGTTTTCTTCCTAAATTTGTTTTGGTGTGTGCTGTTTGTTTTCCCTAGAAAACCTTAGGCTGAGTCCATGTCTATGGAGTAAATTACTGGAACTACCAACAAAGGAACCCCTTTTCCCATGATACCATTTTTTTCTCCTTCTGTGGGACACGTTGGTCCTCCTTATATCACTACTTTGACTCTTCCTGGGCTCACTATTGGGTTATCGGTCTGGTTGTTTTCAACTCCGGTGAATGTAAATGCTCCTATTTCTCTGTCCGTAAGTACTTCACCTCAGGACCATCAACCTCATGTCGATCCTCTGCCTTGTTCACCCGTAGGGTATTCTTCCAATTCTTCCTCTTCTCCTTGTGAAATATATGTAGCTAGTAACTAGGTGGACAAGAAGAAGAAGAAAAGGAAGATTAAGAAGAAGAAAAATAAGCTAGGGGGAAAAATTCCAACCACTGCAGGACATGTTGGAAGCGATCAAACAACTACTTTTCATCATGTTGGGAGTGTTGATAATGTCGACAAGTCTACCAAGACACATCACAAGCCCAAATTCCTTTGCAAGATTTATAAGGGTGACCACATTCTTAAGGGGTGCCCTGGTATTTCGAAGGTTGTAGAAGTGTGGTCTCATGGTTCTTAACCCACGTCATCAGCTGTTGCAGATCATGTTGGTGAAAAACCATCAACTAGTGATAATCAAGTTGGAAGTAATACGGGTAAAATTAAATTTCCTTGATTGTTATGTCAGGAGATGCATCGCAGTTACCTCTGCCCTCGTATGGATGAGGCTTCACATCTGTTGGAAAATATTGTTGATGTACAACAAAAAATTCAATCTCCCAACCTGCCATTGGTTGATGAACTAGTCAATATGGTTCCATCATCGGTCAATTTGGTTGATCAGGAAGTCAATCCAGTTCCATCAACAATTGAGCCAGTCAATCAAGTGATTGATTTGATTTCACCTTTGATCGATCCCACTCTCCCCTTGGAGAGTGAAGTTAAAGTGGTCAATCCAATACCACCCTTGGTTGATCCCATTCCTCCTAGAAAGAGTGAGTATGTCGCTCAAGTATTTATTGTTTCTACGAATTCTTCTAGACAAGGGGGCACTTCACCCGTCCCAACGAAACCCCCTCTGAGTAATGAGTCCATTCGTTTTTATTGGGGTGCATTTCTAGAACTTTATATTCCTTCCTATATACCTTTCCAAATAACTATTCAAGTTTGTGGTAGGGATGTTCCTCAGACTATTGTCGATGAAGGTGTATTAGTTAGTATTTTATCCTCCATTTCTTGGCAAGATTTAGGTTCTCCTCAGCTTGCACCAGTGACTCAGAATCTCTTGGATTTTAATAGAAGGGCTAGTCAACTTTTAGGGATCCTTCCTTAGTTTCCAGTTACTTTAGAAGATAAAATTGTCTATATTGATGTGATGGTATTACACAACCCCTTGGATTTTCATTTTATCCTTGGGAGAGACTATGTTTATTCTATGAAGGCTCTTGTGTCCACTCTCTTTTGAATGATATATTTCCCTCACAATGGAAAAATGGTGACCATAAACTAGATTTCATTCATTGGCCCTCATATGATGGTCAACCATTTGACTTCCCTCAACATTCCTTACATGCCAAAGACATCGGACCTACCACACGTCAATTATGTGGCAACATGTCCCATGCATTCAACTCCAAGTGAGAAGGAATCTCTCCCTTATTATGATTTAGATCTGGTAGTTGACATGGTGATCTCTTATATATGGCTATTAGAGCCTGATTTCTCTACCCCTATCGCAACCCTCGACATGTATTCCTTATAGAGCATGGTTATGTCATCTAGATAAGATCTCTTGGAATCCATCATTGAGGTTTGTCCCTTGACATGTATTCCTTCAAGAGCATTTTCCTCTTGGAAGCCATGATCAAGTAGAGGTAATTGAGCATAGTCTATTTGTTGATTTCAAGCTCATTAAAAAATGAAACTAGGTTTCGAGAAGAGTTCACGTTTTTATGCCAATCTCGTTAAAAAGTGAAACAGAGGGCCTCAAGCATTGTTTTTATAGTTTCAATATTCTATAAAAATGAAAGCTACCTTGTGAGCATAGTTTTATTCTCTATGAAAAGATCATTAAAAACTAAAACAAAGGTTTGGGAATTGAACCTCATGAGAAAAGTTCTTTTCCTTTGTCAAGATCGTTAAAAAATGAAACAACTGCCTCTCCCGTTGAGTCGACTCTTTTCCTAGATCTCGTAAATATTGAGTCGAGTCTTTCTCCAGATATAGTAAATGTTGAGTCGAGTCTTTCACTAGATATTGTAACTTAAACTTCATTTCATCCACCCGGGTCAGTTGATCCTCATTCTTCCTTTAGTGAACATTTTCCTATTAGTAACCAAGAGTTTATTAGGTATAAAAATTGGTGATAGGAGAAGAGTTGGTGGATAAAACAAAGCTTGGGGAGGGAGGTCTCCAGACTCTAAGACATAATTCTAGAGCGAAGCCACTAGCTTCAATCATGCAGCTGGGGGAAAAGTACCGACTATCCATGGGTCCTGTTAGAAACCTTTGGAAATTACGTTGGGAAGTTTCGAGCTTATCCTTTGTCCTTTCTCGTGCTTGTTAATGCATGAGAATAGGTTATCGAGTACACTTTTATCTCTTTTTCGGACTCATAAAGATATACAAAAGGAACTCTTTGGAGTTTCCTTTAATATCTTTTCAGACTCCCTAAACATGAAAATATTCCCAAGTGTGTTTGTTTCCTTTCACACTCATTAAAAGGTTTGAAAGGGCGTATTTTGAGTGGTAGTTTATCTCTTTTTCGGCCTCGGGAAACTAATTACAAAAAAAGACTACTCTAATCAAGAATGATTAGAAGAGTTCTCCCCTGTATTGTTTTACACATTTTTCGGGCTTGGGAGAATAAATTTACGAAAAAGTCATCCATGGAGTCATCTTTTAGTTCTTTTCAGACTCTCTAAATTTGAAAAAACATCGATTTTACCTTCTTTGGGATCATAAAACTTTGCATCTAAGGACCTATGTGAGTCTAATCTCTGGGAAACATATGGGAACAAACCCCTCCTTCTTTAGGTTAGTTAAACATATGACGAGGGACTCATCTGAAGGATGAGCTATACCAAGCATATTTTATCCTCCTCAAGCTCGTTAAAAAAGAAAGAGGTACTCATCTATCTGGACAAGGGAAAATTTGAAGGAAGTGGGTCAATTTTTTTGGAATCCTTTATGGAAGCTATTTTCACCCTTGAACATGACACCTGTGTGCATCTTGTCTTACAGTTGGGTAATCTTCTTGTCTCTTAGTTATACCAATTCCATGTGTCGCTATTCATTTTTGTCCTAGTTGAAGAGTGAACTTATTTTCTGTCACATTATTTTCTTGGTACTCATAGAGTCAATTCTGCCAAGTGATCCAGGTGGATATTGGTGGCCACCCACCTATTCCAACTATCTCCTATTGACAGTTTTTAGTTCAACACGTTCTTCTGTAATTCTTTGTAATTGTGGGTTCTACACTTTCGAGGCTATCAGAAGCCCTACACAATTTCTAGGTGGAGATTTGTGGCCTCCCACCTAATTCAACTTGCTTATTTTAGAAGTTTTCATGTTAGTACATCTTTCTGTACTTCCAGGGCCATTTTGGGGCCCTAAACAATTGTTTTTTGGCTTGCCAGAGTCAAACTATAGACAAAGTTAGAGTTTGATGGCATAACATGTAGTTCTCGAAAATACCTTTCCAATGGGTTAGCAGTCGCCTAAAATGGAGGTCGTATTCAAAAGTTACGACCCCAAGAAGTCGAGGTTCCAACTTATCCATCGAGACCCATATAAATTTTGGCGTTTCATCTAGGGTTTTTGGATGTCTAGGGTTTTGGAATTAATGAGTAATGTTAAAAAGGCCTCTGGAGCCTCATTGTAATCATTCCACTCAGACGAATGCGTGTAGCAAGACAAATCTCTTCTCCACCATTCGACCAAGTTTTTTCCAGTTCTATAGTTTTATAGTTTCAACCTATTTTATTTATTCAATAGAAGTTATTATTCAGTGGATATCTGTTGTTGTGCTCTGTATATCTATGTTATTGTATTTAGTCTATTATTCCTTTCGTTCTGCTCATAAATCTTGATCAGTGGTATCAGAGTGGTTTTCTCTTCATTTATTTTTCTTCATGCATGTCCCGGACAAGATTTGGGTACAAGAAGTTTGGACTCAAACCAATCGATCGTTTTCAATATCCGCCATACTGAGCTGGACAAAAACCCATGGGGGACGAGAATAAATATGATGGAGTAGGAGACCCTTTTAAAATGTTGCTCGAGGAAGCCTTTATGCGACAAAGGAATGAAATTATGGACAAATTTGAACAAATCCTTCAAGCGACGATGCAACCCCCTTCAAGGTACAAGTAAATTTTGATATTCCATTATTTGAAGGACTGATAAATGCGTATGATATAGATAAATGGTTGAATCTGCTCGAAGGGTATTTTTCGATCCACAATTTTTTCGACAGGGAAAAGATTACTTTTGCACTTCTCAAGGTCGTCCCCCATGTTAAGGACTGGTGGGATGCTTACTCTAATAAAAGGGCCATAGAGGAATTTGTAATATTTGTGATCACCCCCACATGGGATTCCTTCAAGGATGCCATTAAAGAACAATACTACCTTGTTAGAAGCTACAAGGACCAATACACAATATGGACCACGCTGTGTCAGGAAAGGGACCAGACATTACCATATTTCACCAAAATTTTTGATACCCTGTGCACCAAATTGGGTATCAAAGACTTTGAATGACATCTGGTGCTCAAATACCATGACTATCTTCATATACAAATTCAAATAGAAATGGATTTTTTGGACATCGCATCATTAGGTGCGACTTATAGATATGTTGTCAATATCGATCATAAATTTAAGAAGAATAGGAGAGATTTTGAATCTACAAAGTCCTCACAGCTGAAGCAAGGAAAAGGTGACCCCAACCCACAAAACAAGGGATAGAGAAAATATGGCTGCTCTAATGACAACTAATCCAAGCTGAAAACCAAGAAGGGTAATGAGAAGTCAAATAAGGAAACATGAAAATGGTGTGAATACCATAAAATCCCTTGGCACAACACCGAATAATGTCACTCCAAGCAGTGATTGGTGGCCGAGATGAAAGATTCCAAGTCAGAGGAAGATTCTGACTCCGACTCAAATCCAGAAAGTGGGAAGTGGATCATCTATGCCGAACCCAGTGTCACTGTTGCTACCACCAAAGTCCAACCAAGCGATCCAGAAGAACCAAAGGAAGGGGAATGCCTCTTTCACTCACAGATGTGGGTAAAGGGGACTCCACTTCATTTAATTGTCGATAGTGGCTATCAGAAGATCCTGATTTCGACAGAGGTCGTCAAGTGGTTAGAACTTCCGATAACACTGCACCCACAACCCTACACCATCGGTTGGCTTCGCCAAGGATGAGATCTCCATGTCATCCAATAGTGTCATCTGCTGTACAACGTCAAGCCCTTCAAATATGAGGTATTGTGTGATATTTCTCCCCTTGAAGTTTGTGATGTTCTTTTAGGCCAACCATATTTGTGGAAGCGACATGCTTTGTATGAGTCTAGACCCCACAGTGTTATTATTACTTTGGGTAGACAATTGTACAGGATACCAGAGGTAGCGCTGACTACAAATATTTCTTTAATCTTTGCTAAGCAATGCAATAAGGTCATTTCATAGACAAGGAAGTTCTTCTTCTTTGTGATCTGTGCTCATAGTAAGAAGAAGGTCACCGCCACATCCGTGACCTCTACACAGAGCCTCACCTTGAAGAAGAAGCAAGTGGACGAGATCGTGGAAGAGTACATAGACATCTTCTTCTCAACCATCGGGGTACCAACGCACTACCAAGTCAAGTATCCAATTGATCTAACCCTTGGTACCCCACTTCATAATGGACCATTCTATCATCACTTGCTGATAGAAAATGATGAAATCAAGTTCCATATCCAAGAGATGCTTCAAAAGGGTCACATCCGACCCAAATCCTCCCCTTGCAGAATATTGATTGTGCTGGTGCAGAAGAAAGAAAGGACGTGGTGGATATGCATTAATTACAGATCATTAAGAAAAATCACAGTGATGCAGGAGCATCGTAAGTGGCCAACCAAGTGAGCATGAAGGCGGAAGACAACTGGAAAAGCACCAACGCACATTTTTGAAATGTTTTGTAAAATTAATGAAGTGGGTACTAATGTGATAGATGGAGGGGAGCGTACTTACATTTATGTCAAGATATTGTGAACAAAACTTGAGCATTTCTCTCGTCTGTAGTATGTAGAGGCATTTATGCGTAGTTAATGAAAGTAGGTAGATTTGAATTATAGATTAGAAAGTTTAGAGAGTAGGAGGGAAAACAGATATAGACACCCTCACCTTTGTATCATGGTATTGTTGTATCATTAGCATACAGAAGAAGGAGAGAGCTGTAGTAGAGAGTTGTAAAGAAGAATCCATGTACAGGAGCTTTGAATTAATATATGAAGCTTTGACTCAGATTTCATGGTTTTATAATGTTTACTGTTTACATATGATGAATGGTATGCTTACAGTTGTTTTATTCTCTCTGTTATGCATTTGATTTAAATATTGTGTTGAATGTATGATTTCAAGTTGAATGTTTGAAGTCTAAGAGAAGAAAGAGAATGAGTTTCAATTGCTTCTCTTCCTGAGAGAGAAGTTCCTCCAAGGAGTGCAGTGAAACGTCCGCAAGGTGTGCGTTGACAAGGGTTCTGAGTTTTATCTTAGGAAGCTCAGGAAGGATACCATTGTTCTCATTCTAGTAGAAGTGCAGGTGAAGCACAAAAGTCGTCCAAGGTGTGCACAGGCTAGTTGAAGCCTTAGAATTTATCAACTAAGGTTGAAGAGTGAAGGACTATTGTTGCTGAGAGTGCACAGATTCGAAGAATCAAATACACAAAAGTATTTGAAAGATTTCCACAAAGAGTGCGTGCAGGAGTCCTTTTTGAGACTTCAGTTTGCAATAGAAAGCTCAGGAGGATCAACACCTTTGAAGTATTCAAAGGAATACGGGGAGCTGAATCATCGCACAGAAGGTTAAGTTCTCGCAAAAGAACATTGGCTCGTTTCACAGAGATTCTTGAGGAAGAAATCGAACGGTTGAAATTCTCCATGGAGAACTCGCGAACTCGTGAGAACCGTAGGATCTAGAAGAGTTGTAGGGTGGATAAGGGTTGGACAAACCCATTATGTTGGTTTCTGGATTCAACATCGACCATTGATCATGTCTGTCGAGCCATCAAGATCATTCGACAAACCGAGGTTTGTAAGTCCAGAGTGCAAGCCACATCCCTTGGTCACTCGAACTTCTGAATCACGAACTGGATTATCGTGTGTGAAGATGAGGCGTAGAATTTTTGGCGCTTTGGAATTTCGGAGTTCGACATTTTGGGGGTCCTGACGACAAGGAGTTAGGGCATAGTGGAGAGAAAATCCCGAAGTCGCGAGTCGCGACAGGATTTTGGCATGGAATTTCGGGATTTCGGCAATTTGGGTTGTTACACATTATTTTCGTCATCCCCATGATCATTAATGATGTAAACCTATCTGTTTCCTTCAGAGGGGTCAGTGGCCTGAGTTCCTGAAGAGAGAAGGGAGAAGAACTTTTCCTGAGAAAAGAAGTTGCAATTTCCTTTGGAAAAACCCTATAAAAAGGAAGTTCGCAGGTTGCTATATAGGCAGGGTGCGAGAATGCTTGATTCTCGTAGGTTGCACCATAGTTGGGTTGCGAGAGGTTCGTAGGTTGCACTATAGTCAGGGTGCGAGAATTCTTACACGTGGGAAAAACGAGCATTTTCTCGAATCTTCTAGAAGGAGAAACTTCCATGGTGAGGTGGCATCCGAATGGTTTGGATATTACTCGCTTTCATGATTTAGTGAGATCATCCTAACCTCCTCACCTTATCCTCTTCAACTTATAAAAGGAGAGGAGCTCTCATGGAGAAAGTTAGTTTTTGAGCTTTGGTTGGCTTGGAATTATTAGCTTGGTTAGAGTGGCTTTGAGATTTGCTTTGTCAGGATAGATTGTGAGTAGCTATCAGATCCATGGTCTTAGAATCCTTGGAGCAAGAAGTGTGTGGGGAATGAAGGATAGTTGGAAGGGACCTTACGACATCAAGGCCATGGTTGTAATCTCTCTTTCACATTTAATATGATACATCAATATGATTCTTTCCTATAAATCTTGTTGTGTTTTATTGTATGATTCATTGATCACATACATAGGTTTATATTGAGTTTATGCTATTGCTATCACTTTGGTTGGTTGTGTTCTTTTGCAGGTTCATCATTGTATGAGTGTTGGAATGGAGCTAGGATGGCGATGGCGAGAGGAAGCAACATTAAATGGTATGTCACCCATCCCTCTTTAGTTAGTAAATTCAATATTTAAAACTTAAGGAAAGCGTCATGTTCTGGTGTGTTTTGTTCTAGATCTAAGTGGATCTAGGGAGATTAGTTAGTGTCCGCACCTACCGATTAGTCCGATAATAAAATTGGCGACTCCATTGGGGAACGGATTGTTTCCTATTTAGTCTAGTTTCTCTTGCTTTGATTGCTTGTTTTTTGGTCTCTGAGTTTGTGGGAGATTCATCTAGACTCTATGGATCTGAAAGTTCACTCAAATTTAGTTCTTTTTCAAATTTTTGATTGTTTACAGTCATTCTCGCACTGTACCCTTTAGTGTCCTGCGAGAAACACATGAGTTCACACCCTGGTGTTAATTCCAGTGCAAACCCCTCGCAGTCAACCTTTGTTCAACCTGCGAGAATCTTTGATTCTCGCACTGTAATACACTACCAGCCTGCGAACTTGTTTGTAAATCTTTTTGGATTGGGTCTTGTCATTTTTTGATGCCTAGTTTTGCTTTGAACAACTGGATTGAACTTTTGGAGCCTATATTGATTTTTTAACAGTCTTCTTGACATTCTTTGAGTTGCTTTTATCCATCTTTGATTTGTTTGGTTTTGAAGGATTAGTCTCTTGCTTTGAGTGTCTTTCAATTACAAGGCATGTGTTTTCTTTAGAATTATTTAGGGAAAGATCAGATTTCTTCTGAATAGTTCGCTTTAAAAGAGAACTTTTAGTTTGGGTTTCTTTGTTTTAAGAAAGTTCATTATTTCTTTTAGTGAAATTTTTGAAACAAAAAGATTTAATTTCTT
>ML777759.1:486153-508398 GCA_009831015.1 Picea engelmannii | reverse complement strand
TGGTTATCTCTTTCTATTATTTGTTGCATACACACATATAAACACATCTAAAAGGTAGATCAGCAAAGTGTTTGACGAAATACCTCACTCAGAAAAAGTTTTAAAAAGACACCAAAACAGTGATGATCCTTGCATAATGGCTTAGGATCATTACAACTAGTAGCCGCCAAGGAAGATATGACCTGAGGTCCTAGAAGAAGGCTGTAACACTTGATGTTCCTGAGCAGTCCACTAGAACCAAGAAGCCTACTAATGAAGTAGCAGACAGTCACAGAGGTAAGAAGACCTGACCCCTATCTCCCATAGTTCAGATTCATGTTCCCGAAATAAGAGAAATTTTGAAGCTTACATCTTCTTTTAATTTCGAGCATGAAATTCAAAAGATCAGAATCCCTGTGCCCCTAACTGAGTTGATTAAGCATGAAGGGTTCAAGAAGTGCTTCTCTGAGATTTTACAGTCTGATATCTCATGCCTTCCCATAGACTCCATCAATTTGCAAGATGAAAAGCCTGCAGTTATTCTAGCTCCTATGGTAGAAGACAGGAATGACTCATCCCCTCCCTTCTACACTTCCCTGAACATCCATGAGAAGGTACTGCACAATTGTTTGATGGATTTGAGGGATTCTCATAACCTCATGCCCAAAAATGTCATGGAAGAATTAGGGTTGGAAGTCACCCGAGCCTATCATGACCTCTATTCCTTTGACTCTAGGAAAGTTCAATGTCTCGGGGTTATCAAAGACTTGGTCGTGACCTTGTTTCAGTTGCCCATGAAAAGCGTGGTCATGGATATTGTAGTGGCTGATGTCCCCCCCAATTTCGGTATGTTGTTATCAAGATCTTGGATAAAACGACTGGGGGGAACTTTGCAGATGGACCTCACATATGATACTATCCCAGTATTTGGAGGAGAACATAGGAGGCTATATAGGGAAGCCCAGTTGGCCTATATAATCAGTGATGAAGCCAATCCTACCAACCATCCTATTTTTTCCTTAGACACTGATTTAGGTTCCAGTTTACTAGCAACTCACTCACACTCCCGAGCCCCCTCTTAAACTCATAGAGCAGCCCACCACTCCTCATGAGTTTCCTCCCTCCATCATTCCTATCTGGAAAATGTTTTTTGATGGACTTGTTCTAGGGAAGGCACCTGCGCTGGGGTTTTTTTGTGTCCCCTTCTCAGGAAACCATGTCCCTGTCATATAAGCTGGAATTTGAAACCACCAACAATCTGGCAGAGTATGAAGCCCTTGTTCTAGGATTGAGAGCTGCAAGGGAAATGGGAATTCAGGAGGTAGCAGTGTTCGGAGATGCAGAGTTGGTGGTCCAACAGATCAGAAACGCTTATCAGGATAAGCACCCTTGACTCAGAAATTATAGAAATGAAGTATGGGACCTAATCAACAATTTCTTCTTAGCCTTCAACATCTCTTTTATTCCAAGGGAAGATAATGTTGTGGCCGATTCTTTAGCCGTTTAAGCTAGCCAGTTCAAGGTCCCTCAGCCGCCTATGGCCAAATATGATGTTGAGATAAAATATAGGCCCTCTGTACCAGACAATGTCAAGCATTGGAAGGTATTTGAGGATGATCTGGAAATCGAGAAGTTTCTCCAACCTGTTGATGAATTTTCTGCGTTGCACATTGATCAGGATCTTGATACATAATATAACCCTCACCCTGAGGTGTTTTTAAATAAAATTGCTAACCACCAGATTATTCATTTGCCTAGCAATCACATTCCGAGGGGACTTATTCATTTAGAAAGATTTTTCAATGGAAATGATGTGGCAGTGAAGGGTAGAGTTTCAGGTGAAGGTGCTGACACGACCGAGTGCAACATTGGCACACCGGAGGAGCCTAAGTTTGTCAAGATGTCAAGTAGTTTGACCACATAACAGAGGGTCGAATATACTGAGTTGCTGAAAGAATTTGCTAATGTGTTTACATGGACCTACGAAGACCTCAAGACATATGACACATCCGTCATTGAACACAAGATCCCACTGAAGGAAGAGGCTAATCCTTTCAGGCAGAAGCTAAGACAGATAAATCCCATGTTGTTGCCTGTCATGGAGAAATAAGTAAAGTAGTTGTTAGAGGACCAAATCATCCTCCCCCTGAGATATTCTGAGTGGGTGGCCAATTTGGTTCCGGTAAGGAAAAAAAGCGGAGAAATCAGGCTTTGTGTCGACTTCAGGAACCTGAACAGGAGCTCAAAGAAAGACAATTATCCCCTGCCCAACATGGAGCACATATTGTAGAGGGTAACTGGTGCATCTAGGATTTCCATGATCAATGGTTTTTCTGGTTATAATCAGATATCGGTCATGCCTGAGGATAGAGAAAAAATGGCCTTCACCACTCCTTGGGGCACATTCATGTATGCCAAAATGCCTTTTGGGTTGATGAATGCAGGAGCCACATTTCAGCGAGCCATGGACATAGCCTTTATCGGGAAGAAAGACCAGTTTGTGGTTATCTATCTGGATGACATCATGGTCTTCTCGAGGTTGGATAAAGAGCACTGCTATCACCTGATAAAATTTTTCTCAAAGTGTCGAAGGTTCGGCCTTTTTCTAAACCCTAAGAAATCTTTGTTTGCTATGGAGGAGGGGAAGCTATTAGGCCATATAGTATCAGCGAAAGGAGTGAGGATTGATCCTTGCAGAGTGGAGGAAATTCGGATGTTGTCACTTCCCAGATCTAAAAAGGAAGTTCAGGCTTTTCTGGGAAAGATTAATTTTCTGAGGAGATTTGTCTCAAATTTCGCTGAGCTGGTGAAGCACATCATAGCCATGTTCAAAAAGGGAAATGAAGTGAAATGGACCGTTGAACCCAGGGAATCTTTTGTCCAAATAAAAAGAGCATTGACTGAGGCACCTGTGCTGATCAGTCCTAACTATTCCAAATATTTCCTAATCTTCTCTTTCACTTCTTTTGATACGATAGCAGCGGTCTTGTTGCAGAAAAATGAGGAAGGACGGGAGCAACCCATCACCTTCTTTAGCAAGGCGTTAAGAGATGCAGAGGTCAGGTATGAAATCATGGAGAAATAGGCTTATGCCTTAGTGAAAGCTCTCAAAGATTTCAAAGTCTATGTCTTACACTGAAAAGTGACTGCATACGTTCCTTCAGCCTCTGTGACGGACATCCTTGTGCAGCCTGACATTGATGGGAAGAGGAGTAAATGGATAGCCAAAATCCTAGAATTTGACTTGGAGATAAGGCCTACCAGACTGATCAAAGGTCAAGGCTTAGCCAAGCTGTTGGTTGAAGCTAATTGCAAAGATTTGGGGGTCAATTTCGTCAATGCACAATCATAAAATCAACTGAATCAGTTGTCCGACATAGACCCTCAAACAGAACCCCTGTTGGCTCGATGTCCTTGGTATAAAGATGTCATATATTTTCTACAGGAGTTGTGGCCCCTAGATGGCCTACAAAGAAACAAAGAAAGAGCTCTAAAGCTCAAGGCAATCAGGTACTGCCTTATCGATCAAATTTTATACTGGAAAGACCCCCTGGGAGTGCTTTTAAAATTCCTAGATCCATGAGAGGCCGACAGGATCATGGTTGAATTTCACAACGGCCTATGTGGAGGGCATCATTTCTGGAAGGCCACAACCCACAAAATTCTCAGAGCCGGGTACTACTGGCCCACCTTGTTCACTGATGTCCACAGAGGAGTTAGAGCCTATATCTCATGCCAAAGATTTTCAGGAAAACAACAGCTCAAGTCTTTGCCTTTACAGCCTGTAGTTGTTTCGGGACCTTTCCAGCAATGGGGCCTAGATTTTATTGGAGAAATCCACTCCGCTTCCAGTGGGTAGCACAGATGGATCCTGACTGCCATAGACTTCTTTTCCAAGTGGATTGAAGCTATCCCCACCAAGAGTGCTTCCCACAAGATAATTATTGGATTCCTGGAAGACCTCATCACAAGATTCGGCTACCCAAGAAAGATTGTTACAGATAATGCAACCTCATTCAAGGCTGAACCATTGGTCAAGTTTCTTGAGAAATTTGGAATCAAGTGGATTCACTCCACTCTGTACTATCCCTAGGGAAATGGTTTAGCAGAATCCTCCAACAAAAGTCTCATAAGGATCATCAAAAGATTATCGGAGGACAACAAAAGGGCTTGGAATTCAAAGATGAAATTCGCTCTATGGGCTGATCGGGTGACTACAAAGAGATCTATAGGCGTCTCCCCTTTCTAGTTAGTTTATGGAGCAGAAGCTGTCTTCCCTTCTCAGCTGGGCATTCCCGTAGTGAAATTCTTCCAGGATTATCAAGAAGAGCCCAATGACATGGTTAGAAGGATTCATCAACTGGTAGAAGTCCAGTAGGCCAGAGAGCAGGTAATGGATAGGATTCAGGATCATCAACAAAGGATCAAGCAGGTTTTTGATAAGAAGGCCAAGAAGGAGTGGTTCCAGATGGGAGACCTGGTGCTGAAATGGGACACTCCTAAGAAAGATAAGGGAAAACACGACAAATTTGAAGCCTTGTGGATCTGCCCCTTCAAAATCTCTGAAGTTTTCTCAAATAACACTTACAGGTTGCAAGATTTGGAAGGTGAAGAAGTTTTCAGCAGCCCAGTAAATGGGCATTTTCTTAAAATATGTTTTGTCTAAGCCTTTGGTGGCTCCTATGTTTTGTAAATATTGTCCTTTCTGTTCTTTGTTTTTACTTTTATTGTTTCAGCTTAGTAAATGAGTCCATAGCCCATTAGAAAGGCACTGGAACTGCAAAATGAGTCCTTAGAGCATCACAGGGATGACTCTATCCCCCATGGAGCAGAATGTGAGCAACGTTACTTGTCTTCGGCATCAGGATATCCAGGTCTGCAAGTTACACGCGGAGCATCCAAGCGCAGTGCATATAAGAAGTTATTTTCGGACTTAAAATCAAGCGAGCGGGCAAAATTATAGTGTCAACGGTCTGGATCCATCCATATGAGCAGATCAACGACTGGTGGGAAATCGCGGATAGAAGAGTTGCACCGAGAATAGCGCAAATAGATTGTGCCCATATTGTATGAAGGAATGGATGGCAGCCGTTCATCCCAAAGGAGGCGTGGCATGAGATCTGGTCACGTCGGCTTTTTGGCAATCGCGAGTTCAAAGGGTGAAGGTTTTATGTCGTGGTATATCTCAAAACCCCAAACCCCAAAATGCTGATAGCACCCAAAGCTGGGCCCACAGTATCAAGGGCCAGTCTCAGCCGTCCATCTGAAGCGGACACCTGGCACGTGATTAGGCTCCCCACCTTTTCGTGCATCGTGATTTCGAAGCACAAGAAGCAGCTCCCTCATATTCCCGATGCGCGAGGTGCTGGGAGTGTCCAGGACCCAAGACTACACCATCACCAAAGTGCGTTCAGAACCATCAGATCTAGAGGGGCACGTGGCGCCAGATTAAGCTACCTCGGCATTTTGCTCATCGCGATTTCAAGAAGCAAGGACTAGCTCCTTCCCATTTTCGAACGTCGAGGGCGCCTTGGGGATAAGCACGTGGTCACAACCCGTGGTCACTTGTGAAAGAAAAGAGCTGTTCAGTAAGGGCTGAAGGCATCGTGTATGTTCACAGAAGGAATTACCGCGATCTCCAAGTGGTATTTGATCCAACCTCGGTCCTGGTTTTCGCTTGGAGCAAATGAAGGCGAGAAAGGGTGGTTGAAACCTCTCCTCATTCATTAAATTTGAGGAATGGAGGTTTTGGCAAGAAGACTGCTCAAGAGGGTCCTGTGTACCCATTTTTCCAGAGAAGCCATGCCAGGTTCTCGACTAGCCGGAGGCGGTCTGCACATACTAACTCGACATTTACTAGTTCAGCTACTCCTCCCCTGCAAAGGCCATGCGAAGTTAAGGAGACATCTGACGAAGGAATTCCGCCCGAATATTGATTGAAGAGACGCTACGCCTTGAAGGGCGAACGCGCCTCTGTTGGGAAAATCTGCCCAAGTATATGTACTCAGTTTCTTCATTTTTGAAGGTATCGATGGTAGAGCGAAGCTCCCGATTGTAAAGTTTTAGCAAACACCCTAGTTCCCTGGTTATGCATCTGTATGTAAGATTTCTTGTTTAATGAAAGGCAGTTTCCTTATTCCATCTAGTTTTCATCTCATACTGAGGGAGTTCGTGATCGACTGATTCACATGAATTATGGAAATTATGTTGTGATAAATGATTTATTGTGGCATTATTGTATTCTCTAGTTTTCTGCATTTGAATGTAAGAAGATCTTGCATTTATAGGTCTTCTTCTGCAGTCTGTTAGAAACCTGATGTTTACGATAGACTTTTGCATCTCTTTGATACAAGTCTTCCCCCTACTCACCCTTACTACAACTCACCGTCTAAAGTTATCTAAGACCTCACTTACCCATGCATGCTTGGCCTAGTTTTCAGAGTTAGAACCACATCCTTGTGAGTTAACTTCCATTTGATCACCCCATTAAACAAATCGTGACATAAACTGATGGGCGTCGGGCTCTTCTCCTACGGGTGACTTCCGACGCTAACACTATTGTATGAAGGAAACCTGGATATTTAAGAGCTTCTAGACTGGATTAGATCTCTAGACAAGTACTTCGACTATGAGGATGTCGAGGAAGACAAGAAGGTCAAGCATGCCATTACTAGACTTAAAGGGAATGCAACACTATGGTGGGATGAATTGCAAGCTGACAGACGCTGCAAGGGCAAGCATAAAATCAAGAGCTGGGATAGAATGGTTGCAAAGATGAAAGCCAAATTTATACCCAGGGATTATCAAATCACTCTATTTTGAAGAATGTGGAATTTGAGACAGAAGCTGATGTCGGTAAAGTAATACACTAAAGAGTTCTACAAGATAAACATCAGAGCAAGTCATCGGGAAAGCGATGATGAAAAGGTTGCCAGATACATGAATGGTCTACGATATGACATTCAAGATGAGATGAGAATGATGACCCTTCGGACTGTAGAAGATGATTATCAGATAGCTATGAAAGCCGAAGAGAAGATGAGCTGGAAGCAAGGTCAAAGAGGCTGAGGTAGAAGTCAATCCAGAGGCAAAACAATTGCCCAAGATAGAACTCAGAAATCTAAAGAAGAAGGGAAGAAACCTCAAACTCAACATGAGAGAGGAGGAAGCTCACAGAGAAGGAAGTATGCTGATAGAAGTACTTTTCCTCAAACCAGAGGAAGAGGAAGAGGCAGAGGTGGTGAAGTGAAATGATTTGTCTGTGGAAATATCAGACATAAATCCTATGAGTTCATAGATAAGAAGAAATATGGTGGTGAAACTCACATTGCCGAAGCTCAAGGACGCAATGTTGAGGCAGAAGACATTGAGGGCGGAAGATCCTTAATGATGAGGAAAGTTATCTTGAAGGCAGAGAAGGAGGCATAGAACCCAACCCAAAGAAACAGTCTGTTTCAGACTGCTTGCAAAACTAAAGATAGGGTATGTAAGGTCATAGTGGACAGTTGTAGCATAGAAAATATCGTATCTACAGAGATGGTAGAAAAGCCGGAGCTAGAGACTGTTGTACATCCAAGCCCATACAGAGTTTCATGGCTACAAAAAGGACATCAGGTAAATGTCACTAAACAATGTTTAGTTGAATTTAAAATAGGAGGATATAGGGATGAAATACTATGTGATGACATTCCCATGGATGTTTGTCATCTATTGCTGGGTAGACCATGGCAATATGACAAGAATGTGATTCATGACGAGAGAAAGAACACATACACCCTGGAGAAAAATGGTAGGACTCACATGTTGTTGCTGATTAAGAACCAAGAAGTGAAAACATAGGTGAACAACACTGTACTTCTCATTTGTGGGAAGGAACTCCTTAATGAAGTTAAGAATAAGGAATACACACAATTTATTGTGGTCAAGAAGCCTAAAATTGTTTTGACCAGTACAAGGATAGATGATTTAACATAAGAAATCAAGTTGCTGGAAGAGTTTGCTGATATAGTAGTGGATGAACTACCTTGCTCGTTGCCACCAATCAAAAGTATAAGCCATCACATCGATCTTATACCTAGAGCCAATTTACCAAACAAAGCCGCATACAGGTTGATGCCGCAGGAAAATGAGGAAGTCAAGAGACATGTCCAAGACTTAATGGACAAAGGATTGATTCAAGAGAGCTTGAGTCCATGCACTGTTCCGATAGTGCTCAGCCCGAAGAAAGATGGAGGCTGGAGGATGTGTATAGACTCAAGGGTAATCAATAATATTACCTTCAGCTATAGATTTCCATTGCCAAGGATGGATGACTTGATGGATTGCTTGAGTGGAGCAAAGTTTTTTTCAAGGATTGATTTGAAAAGTGGGTATCATCAAATTCGAATGAGAGAAGGTGATGAATGGAAGACAACATTCAAGACAAATGAGGGGCTATATGAATGGCTTGTCATGCCATTTGGCTTAACAAATATGCCCAGTACTTTCATGAGATTGATGAACGAAGTCCTAAAGGATTTCATTGGGAAATTCATCATTGTATATCTTGACGATATATTAACTTTTAGCAAGACAGAAGGATAGCACTTAAAGCATTTAGCTGCTGTAATGAGGAGATTACAACAAGAGAAATTTTTGATCAATGTGAAGAAATCATCATTTATGAGGACATAACTCATTTATTTGGGTTTTGTTATCTCTGCAAATGAGCTGAAAATGGATCCAGAAAAGGTAAATGCGATTAAGAATTGGCCATCGCCAAAAAATGTGTTTGAAGTTCGAAGCTTCCATGGTTTGGCTAGTTTCTATAGGAAATTCATCTGAAATTTTAGTAGAATTAGTGCACCAATGATGGATATGGTGAAGAAAAGACACAAGTCTTTTCACTAGACAGAAGAAGTAGAGAAGATCTTCAACCTGTTGAAGAAGAAGATCATAGAGCAACCAATTTTGGTTTTTCTGGATTTTAGCAAGACATTCAAGGTTAGGTGTGATGCAATTGGATTTGCAAATGGAGCGGTCTTGAGCCAAGATGACAGGCCGATCACATACTTCAGTGAAAAACTGAATGAAGCGAAGATCAAGTACTCAACATATGACAAAGAATTCTATGCAGTCATACAAGCACTGGAGAAATGGAGACATTATTTGGTTCCTAAAGAGTTTGTTTTGTACAGTGATAATCATGCTTTACAATTTTTTACTCAACAGGAGAAGTTAAACCAAAAACATGTTAAATGGGTTGAATTCATGTAGAATTTTACTTTTGTGATTAAGCACATTTTTGGAACTGCTAACAAAGTTGTTGATGCTTTGATCATGAAATGTTTGCTTATGTAGGAATTCAGAGTCAAGACTTTGGGTTTTGATAATCTCAAAGAAATGTATAGGGATGAACCAGATTTTAAGGAGGCATATGAGGAATCTGAGAATCCAGTTCTCAGGGATAGAAGCCAATGGGATGAATACATGATCCAGGATGGATTATTATTCCGAGGCAATCAACTATGTATTCCAAAATGCTCCATGAGGGAGAATTTGATGAAAGAAAAACACAGTGGAGGATTGGTCGGACATTTCAATCATGATAAGACATTCTCAAAATTGAATGGCTCATATTTTTGGCCAGGGATGAGGACGGATGTTAAGAAATTTGTGGGCAGATGCAGGATTTGTCAGCACACAAAAGGGAAAAGGCATAATACAGGGTTATACCAGCCATTACCCATACCAGAAAGGCCGTGGGACGCAGTGAGCATGGATTTTATATTGGGACTACCAAGAACACAAAGAGGCTATGATTCAATCTTTGTGGTAGTCGATAGATTTTCAAAGATGGCACATTTCATACCATTCCAGAAAACCAGCGACGCAACTCATATTGTGAACCTGTTTTTCAAAGAAGTCGTCAGACTTCACGGCTTGCCAAGGAATATAGTTTCTGATTGAGATACCAAGTTCGTGGGACATTCTGGAGGACTTTATGGGAAAAGTTGGGGATAAGTTTGTCTTTTAGCTCAGCGTATCATCCTCAAATGGATGGGCAGAAAGAATTCATGAACAGAAGCTTGGGAGATTTGTTGAGGAGCCTAGTGACTGAACACCACAGTCAATGGGATCACATTCTGCCATAGGTGGAATTTGCTTATAATGTTTCACTCAATAGAAGCACAGGGCAGAGTCCATTCCATATTATATATGGAATGCAGCCAAGGGGATTTTTTGAATTGAAAGATTCAGAACAAGCTAAATTCAGGAGTGCTATTGCAGAAGACTTTGCAGAAGGAATGAAGGAGCTTCATAGCCGAGTTAAGGAAAGATTGCAGAGTTCAAGTCAAGAATACAAGCGGAGAGAAGATAAACACAGGCGAGAACTTCAATTTGAAGTTGGTGATCTATTCTTGCACATCTAAGGAAGGAAAGGTTCCCAAGGGGAACATATAACAAACTGAAGATGAAAAAGATTGGACCATGCAGGGTCATAAAGAAATTTGGGGCAAATGCATATGAGATTGAATTACCTGATGGGATCGGAATCTCACCGATATTCAATGTTGTAGATTTGTACCCTTACAAAGTTGAAGAAGCAAGAGAAGAGGAGGAACAAAAAGAGGTTCAATGGGAAAAACAAATGCCTGTAGTTGAAAATCCACAAATGGAAAGCATAATTGACAAAAGGGTTAGTAAAAGGACTAGGAGGAAAGAATATTTTGAATACTTGGTCAAATGGAAGGGACATGTAGTTGAAGATGGTAGTTGGGAAGATGAGGAAGAAATTCATAAGAATGGACAGACTGTGCAAGAGCTCATGAACAGGAGTCCATGAAAATTTTCAAGCGAGGGAGTATGATGCAGGAGCATCATAAGCGGCCAACCAAGCGAGCATGAAAGCGGAAGACAACTGGAAAAGCAACAACACATGTTTTTGAAATGTTTTGTAAAATTAATGAAGCGGGCATTAATGTGATAGCTGGAGGGGAGCGTACTTACATTTATGTTAAGATATTATGAACAAACCTTGAGCGTTGCTCTCATCTGTAGTATGTAGAGGCATTTATGCGTAGTTAATGAAAGTAGGTAGATTTGAATTATAGATTAGACAATTTAGAGAGTAGGAGGGAAAATAGATATAGACACCCTCTCCTTTGTATCATGGTATTGTTGTATCATTAGCATAGAAAAGAAGGAGAGAGCTGTAGTAAATAGTTGTAAAGAAGAATCCATGTACAAGAGCTTTGAATTAATATATGAAGCTTTGACTTAGATTTCATGGTGTTATGATGTTTACTGTTTACATATGCTGAATGGTATGCTTATAGTTGTTTTATTCTCTCTGTTATCTCAGGAAGCTCAGGAAGGATACTGTTGTTCTCATTCCAGCAGAAGTGTAGGTGAAGCATAGAAGCCATGCAAGGTGTGCGCAGGCTAGTTGAAGCCTTAGAATTTATCAACTAAGGTTGAAGAGTGAAGGACTACTGTTATTGAGAGTGCACAGAGTCGAAGAATCAAATACATAGAAGTATTTGAAAGATTTCCGCAAAGAGTGTGTGCAGGAGTCCTTTTTGAGACTTAAGTTTGCAATAGAAAGCTCAGGAGGGTCAGCGCCTTTAAAGTATTCAAAGGAAGACAGGGAGCTGAATCATCGCGCAGAAGGTTTAGTTCTGGCAAAAGAACATTAGCTCGTTTCACAGAGATTCTTGAGGAAGAAATCAAACGGTCGAAATTCTCAGTGGAGAACTCACATAGTCGTGAGGACCGTAGGATCTAGAAGAGTTGCAAGGTGGATAAGGGTTGGAAAAACCCATTACGTTGGTTTCAAGATTCAACGTCGACCATTGATCGTGACCATCGAGCCATCAAGATCATTTTGGCAAACCAGGGTTTGTAAGTTCGGAGTGCAAGCCACATCCCTTGGTCACTCGAACATTCTAATCACGAAATGGATTGTCGTGTGTGAAGACGAGGCGTAGAATTTTTGACGCTTCGGAATTTCAGAGTTTGGCATTTCGAGGGTCCTGACGACAAGGAGTCGAGGCATAGTGGAGCAAAAAGCCCAAATTCATGAGTTGCGATAGGATTTTGGCGTGGAATTTCGGGATTTCGACACTTCAGGTGTCGGGAAGCAGAGGAGGCAACATTTTGGGATATAGAGTTTCAAGCTCCCCATACCTAGAAGCTCGAAATAACATGGGTCATTGGATCAAATGAAGGCTTATAGTTGTTGATCCCATGGAAGGCACCATTTCAAAGTTTGGGGTTTTGAAGTGATAGAGGAACGACTGTCGAAGGGTTGTTCATGTTCTGAAAGCCAGAAATCTTGAGTGGACAGGTGGAAAGAATCCACATGGGAAATAGAGTACAGTGGGGAAGACAGGTGGCGTGTTTTCATCAATAGGTGGAGTAAATCCTCGTTGACCATTTCAATGTTTTGAAGGTTGAAGAACGGAGAGTCTTGCATCCGGATTCGCAAAATCGAGAAGTCTGACACTAAGAATCGACGAAAAGTTTCGTTGGGGAGCCAGCCTTTGCTGAACGCATCAGGTTTCAACATTTTGATAGTTTTGAAGACAAGAGGTTGGGGTTCTTTGCTCCAAAATTCTCGAAGTCATGAAACGCGACACAACTGTGGAGTAGGATGTGGCCAAAGATTTCAGTGTTTCGGCATTTCGGGTTTAGGCAGGTTGAAAAGCCGAGAAACTCAATAACAGGGATCGCGATATCACGAAACTCGAAGTCCTGATTCGGTAAAGGGAGCGATCATATTGTTGGTCAGGAGATTTGGGTTGATGCCTCGTGTTTGATCACGTGGGCATACCTATAAGGACATGTGGAAGCACTATTGTGTGTGTGTGGGATTCCCTGTGGAGGAATCGAAGAGTCAATTTGACTCAGGGACAGATTTAGAATGATCCTCCACGGATCTCGGCCTGAGGGTCAGGGGTTTGTGTCACACAGTTAGGAACCGATACCCAATTCCCCAAATTGATGATCTTCTTGACCAAGTCAAGAGGGAAAATTTCTTCAACAATATTGACCTAAAGTCTAGTTACCACCAAGTTCCCATCGAACCGACTGATGTATGGAAGACAACTTTCAAATCTAAAGAAGGTCTCTTAGAATGGATGGTCATTCCATTTGTATTAACAAATTGATCCAGGTGGATATCAATGGCCACCAACCTTTTCCAACTGGCTCAAAACAGTTTTCTGGCAATTTTGGAAATTTACTGTTTTTAGCAGTTTTTCGGGTCCGGAGCCATTTTGAGCCCCTAAACGACGTTTTTTGGGAAAACGGGGAGCACCATGAGAGTTCCTTTGATGTTTCTCACAGAAACGTTGTAGTCCTCGAATAGATATTTCTAACAAGGTATTGAGCACATCAAATGTAGATCGTATGCAAAAGTTACTACCCCGAGAAGTTGATGTACTAACTTACCCGAACGGGGCCCACATGACTTTTGGCGCTTCATCTCCTAGGGTTAGGTATTTGGATGTCTACGGTTTTTGACATTCTTGTTTATTTTAAAAGGGCCTTTAGAGCCTCATTGTAACCACCTTCTAGTGAATGAGCACAGTCGTCACATCTCCTCTTAGAGATAAGCCACCACCATTCCAACAAGTTTGTTTTCCACTGCGTTTTATAGTTTCAACTTATTTCCTTATTGAATAGAAAACCAGTTTTATTATATCTCTGTTATTTTGTGTTAAGAACTTGTTAATAATATATATTCATTTATTTCTGCTCATAAAATCCAGATCAGTGGTATCAGAGTGGTCTGCCCCTTGTCATCTTAATGCATGTCCGCAACGAGGTCTGAGTACAAAGAGTTGGGTCTCGAGCAAGTTTCTCTTGAGGAAAAAAGGTCTTGCATGCCCAAGAGACCTCTCATGGAAGGAGAAAAGAAAGATGGTGGTATAGGACATCCTTTAAAAATTTGGCTTGAGGAATCCCTCACGCAATAGAGGAATGAGATGATGCATAGTTTCGCGCAAATTCTTCGACGACTACCAACAGGTGATGCATATTCTTAGAGCGGAGGCACCACCCCCTTCAAGGTAAAAATAAACTTCGATATTATTATATTTGAAGGTCAGATAGATGTAGATGTTGTAGACAAGTGGTTGAATATACTATAAGGGTATTTTTCTGTCCATAACATTTCGAATAGAGAAAATATTACGTTTGCGGTCCTCAAATCCGTTCCCCATGTCAGAGATTGGTGGGAAACTTTCTGTGAGAAAAAGGAAATAGAGGAACCCTCATTATTTAAAGTCACAACCACCTAGGAATCCTTTATGGATTCTATTAAGGAACAATACTACCCTATCGAAAGTTATAATGACTTTTATACCAAATGGAAGACACTGTGGCAAGAAAGAGACCAAGCAGTGCTAGATTTCACAAAAATCTTCCATACCTTGTGCACCAAGCTGGGTATCAAAGATTCAGAGTGACATATGGTGCTCAAGTATCACGGTGCTCTACATAGATACATCTAGACCAAAATGGAATTTTTGGACATCTCATCCTTGGGCGCGGCCTACCGATATGCTGTCAAAATCGAGCAGAAGCTCAAACAAAAGACATGACAATTTGAGCCTGGGAACCGATCACAAAAAAAGCCAGGAAAGGGCAGCCCCAACCCACAGAAAAAAGTACAGATCAAATATGGACAGTATCAGGACAACCATTCCAAGCCACCAATAAACAAGGACACCAAAAAGACAAAGAAAGATACCGGGAAGTGGTGCGACTTCCATAAGAGACGTTGGCATAACACTACTGACTACCGCTCAAAGAAGTCGTCGGTGGTCGAAGTGAAAGCCTTTGAATCAGATGCAGGTTCTGACTCTGAGTTAGAACCAGAAAGGGGAAGATGGATCATCAATGCAGAACCCACTACCACCATTGGTACCACCAAGATCCAGCCTGGTGAACTAAACAAGCCAGAAGAAGGAGAGCGCCTCTTACATTCACAGATGTGGGTAAAAGGCACCTTGCTGCATTTCATCGTTGATAGTGGTAGCTAGAAGAACCTCATCTCAGTAGAGGTCATCAAGTGGCTAGCCCTACCGACAATGTCGCACCCACAACCCTACACCATTGGATGGATTCTCCAAGGAAGCGATCTCCGTTTCAGCCAACAGTGTCGACTGCCATACAGAATCAAGCCCTTCAAAGATGAGGTATTGTGTGATTTTCTTTTGGGACAGACTTATTTATGGAAACATCATGCTGTATATGAGTGTAGGCCTCGTAGTGTTACTATTACTTTGAACATGAAATTGTACAGGATACCCGAGGCAGTCCCACCTAGTGATATTTCCTTGATCTCTGCTAAGCAATGTAGGAAGGTCATCTCTCAGATGAGGAAGTTTGTCTTCTTCATGATTCGCTCTCAAAATGAGAGAAATATCACCATCACATCCAAGGTCTCTGCATCCGACCTCTCTAGACAGTAGAAGCAAGTAGATAAGGTCGTGGAAGAATACTCAGATATCTTCTCCTCACCTATTGGGGTACCTTTGCACTGCCAGGTCAAGCACCCCATCGATCTGACCCTTGGCGCATTGCTTCCCAATGGGCTAGTCTATCACCTCTCTTTGTTAGAGAATGAGGAGATCAAGCGAAAAATCCAAGAACTGCTCCACAAGGGGCACATCCTTCCCAGCTCATCACCTTGTAGGATCCCAATCATGTTGGTACAGAAGAAAGATGGAACCTGGCGACTCTGCATTGATTACTGGGCTCTGAATAAAATCACAGTTAGAAGCTGGTACTCGATTTCCTGAATCAACGACCTCCTTGATCAACTCACGAGGGCCAAATACTTCAGTAAGATTAATCTGAAGTCTGGCTACCACCATGTCCCGATAGAATAGACAAATGTATGGAAGACCACCTTCAAGTCAAAGGAAGGCCTTTTTGAATGGTTGATCATGCCCTTTGGTTTGACTAATTCTCCAGCCACTTTCATGAGGATGATGGATGATATCCTATGACCATTCAATAATACTTTTGTAGTGGTGTATTTGGATGACATTCTCATTTACAACAAGACTTGGGCCAAACATTTGCAACATATTCAATAGGTTCTGCACACCCCATGGAAACACAGGCTATATGCCAACTTGGAAAAATTCTCTTTCGGCATGGACAGGGTCCATTACTTGGGATACATCATTTATTAGCATGGAGTACATGTGGATCCATCCAATATCCAAGTCATCCGTGACTAGCCAGCCCCAACCACACTCACCGAGATTGGGAGCTCTTGGGCCTTGCCAATTTCTACTTCAGGTTCGTGTTGGGATTCTCCCATACTGCATGGGCCCTCGAGAAAATAACCAGGGGTGTTGGTAAGGAAAAATTTGTGTGGGTTCGGTCCCAATAACAAGCGCTCGATGATTTAAAGCATTGCTTGTGCTCAGCTCCAGTAATTTCACCTCCAGATCTGCAACATCCCTTTGAGATCGAGGAAAATTCTTCAAACTATGTTGTGGGTGTCATTCTCACTCAACATGACCACCCTGTGGCCTATCATAGTGAGACACTATCAGATGTTGTCCATAAGTACCCTACTTACAGCAAAGAAATGTACTCCATTGTGAAAGCCTGCCACCAATGGAGACATTACATTCTTGGAAAGGAGACAGTCACCCACACTTATCATAAGCCACTGTAGTTCATGCAGACACAAGGAAAATTGCATAATGACCACCATCAAAAGTGGTCCACATACTTGCAACAATTCCACCTCAACATCAAGTATAATGCAGGAAGCACCAACCACATCAATGATTGCCTCAGCAGACTGCCCATCACGACACTCACCATGATGCTATATTGTTATGGCCAGGTGCCCTATGGTTGGGCCATGTGTCACCCTGTGTCTGGTTCATACTGATGAATCATTGGTCCAGTCACCACACAATCAACTTGCTAGTCAACTTATACAGTCAACACCCCTACCACGTTTCGACCTTGGCCATTGCCACATGTGAGCCATGTCATGACCGTACCCTGCCATGTGTCCACATCTATGAATATCATGTCATAACCATAAAACCATGTGTCACTCTGTCACTGGGACACATGGAATCACCTGCCATGTCACTACCAGGTGTCACTTCCGTACAATGCCACGTGCCAAATTTTTACAGGTCAAAATCAACCCTAAAATGCCAAACATACCTGCCACATGGCAAGTTCATGTGATGCCATGTGTCATGATGACATCAACATGATGTACTACTGATGTCATATTCCACATCATTTTTAGGGCCTTTGACCAATTGAATTTGACCTTTGACCTTTTTGCATGTTTTCCTTGAACTTCAGATCGCGATATCTTTTGCATACGGAGGCCATTTTCAAAACCAAATATACTACCAGAATCAATGCAACGAACATTACAAAATGGTGCTTGTTTAGTCCAAATCCGAGAACTTCAAAATTTTGGCCTTTTCAGATTCATTTTGGATCACACCTCCCCACTGAGACTTTTTGGTCCTCCAAAAATGTTATTACATCAATTGATTTAATCATTACATCAATCGATTTATTCAACCTACATTATAGACTCAACAAAAAATAACTAGACTCAATAAGTGATTACATCAATCAAATAAATTTTATTACATTAGACTCGATGAACATTGACTCAATGACACACTTACATACATGTCATACAATCTTCCCAATTCCAATCAGGTGACCCATCTCTTGTTGGTGGAGTATTGCTGTCATATTTCTACTCCTCTATAGCATCCTCCTTCTGCTCTGGCTCTTCAATATCTCTAGAGTGTCTCAAATCTAGATGAATCTTCCAACATATATCTTTCCCATGCCCATTCTTTTGACAGTATGAGAAATAGTTCTATGCACGAACGAATTTGACGGAGTCTTGCTTTGGATGAGATGAATCCCCATTGTATTTCACTGACTCTTGTCTTGACTGTGTTGAATCCACACGTGGATCCTTCTTTACCTGCAATATCATATCATCTTGTCTTGGCATACTCCTCATTTTCATGACCTTCTTACTGTAGACTTTTTTCTTCTAGCATACTGCAACACAATGTTGTTTTCTACCACAAAATGTTCATGGAATTTTCCTTTGTATAATTTCCATGATCCTATCTTGTTCTTTATCGAAGGTAGGCGAAGGGGATCTATACCTTTCAATCCATTTACCTTTTCTTTGTGAATCACTGTTCGAGTGACTTCCAGCTTGAGTTGTCTGCTTTCCCTTATGATCTTGAAACCATGCTAGTTTCAACTCTGGATGTCAATCCCAACAATGATCAACATCATGTCCAATTTTCTGACAATTTTCACAAACCACTAGATCACATTCAACATTAGGATCTTCCACATATCCTGTACCTTCATGTGGTGGTCATTCTCAGACTTTGATAGGCCTGAATCTTCCTTGGCCATGTTTCCCAATACCTTGTCCTTTTCTGTATCCCATCTTGGAAAATAACTTCATACCAATTCCTTTGGTATGATTTTCAAAAGTAGCAATATCCTGATTTCCTGAATCATGTTCCTGATCATCTACAGGAGAATCTGGTGTATATGAAATGATTTCTTATGGTGAGAAAAATGTGCCATTGGTCTCTTCTAGTGACTACTCCTCAACTGGTGTATCATAAGTATATGAAGTCTCCTCATCCGATTGCTTGTGGAATGGATGAATTTTATCATCCTCGATAGGACTCAGGCTTCTAGCAGAAGGACTTCTTCTGGTTGGTCTTTCTTCTGTTGCTATCACTATTGATCGCATGATTTCCTTGTCTTCTTCGAGTATCTACACCAATATTCTCATCTCAACATTTAATTGCCGATTTTTCTAATTGATTTCCTCAATTTCCTAAAGTGAGGCTCTCTTCAGGCTTTTACCTATACCTATTCACAATCCTGCAATACAATCAACCTGCTCTGATACCACTTGATCTGAAATCGGTGCTTGAAAACATACACCTTGACTTCGATGATTAAGAAGACCATTTATTGACGTTGCATGTAAAATAGGAGTAAATATTTCATTAAACAAATGCTTCAAATCATAAATTTGTAAATAAATGAACACAAAACATATGACAAGAACAAGAGAAGAGTTGATACCAGAGTTCAACTTATACACTTATCCTACATCTCCAAGCTTTGTTCAAGTGTGTAGTCGTTTTCCATTATTGTGATGCAAATATATTAAAAGATTTATTTCATAACCATGGTCTTCTAAATAATTTCAACTATATCTCTTGCTAACATTGTACTGACCGGAACTTTCGACATAATACTCTTGCCAAGTTTTCCCCTATCAATATGACACTTCTCTACAATGGAATAAAAAAAATCTTAAATAACTTACAAAATTCAAGTTCATTTTGGTCCTTCAATATTTGCTACAACCTCTGTCATACTATAGAGATCGACTCCACCTTTCCAATGCTTCTTCCCATTCAAAATTTCGACTCCATATGCTCAACTTATGGCCCTTGGAAGTTTTGCATTTTCACCTTCAAAGAAGAATGCCTTCGAACTTCAAGCATATGATGCTTCTCTCTTGCCTTCTTTTGATGTGTTGAACTTGAAAACATGCTTGGTTTAAATATAATTTGAGTTGGGGGTCACATCCCAACTTCCTCCCAATATTTGGCCACTTTCTTGGCTTCAAATCCTCTAAAAATGGGTAAAATTGCATTAAAAGGGCATAATATATATATATATATATATATATATATATATATATATATATATATAGTTTAAAACCCACTTATAACCTAAATCAGGCACGCGCCCATTTTTCTTTGGCCCCTGGTCATATGGGAAGCCATGTGGCCGAGCGCTAGGCCTCCAACAATGTCTGCACCCCTAGGTCTAAAACCCCGCTCTCGTGGATGGCGCCATGTGGCCATGCTCTAGCTCCTGCGCCTAGCTCTTGCTTCTAGACCCTGGTCATATGTGCCTTGGTCGACGGCCTAGGACCACTGACTGGGCGCTTACCCTTAACCTCTGATGCATATCAGTTTTAATAACATATATGCCATTTTTATAAACAAGCAACAAATGTGCCCAAGTGGCTAACGCATGGTTTTGATGTCGTTGCCCATCCGTGAGGTCAAGAGTTCGAATCCTACAGAGGTGAAAGCCAAATTTTACCCAACCCTTCTTGGAATTATTTGAGGTGACACGTGGCACCCTATGGTTGGGCCACATTTCACCCTGTTTCTGTTTTGTACTGCTCACTCATTGGTCCAGTCACCACATAGTTAGCTTTCCAGTCAGCGTGTACAGTCAACAACCCTGCCACGTGTCCAACTTGGCCACTGCCACATGTCAGCCATGTCACTACCATACGCTGTTATGTGTCCACATCTACAACTATGATGTCATAACTATACAACCATGTGTCATGCAGTCACTAGGCCACGTGGACCCTACTGCCATGCCACCTGCCACATGTCACTTTTGTATAGTGTCACGTGTCAAATTTTTACAGGTCAAAATTAGCCCTGAAAATGCCAAATCTACCTGCCATGTGGCAAGTCCTAGTGTTGCCACATGTCATGCTGACATTAGCATGATGTATTGCTGATGTCATCTTCCACGTCAGTTGTATGGATTTTGACCAGTTGACTTTAACCTTTGTCTTTTTAACTTGTTTATCTTGAACTTCAGATCACGATATATTTCACATATGGAGGTCATTTTCGAAACCAAATATACCACCGGAATCAGCGTGATGAGCACAATGCAATGGAACTATTTTTTTTACAAATATGAGAACTCTAAATTTTTGGTCTTTTCATATCCATTTTGTATCACTGGGAGATGGAATGCCAAAAGGTTTGTGGGCATCGATGGGGGTAGTTGATACGCCAACTTCTTGAGGTAATAAATGTTTCCTATGATATTCGTTTGGGGTGCTTAATACACCATTATAATTTTTTTTCCGAGGAGTACATATTCCATACAACCTAGCATTAGCCTTTATGTACATGCTGGAGTCATCGAGCCTAAAAAACGTTGTTTAGGGCCTCAAAATGACCCCGGAAGTTTGGAATCTGAAAAACTGTAAAAAACTGCCAAAATGGAATATGTTCTTTGATCCAGTGTAATAAGTGGGTGACCAACTATATCCACTTGGATTAGTCCTCCCCCCTTAGGAAGAAATGGTCTCCTTTGCTTTGAGCACCCCCATCAAATGGGGAAACTTCTGCTAAACTTGGCCCTGGGTGAGCCACTTTCCTTGGTGTAGGAGCTACCCTGCTTTGACAACCCGATAAATCTAGATCCTCTATTGGTGGGTGGCCTTAATATGAGTAATGACTGCTTGTTCCATGTAGTCAGGGTTAAGCTCTATCGATGTCAATTACTCTACGATCTCTGATGTGTCCAATAATGGTGGGAAGTATGGATGAAGGAGGTCCACATTGAACATTGGGTGCAGGCCAAGGAAGGGGGGAAAATTTATCTCAAAAATATTGTCACCCACAACCTAGGTAATGGTGTAAGGTCCATAGTGAAGTGGAAGAAGCTTCCAATGGGGTCTTGTAAGACACTCTTTCTACAAATGCAACCAGACCTTGTCTCCCACCTAAAACTTGTGCAACGCCTGGTGTTGATCATGGTGTTGTATATACTTAGCATTGGCTTTCTGTAAAATATCATGGACTTTCTATCAGATGTGCTAAATACATTCAATAAACTTGGTGGATTTTTCATCCTCAAATTGACCACGGGATGATTTTTCTTGTGTGGATGCAAGGGGAAGTGTGACATCAACGCAACCCAATGGTTGATA
Organism: Picea engelmannii; assembly: GCA_009831015.1. NCBI lineage: Eukaryota > Viridiplantae > Streptophyta > Pinopsida > Pinales > Pinaceae > Picea > Picea engelmannii. The sequence continues at coordinate 486,605 of ML777759.1, read as the reverse complement.
TACCAACCCCACCTGAAAGGGAATGTGGTCAACTGAGCTATGTGTTAGGACTTAGAAATGTCGCATTTTCATCCACCTTTCCCTTCACTATTCCTTATATTTCATCATCCCATTAACCTTCCATCATACCATTTTCATAAATACATTTGGTTTTCACATTATTATTTTCCACTTTATTCATTTTAGTATTATAAGTGAATTTGTGATTAAATATTATAAATTAACATATTTTCATCATATCTCAAGGTTGGATGAGTTTTATGATGTGTACATGTATATTTGAAGATTTCAACAAAGTCAAATATTACCACCTAGCCTCAAATTCGAATTTCATCTTCAAGCTTTGAAGATTTGAAGATTTGAAGAATATTTGGGACAATCATTCAAGCATATTCAAAGGAGAAGATCATGGAGAATTTGATGGCATATCTTATACAAGATTTGTGAGAGAT
>ML777759.1:455183-484422 GCA_009831015.1 Picea engelmannii | reverse complement strand
ATATATTGCTCAAGGTAGAGGAGACATTGTTCGCCTAGTGTCGATAGGCATCGGCAGGTCTGGAGAAAAACTTTAATACATGGTGATCTATAAAGGAACTTAAAGTCTAAGCTGAGAACTTGTTACAGTTTGAATTTTAGGATCGGATGACAAATTCACTAGAGATCTAAAAAGATTTGTCATCACTCCCAAAGAGAACGGACCTGATAGCGTGTGCCTTGTCACAAGCTGCCACAATCTTGATCGCAAAGAATTTAGTGAAGTGGATTTTACTAGCCCTTCCCTAGCTGACCAACTCTGGTGGATTTTTGCTGTCGTCGTGTATTTTATTTATTCATTCACTGGCCTTTGCCTCACTATTTCTAAAATGACAGAAGAAACATTTCCATGGAACTGTCACTAGAATTACGGTATGTACAAACACGGTGAAAAATTCCATACCTGCGCATAAATACTTAGATATCCATATGCATTTGTATGGTTGCGATTCAGGAGGAAGTTGGAGTCGATACTGAGGTGATGCGTTTTAAATGACATATGCATGTGGGTTATCTAACTTGTGGAATATCTGAAGATGAATGATAATGCAGGTCTGGTCGAGTAACTCATACAATGCACAATTGTTGGGGAAGTTAATGACAACAGTCTTGGATCCATGCTAAGTGCAATCCAAATATCTCTGAATTCACCGTCTTATTGCTTGAATTTTTAGTCAGTAGGGGATGAATGGAAGTGTCATAACCAGGTTTCTTTTTCCCTAAATGGCGGTCGCATAAGCAGAAGACGTTCATCAATGACAACAACACAAAAAGGATTCAAAGCATTACAGCAGAAGATATTTTTGATAGAACTTTCCAAGCTGTAGCATAGGATTTATGTCACCAAATAAAAGATGTTTTGGGGAATGCAAGAAGGACTAAGTTGAAGTTTATAGTTGATCTTTTGATTTGATGGAACTTCTTATGAATTTTCATGTTATGACCTTATTCATATTTCTAGAATAATGAAGTTTGCTTCATTTCTGCACCATGAATTTCTTTTAGTTCATTTTGTATTTAAAATAATAATAATAATAATAATAATGATAATTGAAATGTACTTTATTTCATTTGTTTTTCTGTAAAAAGAAAAACAATAAAAACAATAATAAAATTATATATAAAAAAGTGTTTTCATTTGTTTTATGGAAATCAAAACAAGAAAACACTTAGAAACTCAAAAAATTTAAAATTGCAAATGGATATTCCTGAAAACAATACAAACGCATGGTTTTAAGCTTAAACACTAATTTGTTTTCTTGAAGTAACTTTGACAGCCTTCAATGACGAAACTAGCGCAGGTGATAGGTTCACACACACTTTATTTTCTTTTGCTCGCATTTGTACTTATCTCTTGCATTTTATGTTTTGCGATGCTCTCACGAAGTTTTGATTGCAGGATTAGTACTAAGATTGATTGCAGGAACACGACACTCATTTTCCATGCCACAACATGATCTTCAAGAATCACAACATTTTTCAGAAAAACATGTTTGGTAATAGTTTGAAGGAGTCGATCTTCGCTATACATTTCATGATGTTTGTTGTTACACATGTATTTTACATGCTGTTACACATGTATTACATGCTGTTACACATGTATTTTACAGGTTATTACTCTTGTATTTGTAACATGTTGTTACCCTACACCTTCAAAAAACCCATTTGCATCATGAATGTTTACCCCCATTTTTCCTTCAAATGTACATTGGTCATCCCTGTGTTGAATCCATCTACCATTTCCTTATCCATCATGACTTCACACATCCCTATTTTTCTGAGTCGCATATATCACTTCCTTATTTTTCAGTTCTTTTTCCTTGTCAATAAAACTAGTCAAGTTCCCTTTCCATGATTACATTGCCTGGATTTCCTTTGCTTAAACACTGTTGCTACTAATATCTTTCCATCTATAGTCCAACCAATATTTTTACAAACTCGTGTTGACTGATGTGGGATTCCTTAAGGCCGACCTTTCAACAGTCTTGCCCCATCGACCTTGACACCTTATCTGGGATATAAACTAGAGTTCCTTTTGAGTACCTTGAGGCTTTCATGCCTTAATGCAAAGTTCTCTCGTCGAAAATCATGGGAATACATCATTATTATCATGGGACCACTTTGGAGTTCATCCATTTCTACTTATTATCAACCATGACAAAAAAATAATGTGTCATCTTTACATCAAACAATCTTGGGTCCATTACCCAACCTTTGTGCTACGGGGCTTTCTTCAAGGGTTGACATCAATGAAAACCAACCTTAATCAATAAGTTAGAGAATTAGAAATACCTTGCAACTGAATCTTGAGTATAAATATGTGCATCCATGTAACAAAGAACAAGGTTGGATTGTCAATTATTGTTGTGATATCATAATAAAGTTCTTATTGTTGGTTTACCCATTAATTTGTGTTCTTTTCCTTCTCTCCTCTATTTGTGTGACTATATATTAGTATATTGTTGCATATTACTCTGTGTAAAGGAATACTTGTAACACATACATACAAGCCCCTAGATTACAACATTGGTTATGTTGCTCATAGTTCCTGAAACCTAGCATGTAAGATAATGCACACACAGATGTTGATCCTATAATAGATAAACGACTGGTGGGAGAGAAGGATCAACAACTACCTGAAGAATTACACACACAGAAATTGAATGACATTGGCAGAGAAAAGAGCCAATTTCTTCAAAGAGACTCACGAAAGATTCATTGAAACGATCCCAGAAGAGATTAAAAAATACATTGACCAACCCATTAATGAATAAACTTACAAACGATGAGAAGTTTATGTCCAAATTATTCAATGAAGTTTGAATGAACTTACACGACTAGGTTGAAATGTTTTTCAAAGAATACCATGAAGAACAAGAAATTGAGGAATGAACACCAGTAGGCAAAATAAAAGAAAGATTCTACGATAATTTCCACGATGGGTTTTTTCACACAATACCAGTTATGTTGCACAAATTCCTTTTAGATAAAGGCGTCGGTCATATTTGTTGAATATCAACCCCCTCTTCACACACCACCATTGAATACCAACTGGTAAAAGAGACAAAGCGTCTGGGAAAAGTTTTAGAAGTGGACTATAAAGATACACGAGAAGCTTGAGACTTTTTCTTAAAGAAATGAATATGGCAATGATTTGCACCCGCGCCAACCAAGAGTAGTCAGGGTCAGTGATGGGGGGTAGTTGTTCGTGCGATGCCTAAAGTATAGTAAACCAATTGACCTACACAAAGGAGTCAATATCTCGACAAGCAGAAGGAAGTTGATTGAAATAAAACAAGAATATACATTAGATAAAGATATAGAAAGAAGAATTGCAAGAAGAATGTACTATTATAAACCTTCAGAAGATAAAATTGGACAAATGACAAAAAAAGAGAGAAGAGATGCATGATGCACAGGATCCAAGGAAGTCGAGTTGAGAGCAACCCTAGGAGCGACAGATTGTTGGAGTGATTGGGCGATTTGAGTTTGGTGATGGCCAATCAGAGCTGGAAAAAGGAGAAACCTCTATGGCTCCTATGAGGGGTGAGAGCCTGCAGTTAGTTGAGGCAACAATTAGCACCCTTTGATTGGAAGATGATGATGAAAGCATGGATGTAGAGGAATCAGGACCCACATTACGAAAATCTCTGATTCCTGAAGAAGCATGTCCCAAAATTAGAGATTTTCTTCATCAAAGACTGCATATTGATCCAAAACCTTCCTTAGTGTGGTATCAAATGGATGATCAAGGAAATTTAAGAGATCAATTTTTTATTAAGATACCCCCGCTAGACTAGAGTTGGGTGGGAAATCAGGGAGATGAGAGTATACTCCTTCACATCAAGGATCTCATAGATGCTCCCCCTCTACCAAATTTATTAAATGCGAAGGAACATACAAATTCAATGAACAATTGTGATAAAAAAACATTGCCTCAGGAGATTCGGTTGATTGAGTATATAGATAAAGAGCGGAAGATGGATGACATTCCATATTCAAGCAAGATAGTTGAGGAAATCAAATAAAGTAAAGAATCCCAAATCACAATCAAATCGTCGACCAATCTAGTCGAATCATAGCCATCGAAAAAATCGTCTTCCCTAGTGGAAGCACAACTAACTTATCCAGTCAAAGTATAATTGACCATACAGTCGATTCCAAAAATTAGTCAGCAAAATCAAACAAATATTGCAAAATTGAAATGTCCACCTAAAGATAAAAAGGGTTTAAACCACATTCCCATCTACAAAGGACATCAATATCCCAAGAGACACTAGTTCATTTGCGAATAATTCTAGGATTTTGCCAACATAACTGATTAATCTAAACAAATAGCTCAATTTGGTGCATCCTTAAGGGAAAGAGCATTCACATGGTTCATTAAATATATTGAAAATCAACAAAGATCCAAAGAAGAAATCAAGTCTAGTTTCCTCTCTTTCTTTAAAGCACAAGATTTCAAACATCTTGCAACTTAAAAGCTTAAAGAAATAAAGCAGAGACTAGGAGAAATAGTAAGGGAGTATGATAAAAGATTCAAGCATTTTCACAAACAGATTCCTTATTATATCGACGAACAACTCCTGTTGCAATGGTATGTGTCTGGATTATTGCAGAAAATTAGAGGACAATTATGTATGCATATAATCCAGTCGTGTGAGTAGGCACTCCAAAAGGCCCAGCATATAGAAACTGATGATGACTGGCCATCGACTTCAACATCGATGAAGAAAATATTGGAGGAAAAACTTGAAATTATCCAACAATCCTTAAAGAATATGATAGTTCAAGGAAATGATCTTTGGTGCTCTAGCTGTCTAACTGAATGTAACACAAAATATTATTGTAAATACAATGATGCACGTGAAAGGGAACTTGGCATTTCTCATATGCAAGAAGAAATTTATAGTGAGATCTGTCAATCTTTGAAAAACCACAATACCAGAGACTGCCCTCACAATCTAAGGAATGTCAATACTAAGTGGTGTATTATCTATGAGGAATATAACCACTTGACTCAAGAAATCCAACCCAATGGTCGGAACAAGAAAAACTTACATGCAATATATCATACGCAAGCAATCGACCAAAATGTGGAACAAGGAAATCAAGGACGAGGAAATGGCTACCAAGGTGGAAATGGCTATCAAGGAAGAGGTGGCTACTAAGGACATTGAGGTTACAGAGGAGGCTATAACAGAAGGTATGGAAGAGGCAGACATGGCTTCAATCAAGGAAGGAATTATTTTTTTACCTGTTGGAAAGATGATCATATCAATCTCGACTACCCACTTAAAGAGAAGCAACCTCAGGTTTAGTAACATATGTGGAGTAGGTGACCATTCCTTAAAAGATTATCAAATAATGCTAGAAAAAGTAATGAATAAGAGAACTCTAAATTTGTCACATATGTTGTCGAAACATGAAGTCTTAAACTCAAATAAATTACATGTGATCACGAGATATGGGGTGGGTCAAGATAATTACATGCGTCAAGAATCACTAATTCGACCAAGGAGAAACATAAATATTTATCCTAATCCCGACAAGGAAGAACAAGTAATGTGGAAGGCACTACACTTCTTCAAGAATAATGAGTATGAAAAATCCATCAATCGTGGGGACAAACTACATAATGCAACACCTATCAAATATGTTGTCTTAAAAGAACTTTTGCAACTTTTGAAAGAAAAACAACCAATTGGTTGACTGCTTGAAATCTTAAATATCTTGAAATAATATAAAGAAGACCATTGATCTTATAAGGATCTAAGGTAGTTGTCAGAAGAACAAACCTACAAAAATTATGATCCTCAAGTTGATCTAGAAGTCAACAACTGCATGGTACATCAAGTCATGGTCAACTTTGGGTTGTAAGTCAATATTATTCCACGTGAAAAATGGATAAAATTGGGAAGCTCAACACTTGCGTGTACAATGAATTTTCAGAAATTGGCGTACCAAAGGTTTATAGACCTATTGGGATCTTGAAGAATGTTCGGGATATCATAATGGGAATTCTAACTCTAGTCGACTTTGAAGTAATCAACCTAGTCAAAGGCATCCCTGCATACCTATCATTGGTCGAGTACCCTTGGAGCATGAAAATGAAGGAAACTATCTCTCTAGAGAGATAGGATTAAGATCAAGGAAAATGGTTGAAAAATTTGTAATTCCACTATACCTAAAAGAAGGTAATCCATGGGTCAAAGCATGGGATGAGGACGCATAAGGAACGATATTATACCATCTCATGCATGCCAATAAAGACAACATGGAACCCAATTCCCTAGGAGAAATTTTATGAGGTTCACCCTTGTTAGTAAGCCAAAACTCAGATCTTGTGTTATGTGAATGGAAGCTACAAAACTATGAGTCGAAGGCACATGAATGTTGGTCGATTGAGGCCATACCAATCCATCAATTTCACTCATGTTTTTCAATTAAAGTAGTACCCATTATGTATGAAAAGAATATGGCTCCAAAAATATTCAAGGAAAGAGACCAAGTAGTGCCTTAGAACCCACTGAATTAAATCTAGGACCAAAGGCTTCAATAAGATTCAAGGAAAGAGAATTCCCATCAACCCATGTCGATAATGTATCAAAAATGGTTGGAGATCACAGAAGGATGTAGAATCTTGTACAATCTTTCACTACTCAGGTAGCTCACTGGTGGGAAACACATGCCCCAAGTTTACAGACATGGACAATTGCAAGAACATATTTTGTGGAATGATTTGGAGGAAAAAATATTTCTACAACAATCGACATACCCAAGTTTAAGGCCGACTTCGACCCTAAAGCCCATATTTGTTAGTGTGAAAATGAATGGAAAAGAACCAACTGCAAATATGAAAGAGTGTGGCCCCACATGTTTTCAAATACATTAGATGACATACCATACACATGGTATAAAATAGAGGAAGCATGGGGTTAAATGTTCTCATTGGTCAAACTTAAAGAAAATTTTACTAAATATTTTGAGTTTAGGCCAGAAGACGCACAATCAATTCAAGCAGTTCAAGAGCTTGGGAATTTCATTGAGAAACCAAATCCAAAAGAAGTTATCAAAAGAGGAAAAGTGCAAGTCGACATGCGGTTGACTTTGACTTTCAATTTTGTGTCAATCCACCAACGAGACAATAAAATAGCCTAACAACTAGACACAGAAAATGTAAGCTTTCCTAGACAAAGATTTAGATGTAAAACAAATCACCCTAAAGTAAATCAACTTGTAAAGACCGTTCCGAGAGTATCCAAGGATGAAAATAAAGAAAATCCAGAAAATCCAGACATTCCACTTGCCTATACTAAAGTGAAAGAAGGGGAACATAAACTCGATGAAACCCCCCCCCCCCCCCCAAATGGATGGATACAGAACTAAAAATTCAATAAGTCAACATATCGATTGATGGTTTACCAAAAATGGCCTGAATAGACAACTATTGGAAAGAAAAGAAAACAACATAAATAATCAACATGCTAAGAGAGTATCAAGATGTATTCACCTGAGACTACAAAGATCTAAAAGGACACATAAAAAATATGGGGGAGATGAAAATAAACATCATATAAGGGGCTAAACCCATCAAAAAATGTCCCTATAAATTGGCACATAAGTATAAACTAGTTGTTCAGAAGGAGATTGAAGGGATGCTAGCTACTAGCATCATCTAACCGATTGATAAATATGAATGGGCTATTCCTATGCCTGTACAACCAAAGAAACATTATCCAAATAAATTAATTATATGTTTTGACTTCCAAGGCGAGGATTGAATAAGCTAACGATTATAGATCCATTCCCAACACTATTCGCTAAAAAAATAATAAAAAAAGTGGTGGGGCATGAGTGCTACTAATTCACCGATGGATTTTCAGGGTATAACCAAGTACCCATTGCTAAGGAAGACAAAGAAAATAAAACCTTTGTTTCAAAGTTTGGCTCCTTTGCATATAGAGTTATGCCCTTTGGACTAAAAAAGCACCAATAGCCTTTTCAAGAATTGTGGTGAAGGCATTCCAAGAATACATCTATAAGACAATGGTTGTATACTTCGATGATTGGATTGTCTATACTCTTCTCAAAGATCATATGCAATGGCTTAGAATGATGCTAGAAAGGTGTTGACAGATCCACCTTTCCTTAAACATAAGAAAGTGCATATTCGCCAAAACTATTGGAATTATGTTGGGTCATGTTGTATGTAAGGATGGGATAAAAGTAGACATGGAAAAAATAAAGGTCATCCTTGATTTAAAACCCTTAGTAAGTAAAAAACAAATAAAAAGCTTATCGGGGCACACATGATACTACATGTTGGTTACTCTCCTCTATTCTAGTTTGAGCTTCTTATTGACTCGGGGTTCATGTCTTTTGGGTTTCCAGCAAAGCCTCTAAAACTATCGGCCCTCTTGGTAAACTGGAAGGCAACACAACACACAAAATACGTTGCGCAGTCTCACCCAAGATAACTTTAATGGGTGGCTATAAGACTCAGGTGTTTACAACCCAGGATTGAGTATGAGATATGAGATCTGTATTCATATCCATTTACTATAACTTGTGATTGTTACCTACTGTTATTCATGACTGTGCATTACCTTCAACAACTTATTTCCTTAATAACACAACCATATTTCATAACAATATAATAACCCATTCATTCATTAAGAACAATATTTAACTACTGAAATGAGGATAAAGATATGCATGAATTCATCACATTACACAGATATTACCGTGGTTCACCCCCCCTGGGCTACGTCCACAAAGATTTGGCTCTCGGCTCTTTTATTATGGTAGTTATGCATCTACAATGCCACACGCTTACAATTCTCTTTAGATGGATAAGATCTAGATAAGGAAAACTAGACCACACCAGGCTCCTCAGCCTATGATTTAATCCTCAAGATCTACCTTCTCTCCTCTCCTCTATCTCAACAAATTTTGAGTTCATTATCGGTATTTATACATCTTTGTCTCTTCAACCATTAAAATTCGTTACCAAAACCCTAACCCTGTCGACGTTAGGTATTCCTCGCATGTGTGCATGTTGTTCCTCCATCCAACTGTCTCTTTCCTTGTGCACGCTTTCTTGCATGCTGCATTTCCTTCCAGCTATTGCTTCTCTTTCTGGACGCTTTCTTTCCCCACGATCATCCTTCTTTCCACTTCGGCCTGCTGCCAACAGGCCCCCAAAACTAACATGTGGCTCATCCCAAGCCACCTAATCCTTTTGAGCTTCCTCGATCTCCTTGGTGATCGTTTGGAAATTTTCCTTGAGCTCTGCTGCTTGTGTCAGCGCCTGCATGGTCTTCTCCTTGATTGTGTCCACTATCTGGATTGCCATTTTGTTGTTGATCAATCCTACACATTCTCCCCGGGTTTGTGCTATCTGTGTCTTAGCTTCCTCTGCCTATGCCAGTACTTCTGCTACTTGCTCCCGTAATGACTCCATTTGAGCTTGACGCTCCTATTTTTGCGTTTGCGTAGTGATGAATTCTGTCTGCAGTGTCTTCATCTCATGTGTCCCTTTGACTCATTTTGGGATTGGTATTGTCTTCTTCTTTTGCTTGAGCACTTGGATCACTGCATTGATTATTTCCTCTTCCTTGTCCCACCGTTGGACCTACGGATCCTCCTCCAACCTGGTCCAAAGCTGGGCTGCTTTGTCGAACAAGTTAGCTATGGTGCTAACCTGCTACTCTATCTCCTGCAACTGCGCTATTCGTTCCTGCTTTCTTTGCTCCTTGACTGCTGGTGGAGTGGTTGGTATGAAATGTTCCCGAAGATTATCAATCTCCTTCTGATATTGCTCGATTTCCTGCACAATCTGATCAATCGTTTCCTTTACTGCAAGTTCATTCCCGATCCGGATTATTTTCGGCATGAAATGAGATCGGAGATATAATAAAGAAATGCATAGAGATATCGCAGATATTCAATAATATAACAGAAATGTATCGAAGATGCAACCATAAACACAGATATACAATGATACACAATTTCTATTAATGAAAGTAATGTACAGAGACTGTAAAAATATAGAGTGAAAGACTCGCTAGAATGGTGGCAGCTTATCTCTGAGAAGAGATGTGACGGCTACTCGCATTCACAAGAAGATGATTACAATGAGGCTTTGAAGGCCTTTTTACAATAAGCAGGAATGCCAAAAACCCTAGTCATCCCAAAACCTAACCCTGGGAGATGAAGTGCCAAAAGTCATGTGGGCCCCGTTTGGGTAAGTGAGTACATCAACTTCCCGGGGTCGTAACGTTTGCATACGATCTCCATTTTAGGCATGTGATAGCTCATTGGAAAGGTACCATCGAGGAGATTCATTTTGGGGGATCAATTATGCCTTTGGCTATTATTGAGAACCTCGATCTCAAAAAACCTTCATTTGGGCCCTCAAAATGGCCCCGGAAGTTAAAACCTGCTAAAAATAGTAAATTGCCAAAATTGCCAGAAAGCCATTATGAGCCATTTGGAAAAGGTGGGTGGCCACCGATATCCACCTGGATCAATTCCCCTACGCGATGTTTGGAAGCTTCTCAAAAATTCCTCCTACTCTTCGTTGCAGTTCGTTCGTGTGTTCTGTTTCCTCCTAAGTTTCGGACTTGTCCTGCTCACAAAATTGTTTCCAGCGTCTCCCACTTCTTTGTTTCTCACTGTAATTCAACTAAGTCTTTGTATGCATGATACTGTACCTCATGGTCGATGCTAACCTGCAACTTGTGTAGTGCCTTGGATGACATCCATGTTAAGACCAATTTCACTACCTCTTGCAAACACATAGGAAGAATCTTCCCATGTTCAGTCTAAGGCTGTAAAAGCCACCAGATTCATTGAGAGAATTCATCACATCTACCAACAGGTCCATGAGATTTTGTAGAAATCCAATGCTAAGTACAAGCAGTGCCATTATCAACACCAGGTACTACACCATTTTTAGGTGGGAGACAAGGTCTGGTTACATTTGCAGAAAGAGTGCCTTATAGGTCCCCATCGAAAGCTCCTCCCACTTCTCTATGGGCCTTACACTATCATCAATGTTGTGGGTAGAAATTCTTTTGACCTCAACACTCCACCCTTCCTTGGATTTCACCCAGTGTTCAATGTGGATCTCCTTCAATCATATTTTCCACCATTACTGTACATCTCAGAGATCATAGAAAAATTGAAACTAACAGAGCTCAACCCTGACTGCATGGAACAAGAATCCAATGATCAAATAGTGGACACACAGGTCAGGGGCACTTTCCAGCAGAGGATCTAACTTTATCAGGTTGTCAAGGTAGGTAAACTCCTACATCAAGTAAAGTGGCTCACTTGGGGCCAAATTCAACATAATTTTCCTCACCTGATGGGGGAACACAATGCAATGGAGACCATTGCTTCCTAAGGGAGGAGGATTGATTCAGGTGGATATTGGTGGCCACCCACCTATTCCAACTGGATCCTATTGACAATTTTTAGTTCAACACGTTCTTCTATAATTATTTGTAATTGTGGGTTCTACACTTTTAGGGCTTTCTGAATCCCTACACAGTTTCCAGGTGGAGATTGGTGGCTTCCCACCTAATCCAACTGGCTTATTTTGGAAGTTTTTATGTCAGTACATCTTTCTGTACTTCCAGGGCCATTTTGGGGCCCTAGAAAATTATTTTTTATCTTGCCACAGTCAAACTATAGATATATTTATATTTTGATGACATAATGTGTAGTTCTCAAAAATACCTTTCCAATGGGCTATCACACACCTAAAACGAATGTTGTATGCAAAAGTTACAACCCCGAGAAGTTGAGGTACCAACTTACCCATTGGGGCCCACAAAACTTTTGGCGTTTCATTTCCTAGGGTTAGATTTTTGGATGTATAGGGTTTTTTCATTAATGAGTAATGTTGAAAATGGCTCTGGAGTCACATTATAATCATTCTGCTTAGATGGATGCATGTAGCAGGCCACATCTCTTCTCAGAGATAGCTACCACCATTCGAGCAAGTTGTTTCCAGTTCTATAGTTTCAACCTATTTTATTTATTCAATATAAGTTATTGTTCACTGGATATCTGTTATTGCTCTTTGTATCTCTGTGTTATTGTATCCAATCTATTATTCCTTTCATTCTGCTCATAAATTCAGATCACCAAGTTAGTTGTCATGCTTCATAATGTTCAAGGGAAGTTTCACTTCAAACCATCCTTTTGCAATATTACCAGTTTCCATTTCCTGTGTAAGTCCATACCCATTTGATTCACCATCTTACATCACTTTCTCATGTCATTTTCATGTCAATGATAGGGGATACATAAAGGACCTCCTTCAACAAATCGTTTCTTGTCAACTTCAACACATTATCCTCGAATTAGACTTATAAACCAATTAGTACCTTGGGACCTGCATGCCTCCTCGCTTCTAACAATATGTTTACATTATTGACCTTTGATCATATGGTTCCATGAGTTTTTGACCTCAAATCATTTATTCACATTCGCTAGAATGTACTAGGGTACCTTGTGAGTCATTGCCATCATTGGTGATTTCCCTCACGCTTGTTAATGGTTTACATCGATGAGCGGTAATCAAGTGATTTCTACAATGTTTGACATCAAATAATTTATTCACATGTCTAGATTTGTACTGCATCGGGATCTGGACAAAGAACCTCGGTTGGGCACTCACTCTATTATGTGATTTTCCCAGGCTATGATGGAGATCATTTAAGAATGTAAAATATTTCAGTACAATCACCATGCTAACAATCTTACTGATATATACTGTCACATAGATCCACATTGTATTGATCCGTGGCTATGTTTTTTCATCTCTTAGCTCCACCATGTATTTTTCATGGCTGTAATAATTTCATGTCATGGAGTTATGGATCCACATTGTATCTCTGGTGGCCATATTCTTATTCAGTATTCTCATGGATCCGCAGTGTGTAGGTTGGCGACCATGCTTTGAGTCATATCGTATTCCGAGCATAGGTATGCCTACCTCAGGAATGGAACGTATTTGTATACTGAATGATGATTGTTTGTAGCTTCTGCCAGGTTCTCCTACTCCAACACCCATGCATTGAAGAATTTTTAAAGTGTTTCGACCATCATTTTCTCTTTCGACCTCACATTTTACGGGTCATTTGTTACACACAAAAATTTCAGACTTGAGTTTCGCAAGTGTTTCAAAGTGATGTATGCACCTTGTTAAGTGTCGCATGCACTCTCAAAAGTGTTGTATGCACCTTACCAAGTGTCACATTCTCTTTTCTAAGTTTCAAAACCCCTTGACGTCGTGAAAATAATTGTCACAATCCCTAAGTCATGTTGGAAGAAGAATCCCCATCATTTGACAGTTGAAACATACCTTTTCTGTGGAAAATTTGACCATTTTTTACAATTTTAGAAGAATGTCGCTCCCCTACCCATACTGGGGGGTCACTAATTCTCCCCTGGACTTTTTAAGGGTGTGCCATGGCCCTCTGTCTATTATTATGGGGGGGGGGCAATCTTGTTAGAGGGAAAAGTGGGATCCTCCACCTTATTCTATGGGCCAACTCTCTTAGGATGAGGTTGGTTGTGTTCAACCCCTATGTTATGGATTTATCTTAGGATCAAATCGCAAACTTAAGGAGGAATATCCTTAATTTTCTCATGGTGGTTGTGCCTCTCAATACTATATATTGAAGTTATTTCCAAGGTCAAAGGAGGAAGATTAGAGGTATAGAACCTTTCATTATGGAGGAAGCATCAACATTTTGATGTCAAGATTCATGCAAGGGCTGATGAGGAGATCTTGGAGAAGTGATTGCATCATTAATCATGCTTTGTAAGTTCCTTCTTTGGCTTTCCAATTAATATCAACTTGGCCTATTCCCTTCAAGTTCTTGTGTTCTACATTTTCTTGTCTATTTTCATTTCAGTCTTCATAGATAGATTTGCTTTGTCTAATCATCTAGAGTAGGAGGAAGTGTTCCTTTAATAGACTTTGCAGGATTTCAATTGCGTTGACATTAGAGTAGCGAGGAAGAACATCACAAAAAGGTATGTGATTCAGTTGGATATCGATGGCCACCCACCTTTTCCAACTGGCTCAAAACAATTTTCTGGCAATTTTGGAAATTTACTATTTTTAGCAGTTTTTAACTTTCGGGGCCATTTTGAGGGCCTAAATGAAGGTTTTTCAGGATCGAGCTTCTCAATGATGGCCATAGGATCTAATTTATCAGCCAAAATGAATATCCTCGACAATACCTTTCTAATGAGCTATCATGCACCCCAAACATAGATCGTATGCCAAAGTTACACCCCCGGGAAGTTGATACACCAAACTATCCAAAACGAGGCCCACAAAACTGTTGGCATTTAATCTTCCAGGGTTATGGTTTTGGATTTTATTTATGATAAAATTTCCTTTGGAGCCTCATTGTAAAATCATCTTCTCATAGATGAGAGTAGCCGTCACATTTCTTCTTAGAGATAAGCAACCACCATTCTAGTGAGTCTTTCACTCTGTATTTTACAGTCTTTGTACATTTTCGCTCATTAATAGAAAAATGTGTATTACTATATATCTGTCTTAATGGTTGCATCTATGATACATTTATTTTATAATATTGGATATATGAGATATCTCTATACATTTATTTATTATATCTCCGCTTTCATTTCGTGCCGAAAATAATCCAGATCAGTGGTATTAGAGCAAGTTGCTCTTGATCATTTTTTTCAGTGCATGTCCCTAACGAGGTCGGAGTATAGATATTTGGGTCTTGAGATTATATCTCTTGAAGAAAATATCTCTCCCATGCCTAAGAAACCCTCCATGGTGGAAGAAAATAAAAACAACAGAGCAGACGATTCTATCAATTTGTTTCTTGAGCAAGCTCTCACGCGACAGAGGGACACAATGATGGAGAATTTTTCCCACATCCTTCAACACCTACCGATAGCAACAAGTGCATCTTCATCAAACAAACACTTTGGAAGCACCTCTCCTTTCAAGGTATAGGTTAATTTTGATATTCCCATATTTTAAGGTTAGATAGATGCGAATGTCCTAGACAAATGGTTAAATCTGTTAGAAGGTTATTTCTCTGTCCACCATTTTTTCGATAGGGAAAAGATCACCTTCGCACTCCTTAAATATCTTCCCCATGTGAAACATTGGTGGGAAACTTACTGGGAGAAAATTTTCACAAAAGAGTCTGGAATATATGGGGCCAATCCCACTTGGGATTTTTTTTGTGGATGTAGTAAAGGAACAATATTACCCTGTTGGAAACTATGGGGAGCAGTATATGAGATGGACTACACTGCGACAAGAGAGGGGCCAAGCAGTTCCAGAGTTCACCAATACCTTCCATACCTTTCACACCAAGATGGGTATCAAAGACTCTGAATGATATTTGGTTTAGAAATATTGTGGGCCTCTACACAGATACATCTAAACTGAAATAGATTTTCTAGACATCTCCTCACTCGGTGCTGCTTATCGATATGCTCTTAAAATCAAGTAGAAATTTAAGCACCAGAACAAACCAGAGTTCGAGTCTACAAATCCGCAACAACCAAAGTATGATAAAGATGGCCCTAACAAACAGTCTCCCAAAAACCCGCCAATCCATAGGAAAAGAAGGGTCATGGGAAGATGAAGAAGGACACCAAAAAATGGTGCGATTTCCACAAAATTCCCTGACACAACACCGATGAATGTCGGTAAAAAAATTCATTGGTGGCTGAAATCGAAGACAAGGATCCAAACCCCGATTCATAATCTGATTTAGAAAATACTGACATAGGATAGATCATTGACGCAGAACCCACTGTTATTGTCGTGACCACAATAATTCAACCAGAAGAACCAACAGATCCTGAAGAGGGGGAGCGCCTTTTTCATTCACATATGTGGGTGAAGGGGACCCCGCTGCATTTTATTGTTGATAGCAAGAGCCAAAATAACCTCATCTCAGCAGAGCTCATCAAACAGTTGGGATTGTCGACAACACCACACCCATACAACATCGGGTGGCTTCACTAGGGACGAGATCTTCGTGTTAGCCAACAATGTCAATTTTCATACGACATCCATCCCTTCAAGGGTGAGGTATTATGTGATTTTTCCCCGTTGGATGTCTGTGATGTTCTCTTGGGCCAACCATATATGTGGAAGCACCATGCTATCTGTCTTGACCCCGTAGTGTCATTGTTATTTTTTGGGTTCATCTCTACAGGATACGAGAAGTGGTTCTGACTATTGTCCCAACTAAACAATGCCGCAAGGTAGTATCTCATACTACATAATTTAGCTTTTTCACGATATGTTCAAAAGGTGAATAGAAGGATACTACAATCACTACAGCCTTGGACCAAGCACCTTCTATCCAACAGAAGCGGGTCAACAATACTGTAACAAAGAAAAAAGATTCCTTCTACACACATACATCTCATGTAGCCATACTGGTTAAAAAGGTCCAGCCCTACCAGCCACAGGTTCGTTATAACCTTCAAAAAGCTAAGCAACGCAACTTCTTTAACAAGGAAAGTAGCTCATCAAGATGCAGATTCAACAAACTCTTTTCCCTCTCCCCCAGGACCTCAATGCAATGGAGACAATTTCTTCCTAAGGAAGGAGGATTGATCCAGGTTGATATCGATGGCCACCCACCTTTTCCAACTGGCTCAAAACAGTTTTCTGGCAATTTTGGTAATTTACTATTTTTAACAATTTTTAACTTATGGGGCCATTTTGAGGGCCTAAATGAAGGTTTTTTGGGATAGATATTCTAAATCATAGCTGAAGGGTTTGAATGATAACCAAAAATGAATCGCCTCGATGATACCTTTCCAATGATCTATCGTGTGACCCAAACAGAGGTCATATGCCAAAGTTACACTCTCGGGAAGTTGATACACCAAACTACCCAAAAAGGGGTCCACCAAACTGTTGGCTTTTCATCTTCCGGGGTTAGGGTTTTGGATTTTATTTATGATAAAAAGGCCTTTGGAGCCTCATTGTAAAATCATCTTCTCACAGATGCGAGTAACCATCACATCTCTTCTCATAGATAAGCTGCCAAAATTGTGTATTACTGTATATCTGTGTTTATGGTTGCATCTCTGATACATTTCTGTTATAATATTGGATATCCGAGACATCTATGTACATTTCTTTATTATATCTCTGTTCTCATTTCATGCTGAAAATAATCCGGATCAGTGGTATCAGAGCAGGCTAATCTTGAACATTTTTTTCAGTGCATGTCCCCGACAAGGTGTGAGTATAGAAAGTTGTGTCTGAAGCTTGTCTCTCTTGAAGACAATCTCTCTCGCATGCCCAAGAAACCCTCCATGATAGAAGAAAATAAAAACGACAGAGAAGACGATTCTATCAATCTGTTTCTTCAACAAGCTCTCACGCGACAGAGGGAAGAAATGATGGAGAATTTTTCCCACATCCTTCAATGCCTGTCGATAACAACATGTGCATCTTCATCAAACAACCACTTTGGAATAACCTCTCCTTTCAAGGTACAGGTTAATTTTTATATTCTCGTATTTGAAGGTCATATAGATGCAGATGCCCTAGACAAATGGTTAAATATGTTAGAAGGTTATTTCTCTGTTCACCATTTTTCCGACAGGTAAAATATCACCTTCACACTCCTTAAAGCTCTTCCCCATGTTAAACATTGGTGGGAAACTTACTGGGAGAAAAGTTCCACAGAAGAGTGTGGAATATATGGGGTCGATCCCACTTGGGATTTTTTTGTGGACATAGTAAAGTAACAATATTACCATGTTGGAAACTATGAGGAGCATGGACCATACTGCGGCAAGAGAGGGGCCAAGTAGTTATGGAATTCACCAATACCTTCCATTCCTTGCACACCAAGCTGGGTATCAAAGACTCTGAATGACATTTGGTTCTGAAATATTGTGGGGCTCTACACAAATACATCCAAACTGAAACGGATTTTCTGGACATCTCATCACTCGGTGTTGCTGATCGATATGCTGTTAAAATCGAGAGAAATTTAAGCACGAGAACAAATGAGAGTTTGGGTATGCAAATCCGCAACAACCAAAGTATGATAAATATATCCCTAACAAACAGTCTCCCAAAAACCAGTCCAAGCCACTGGAAAAGAAGGGTCATTGGAAGAAGAAGAAGAACACCGGAAAATGGTGCGATTTCCACAAAATCCCCTGGCACAACTCCGATGAATGTCACTCAAAATAGTCATTGGTGGCCGAAATCAAAGACAAGGAGCTGAAACCTGATTCAGAATCTGATTCAAAAAATACCAACAAAAGACAGATCATTGACGTAGACCCAACTGCTATTGTAGCGACCGGATCAATTCAACCAGAAGAACCAACAGATCTTAAAGAGGGGGAACACCTTTTTCATTCATAAATGTGGGTGAAGGGGACCCCTCTACATTTTATTGTTGATACCAGAATCCAGAAGAACCTCATCTCACTAGAGGTCGCCAAGCAGTTGGGATTGTCGACAACACCACACCCACAAACATACAACATCGGGTGGCTTCGCTAGGGACACGATCTTTGTGTTAGCCAGTAGTGTGATTGTTATACAACATCCAACCCTTCAAGGATGAGGTATTATGTGATGTTTCCCTGTTGGATGTCTGTGATGTTCTCTTGGGCCAACCATATATGTGGAAGTGCCATGCTGTCTATGAGTCTCGACCCTGTAGTGTCATTGTTACTTTGGGGGGTCATCTCTATAGGATACTAGAGGTGGTTCCAACTAATGCCCCACCTAAACAAGTCCACAAGGTAGTATCTCATACTACAAAATTTATCCTTTTCATGATCTATTCAAAAGGTGAGCATAAGGATCTGCAACCACTACAGCCTTGGGCCAAGCACCTTCTATCCAAGAAAAGCAGGTTGACAAGACTACAGAAAAGCGCAAAGATTCCTTCTTCACACAAACATCTCTTGTATCCAGACTTGTTAAAAAGGTCCAACCCTTCCACCTATAGGTTCATGACAACCTTCAAAAAGCTAAGCAACACAACTTCTCCAAAAAGGTAAGCAACTCATCAAGATGTAGATTCAACAATCTCTTTTCCCTCTCCCTTGGGCACTCAAAACAATGGACACCATTGCTTCCTGAGGGAGGATTGATCCAGGTGGATATTGATGGACACCCACCTTTTCCAACTGGCTCAAAACAGTTTTCTTGCAATTTGGTAATTTACTATTTTTAGCACTTTTTAACTTCCGGGGCCATTTTGAGGGCCTAAATGAAGGTTTTTCAGGATCAATCTTCTAAATGATACCTAAAGGCTCTGATTGAGCCCCCAAAATGAATCCCCTCAATGATACCTTTCCAAGGAGCTATCGTGCGCCCCAAACGAAGATCACATGCCAAAGTTACACCCCCAGGTAGTTGATACAACAAACTACCCAAAACAAGGTCCACAAAGTTGTTGGCTTTTCATCTTTTGGGGTTAGGGTTTTGAATTTTCTTTATGATAAAAAGGCCTTTGGAGCCTCATTGTAAAATATTCTTCTCATGGATTTGAGTAGTCGTCACATCTCTTCTCAGAGATAAGATGCCACCATTCTAGCGAGTCTTTCACTTTGTGTTTTACAGTCTTTGTACATCTTCGCTCATTAATAGAAAATTGTGTATTACTGTATATTTGTGTTTATGGTTTCATATATGATACATTTATGCTATAATATTGGATATCTGAGATATCTCTCTACATTTATTTATTATATCTCCGCTCTCATTTCGTGCCGAAAATAATCTGGATCAGTGGTATCAGAGCAGGCTGCTCTTGATCTTTTTTTTCAGTGCATGTCCCCGACGAGGTCCGAGGATAGAAAGTTGGAGCTTGAACTTATATCTCTTGAACACAATCACTCTCGCATGCCCAAGAAACCCTCCATGGCGGAAGAAAATAAAAACGACAGGCCAAGCAGTTCCAGAGTTCATCGATACCTTCCATACCTTGCGCACCAAGCTGGGTCTCAAAGACTCTGAAGGACATTTGGTTCTGAAATACCTTGGGGATCTATAGAGATACATCCAAACTGAAACAGATTTTCTGGACATCTTATCACTTGGTGTTTCTTATCGATATGTTGCTAAAATCGAGAAGAAATTTAAGCACCAGAACAAACGAGAGTTCGAGTCTGCAAAAACTAACAAACAGTCTCCCAAAAACTAGTCCAAGCCACTGGAAAAGAAGGGTCACAATACCAAGAATAAGGACACTAGAAAATGCTGTGATTTCTACAAAAGCCCCTAGCACAACACTGATGAATGTTGCTTAAAACAATCATTGGTGGCTGAAATCAAAGACAAGGAGTCAAACCTGGATTTAGAATTTGATTAAGAAAATACTGATAGAAGACAGATCATTGACACAGACCCCACTACTATTGTCGTTGCCGCAACAATTCAAATAGAAAAACCAACAAATCTTGAAGAGGGGAAACACCTTTTTCATTCATAGTTGTGGGTGAAGGGGACTCCACTGCATTTTATTTTTAACAGTTGAAACTAGAAGAACCTCATCTTAGTAGAGTTTGTCAAACAGTTGGGATTGTCGACAACACCACACCCACAACCATACACCATTGGGTGGCTTCACTAGGGACAAGATCTTCGTGTTAGCCAGTAGTGTCGATTTTCATATGAAATCTACCCCTTCAAGGATGAGGTATTATGTGATGTTGCCCCGCTAGATGTCTATGATGGTCTCTTGGGCCAACCATATATGTGGAAGCACCATGTTGTCTATGAGTCTCGACCTCGTAGTGTCATTGTTACTCTGGGGGGTCATCTCTATAGGATACCATAGGTGGTTACAACTACTTTCCCACCTAAACAATGCCACAAGGTAGTATCTCATACCACAAAATTTAGCTTCTTCACGATCTCTTCAAATGGTGAACATAAGGATAATGCAAGCACTACAACCTTGGCCCAAGCACCTTCTATCCAACAGAAGCAGGCCGACAAGACTGCAACAAAGTGTAAATATTCTTTCTGCACACAGACATCTCATGTATCCAGATTGGTTAACAAGGTCCAACCCTTCCAGCCACAGGTTCGTGACAACCTTCAAAAAGCTAAGGAACACAACTTCTCCAACAAGGCAAACGACTCATCAAGTTGTAGATTCAACAAAATATTTTCCCTCTCCCCCGGACACTCAACGCAATGGATACCATTGCTTCCTAAGGAGGGAGGATTGATCCAGGTGGATATCGATGGCCACCCACCTTTTCCAACTGGCTCAAAATAGTTTTTTGGCAATTTTGGTAATTTACTATTTTTAGCAATTTTTAACTTCCTGGGCCATTTTGAGGGCCTAAATGAAGGTTTTTCAGTATTGAGCTTCTCAATGATAGGAAAAGTCCTTGATTTATCCCCCAAAATTAATCTCCTTGATGATACCTTTCCAACGATATAGCGTGCACCCCAAACGAAGATCGTATGCCAAAGTTACGTCCCCGAGAAGTTGATGCACCAAACTACCCAAAATGGGGTCCACAAAACTGTTGGATTTTCATTTTCCGGGGTTAGGGTTTTGGATTTTCTTTATGATAAAAAGGAATTTGGATCCTCATTATAAAATCATCTTCTCATGGATGTGAGTAGACGTCACATCTCTTCTTAGAGATAAGCTGCCACCATTCTAGTGAGTCTTTCACTATGTATTTTACAGTCTTGTACATTTTCGCACATTAATAGAAATTTGTGTATTACTGTATATGTGTGTTTATGGTTGCATCTATGATACATTTATGTTATAATATTGGATGTCTAAGATATTCATGTACATTTCTTTATTATATCTCCGCTCTCATTTCGTGCCAAAAATAATCCGGATCAGTACGCCACATCATTATTCTTCTCTCTTGCTTGATTGATTTAGTTAGATCTATAGGGAAAGTAGTAACCACTTGTTCTCGTTTGTCTATGGAAAAAATATAGGAGTATTGGTACAAAGGGGAGGTTAGCCTGTCCACAGAGTAATATTTCTCATAACACTCACTATCCTCAGACTTAGTCAAATTTCTACTTGAGAGCATATCAACTAGGTTGATGTAATTGACATTGGTACTAGTATCTCTATACCAGTGATATTCCCTTCATTATTTTCGGTACTAGTTTCTTTATACCAATGATATTCCATTCATCGTCGTTGGTACTAACTCCTCTATACTGGTGATATTCCCCTCATTACTTCCAATACTACCTTCTCCATATCGGGGATCTTCACAACAACTTCTCTGGTACCCCCCCTTTCACTATATCAGAAAGATTGGTCACAAAGCCTCTGATACTGTCTCCCCATGTTGGCATAGTTAACACTAAATCCGCCAATAATCCTTTGCAATATTAGTGACATTCTCATCATTAACACCAACACTTCCTTTCCATATCATTGAAGTTGACAACATCGACATTGATTCATCCAATCTTTTCCTCCCTTTTGAACAAAACCAGATTTCAATAAATCATTACCATGTCCCCCATTATCCTCTCCTCTTTAGAATAAAATTTTCCTCCTAATACCGGTACCAATATATCCTCAAACATTGATATAGGTTGGCATTGACGATTTTATCATTAACCCCCCGTTGCTGCTCAAAATCCCATTAAATTACATGATTGCATAAACTAGTGCCTGATGCTTTCTTTCATGACTTATTTAACATTAATGGATTGATGTATTAATCAATTAATATGTTTGTTGTATATTCAAACATGTTTCACTGCAAGAAAGTTGCAAGAAAATCTCCTATGATAGAGGCCTCTTCAGGTGGGAGCCACCAAGAAGAGGAAGCAAACACCCCAGGCCCAATCTATGATCACACCATGGGATTCATAAAGAAGGGGACTTCACTTAAATTGGTTGAAGTCTTCCAAATGTTTAACAAATATAATTTACTTGTAGAGGATGAAGATGAATATGAACTCAATATCTTCAAGAACTTTTGGAAATTAGGGATACATAGGTTGGTAGCTCGTGCAAAAATATTTCCATGTGCGGATGTGATCTCGTGTATAATATGGAATATAGAAATGGATAACAAATATATCCTCAACACCAAGGGAAAATCCATAACATCATTTTGGGCGTCTGACATAGCCTCATAGTATCACTTGGAGAAAGGAAATTTGTCATTGGATGAAGATATCATCAGGAAATTCCCACAAAAGGAAAAAACATTTTTGAAAAATATAGTACAAGCCTAACAAGACATTTGAAATAAGACCCTCTAGAAAATATCCCACCAGTTCGCTGAGGATTTCAAACCAATATATTGTAGCAATGTTGTGTAGGTTTAATGGGGAACAAGAAGCATTGAATTTCACCATATCCATGATGCCCCTTCATATACTACTATCTCGATGTGGGGTCATCCTTCAATCGGGATGATATTCTATTATTATCTCTAGAGGACTCCATTAGAATGGTCAAGGAGACCACCCTTGGTGAGTTTTCCAATTTCTAGATGTCCTCCTTCTTGCTAGACATGCTATGGATATTCCATCAATACCCAAAGATGGATTGGTCTTGGAATCCGACCAACCCTCCCATACATATCTACTGCAAATTTCTCTGGGAGCACAAATATAGGACCAAGCATCACAAGATTTGTGATTACTTATTTACACACCTTTTTCAATTAATCTTCAATTCACCCACTCCATGCATGACCGACAAGGCCCAAGAAATAGTGCAAAGAATAAGAGATTGGTATCTCCTGGAGTACATGACATACATAAGGATATATGGAGCCATTAAATCTCCTCATCTACTCCCCAGGTTCATCCTTGAAAGGTTAGTACTGCAGGAAATTACATATCAAACTATGATCCATAGAGTTGGTGCCTCTCTATATAGAGATAATAAATCCATCCAGCCCCGTTTATCATTATGGGTTGGATCATACTCATTCAGAGGTATCAAATAGGCTCAAGTTGAGTTAGACACATTATTTTCATTTCACTTTGGAGAAGAAAGATTTCAAAGACATGACCCGGAGGAAGTTGTCAATGAATATTGCAACAAGCACAAACATAAATATGAATACACTTCAACCAAGTGGGAATAGGAAGAGATCCATTTTGACACCCGACCATATGAGTATTTATATTCAGGTGAAAAGGTAAAACTCTGATCAGGATCTCAGATGTGTAAAAATATAGATAAGAGGCACCAAAGAGATATGAAGAGGAAGCAACAATGCCAGTGGCAACCATGAAAACAACAATGCATTCTAAATCAACAGAGGGAGAGGAGGAAGTTGCAGATAAGAAAAGAAGAAGGAAAGAGAAAGTATAGAATAAGAAAGAGGGAACCACTGAGAAGAAATGAAAGATAGAGGAAGCTTTCAATATGCTTAACTTCTAATAGATAACACCACAAGAAAAATATACCCCAAGAATAACATGAAAATTCAACAGAGAGAAGAAAACAATATTGATAGCACTAAGAAAGATATGTCCACTTTCATCTTCGAGGGAGAAACGTCCAAAATGAGAAGAGATCTCTTATAATAATACTCAAGACAATATTTATCATACCTCCTACTCTTATTTATACTAATTCTATCTTATAAAGAACACTCTATAGGAATATCTTTCTAGAAGAGGAAGCTTCTATTAGGTTTCTTGCATTGATTTGTTCACATTTATTTAATAAGGCTTATTAACTAATGTTGTACTTTATTACATGGAAAATATATCATGCTAACTAATGAACAACTAAGAGGGGTTAGGATTAGATCCTAACATGCCCCCCCCTTCAAAAGAAGCCTTGTCCTCAAATATGAAGATGCATAAACTATTGTAGTATGGCCACTGGTTCCCAAGTTGCATCCTATGGATATGTGTCCTTCCACTTGATCAACACTTCTTTCATAGTTCTGCAACGAAAGTGACACTCACGCACGTTGAGTACATATTCTAGTTGTATCCAAATGGATCCTTATTAATATAATTCAGGTAGGATGGTTTGAACCCTGCAATTATGACCCACCACTTTCTTCAAACATGAAACATGGAATACTAGATGTATTTTGGAGGCAACTAGAAGTGCCAGTTTGTAGGAAAATGGACCAATACGTTTGATAATCTAATAGGGGCTATAAAATTTGTGTACCAAATTGTGGTGGCCATGGGCCTTGAGTGAGGTTCACTTGTAAGGTTGGAATATGAGAAACACATGATCACCTTCTTGGAAAACCCATTTGGAATGTTGTTGGTTAGCCTGTTGTTGGAATTATTGATTGTGTGTTTTCATTGATGGAAACATGAATAAAAAATGTACAGTAATAAGAGGAAAAGGAATATCACCTTGGGGCAGAAGCAATTCGTCATCATGATTGATCACGATTGGATTAGCAATGATCCTATGTTCCTAAAGTTCAAGAGATATAGAGGGGAGATTCTACAAATAATACACACACAGAATCAAAGAATGCAATGTTAAGGTCTTTGGAAAGGATGAAGGAAATATAAGAAGGGAGAGTGCATTGTAAAAGTTATATTGGGATTGAAATCCCCACAGTAAAATCCAAAAGAATCAAGGAAGATTCATGTCCATTGATATAGTTCTCATGAAAATCCTGGACCGTCAGATAACGCAGAAGACAGAGCCTACACAAAAGAATCCCTTGTGAAGGATCATGGAATCCTAATTGTCCATTCAAAATTTGGGAGTAATCACAACCGTTAGATTAGTTCAGGATATATCCTGATCATCAAATAGAACCAAGTGGAAGGATAGGATAAGTAGACCCCATAAGACACAAAGTCTTGAAACTTATGAAGTTGATAAGTGAACGTCGACCATCAAATTTCATAGAGAAAATTTGGGTCAGATCTCAACCATTGGATCAAGCAGAAGATAGGAACTTGGACACTTCAACGATTCAGGATTATTAGATCGAAGTTTTAAAAGTGTCGTAATCCCAAAGTAATGTCAACCGTCAGATCAAGGATGAAATTTAGATGAATATATGACTATTAGATCCAAGAGGAAGACATGTGACACATCAGTAGGTCCATGTCAACATGATCATGTCAAGAATAGATGACATGTGGCCCAATCAAATGGTGACAAATTTCAAGGTCGATGTGGCACATAAGGTCCATGAAAGTCATGAATCAGGGTGACATGTGGCACACAAACTTAGGTTCCACATCATCTTGAGTGACATCACCAAGCCACATCACTCCAGGATTACTAACTTCGGGGATAACCAAGCTTCTTTTATCAGCTAATCGCCAAAGGATGGAATCACGAAGTAAATCTAACCATTGATCTACTTCGGGATCATTCTTGACCATTGATCAAGCATAGTGGAAAGATAAGTTGGGCCAAAAGTACAAAGTCCTGGAGTAAACATAAACCATCGGATTGAGTTAGGGGAAGATCCATGGTGGTGGACCTATTTGGTGCTTTGGTGATAATTGAAGGATAAGGTAAATCTCAAATTCCTGAAGTCCTAGATTTTTGAAGCCTCAAAATCTTATCAACCATCAAATCAGAGTTGCGTGACAATAGTCAACTTCGACATTGACCAACTTCGGAGATAAAGGAAGTTGAGTTACTCAAAGGATCTCAGAGTCCAAGAATGTTGAAATGAATGAGGACTCTCCATATCAACTGAAAATTAAGTCGTGATCGTCGATTTTGTTGAAGCCTCTGGATGAGCTAGGATTGTCCATTTAATGTGAGATTAAATATCGACCATTTAATCTACTAGTGAAGATAGTATACACACTTCGAAGAAATTTACTCTGGGATAATTGGAGCACTACAAAGGATGGAAATCCCTAAGGCTGAAGTACTATAGATCCTGGTTTTAGCGTCGATCATGTAATGAGGTTTAGAAGCTAATAAGGAGTGCAAAGGGCCTAGAAGTAGATAATCTCTCGGACATTTGAATACGGTCCCATGCAGAAGAACAAGGGTAGAAGGAGAAAATCACTAATAAAACATTTTTTGAAATGGATAAGCCTGTGGTCACAAAGGGAAGTAGATTGAAGGAAGCGCCTCATGAAAAATTCATTTTTTGTAAACAACTTAAGGCATGTAGAGTAATTCGAAAAATATTGACACCAAACGAGTTCATTGGTGCTTCAAGATAATTTGCACATGAAGGGATAAATAAACTAACAAAATATTTGAAGTCTTATTAAGTTAAATTGTTTATTGATAAGATTAGAATGAAGAGGTGCAATGGTTCATTGTCAAAAGACGCACTGGTCCAATCTTATACCAATTCATATACTATATAAACCAGAAACATTTGGTGAAAAGAATGTGCTTGGTGGATATATATATATAGAATGGATTGAATGAAAGTTCATTCTATGAAGTTGGTGCCTGTTTACACGTTGTTTCTTGTTATGAGGGTTGGATTCCTCACATTTGAGTTGGATTTGAAATAAAAAAGATGGGTCTTGTTATGAGGGTTGGATGATCCAGGTGGATATTGGTGGCAACCCACCTTCTCCAATTGGCCCAAAACATGTTTCTGGCAATTTTTGTAATTTACTATTTTTAGCAGTTTTTTCGGGTCCTGAACTTCCGGGGCCATTTTGAGGCCCTAAACGATGTTTTTTTGGGTATGTTTCTCTTGAAAGATATCATCCAATGATGCTATTTTGTCTTTAGAGTTGTAGGCCTCGGATATATCTTTCCAACTAGCTATCATACGCCTAAAACAGAGATCGTATGCAAAAGTTACGACCCCGGGAAGTTGATGCACCAACTTACCCAAACGGGGCCCACATGAATTTTGGCGCTTCATCTCCCAGGGTTAGGTTTTCGGATGTCTAGGAATTTTGGCATTCCTGTTTATTGTAAAAGGGCCTTTAGAGCCTCATTGTAATCATCTTCTTGCGAATGCGAGTAGCCGTCACATCTCTTCTTAGAGATAAGCTGCCACCCTTCTAGCGAGTCTTTCACTCTGTATTTTTACAGTCTCTGTACATTTCTTTGATTAATAGAAATCGTGTATTACTGTATATCTGTGTTTATGGTTGCATCTATGATACATTTCTGTTATGTTATTGAATATCTGCAATATCTCTGTGCATTTCTTTATTATATCTCCGCTCTCATTTCGTGCCGAAAATAGTCTGAATCAGTGGTTTCAGAGCAGACTGCTCTTGATCATTTTTTTTTTCAGTGCATGTCCCCGACGAGGTCCGAGTATATCAAGTTGGGTCTCGAGCTTGTATCTCTTGAAGAAAATCACTCTCACACACCCAAGAAACCCTCAATGGCGGAAGAAAAGAAAATCGACGGAGCAGACGATCCTATCAATCTATTGCTTGAGAAAGCTCTCATGCGACAGAGGGACGAAATGATGGAGAATTTTTCCCACATCCTTAAATGCCTGCCGATAGAATCACGTGCATCTTCATCAAGTGACCACTTTGGAGGCACCTCACCTTTCAAGGTACAAGTTAATTTTGATATTCCTGTATTTGAATTACAGATAGATGCAGAAGCCTTAGAAAAATGGTTAACTCTTCTAGAAGGTTCTTTCTTTGTTCACAACTTTTCTGACAAAGAAAAGATCACCTTCACACTCCTTAAAGCTCTCCCTCATGTCAAACATTGGTGGGAAACTTATTGGGAGAAAATTTCCACAGAGGAGTCTGGAATATATGGGGCCGATCCCACTTGGGATTTTTTGTGGATGCGGTAAAAGAACAGTATTACCCTATTGGCAACTATGAGGACCAGTACATGAGATGGACCACACTGCGGCAAGAGAGGGGCCAAGCAGTTCCGAAGTTCACCAATACCTTCCATACCTTGTGCACCGAGTTGGGTATCAAAGACTCTGAGCGACATTTGGTTCTGAAATACCGTGGGGCTCTACATAGATACATCCAGACTAAAATGGATTTTCTGGACATCTCATCACTCGGTGCTGCTTATCGATATGCTGTTAAAATTGAGCAGAAATTTAAGCACCAGAACAAATGAGAATTCAGGTATACAAATCCGCAACAACCAAAGTATGACAAAGATGACCCTAACAAACAGTCTCCCGAAAACTAGTCCAAGACATAGGAAAAGAAGGGTCACGGGAAGACAAAGAAGGACACCGGAAAATGGTGTGATTTCCACAAAATCCCCTGGCACAACACCGAT
>ML777759.1:425801-454081 GCA_009831015.1 Picea engelmannii | reverse complement strand
GATAAGCTGCCACCATTCTAGCGAGTCTTTCACTCTGTATTTTTACAGTCTCTGTACGTTTCTTTGATTAATAGAAATCGTGTATTACTGTATATCTGTGTTTATGGTTGCATCTCTGATACATTTCTGTTATGTTATTGAATATCTGCTATATCTCTGTGCATTTCTTTATTATATCTCCGCTCTCATTTCGTGCCGAAAATAATCCGGATCATTGGATTCCTCATTTCTCAGTTGGATCTGAGAACTACAAGTTGGGTCTTGTATCAGAGAGTTGGATCTCTCATATGTAGTTGAATTTGAAGATATTAAAGGATTGATTTTATTTGTATTCATTCAAGTTAAATAAATAAAAGAAAGATATTTTATGTACCTCATATAGTTTGTGTTATACATGTTTATGAATAATTAATTGATATGCATATATCTTATTCAGTTAATTCAGTTAATCCATGAAAGTGTCGAAATAAGTCACAAGTTCCAAACACCGATTCACCCCCCCCTCTCAGTGTCAGTGTGTGTTTCAACAATTGGTATAAGAGTCGGTGCCTTCAACAAAGTTTATACACTGAAAGGTAGATTCTAAATAAATGGGTGGACAAATGGATCTCTCCACAAATGAAGCCCCCTTATTTGATGGAACATACTACTCTTCATGGAGGGAAAGAATGAAACAGTATCTAAAGTCAAGAGGATCTGGTGTTTGGGACTGAGTAGTATCTAAACCTTGGTTCTCAACTACCTCAAAGAACAAATCCAAAAATGAAAAAGAAGAAAATAAAAATATTTCAATAGCATTAAAGGCAATCCATAATGGAATGTCAAACCAAGTTAAATAAAAAATGAGACATTGCACCTCTGCTAAAGTACTATGGCTCCAGCAAGAGAATTCTTATCAAAATAAAGAACAAAACAAAGAAATGGAGAATTCCAATCAGTTTATAGAACAAAACAAAGAAACCGAGAAATCCAATCAGATTAAAGAACAAAAATCAGAAATGGATAATTCCAATCAGTTTTTAAAACAAAACAGAGAAACAAAGAAATCCAATCAGATTAAAGAACAAAATTCAGAAATGGAGAAATCCAATCAGATTGAAGAAAAAAATACAGATAAAAAGAATTCTTATCAGAATAAAGAACAAAACATAGAAGAGGAAAATTCCATCAAAGAATTGATGCAAACCCCAGTCATCAACAAAGAATACTACTACATCAAGGAATTGATAAATACCACAGTATTCACTAAAGAGAAAATATCATATTTTAAGACTGATGTTGTAGCTACATTTGAAGTGATTAGTATGGAACCAGGAAATGGTCTATATGTTTAAATTAGTAAGGATGTTCTCAACCATCTTGAATACACAGTTGTGTGCACTTTTTAAGAGTTGGATAAACTTCAAAAGAAATATATGTTGTTACTACAATAGTTAGATCAATCTAACATTGAAGATGATGGACTAAAAATTCAGCTAGAAGACAAAGAAGAAGAGATCAATAGATTAAAGACTGAAGTTGATGATATAACAAAAGAATTAGAAAAAACAAAAGAAATGGTCAACAATTTAAAGACTCAACTTGAAGAAGCTAAGGAAAGTGAAGAAAGCTTAAAGAGCCAGTTGACTAAAAAGGAAGAATCATGCCACACGTTGGAATTGGAAGTCATCAACCTCAAAAGGATTCAGCTAGAAAACAAGGAAGAAATCAAAAGATTGAAGAATGAAGTTGTTGATCTAACAAAAGATATAGAAGAGTTGAATACATATGAAAAAACCAATAACTGCACAGAAGTCTTGGATGATACAAAAGAAATGGTGATCAATATAAAGACTCAACTTGAAGAAGCTAAGGAAAAAGAATAAGCCTTGAAGATTAAATTGACTAAAAAGGAAGAAACATGTCACATGTTGGAAATGGAAGTTATCAACCTCAAAAAGAAGAATGAAAAGACAAAATCAATTATCAAATTTCAGAACAACTCAACTATCCTAGATAGGATCTAGAACAATGAAAGACCAACTAGTCTTGGATACAATAAGAAACAAGAAGGTGTCAAATGGAGCACCATTCAAAAACATGATAAAGGATCATACTCCTCAAAATAAAAAGGTACAATCATAAACCAAAAACAAACCATGAACTTTGTCAACAAAGGAAACTATAAAATTAAAAAACAAGAAACATATCAAAAGACAGACTTCTCATGTCACAATAGACTCAAGTATGGAAACACCTTCAATTGTTATTGTTTTTCTTGTCATAACTTTGGTCACAAAGCATTGGAATGCAAGAGTGTTGAAAGGAGAGATTCAGGAAGGTCCAATAACTTAATGATATGTTGGAGATTCAATTATTTTGGCCACACAACAAAGTTTTGTCATACCATAAGATTCTACAATTGTGATAGATTTGGCCACAAATCCCAAAACTGCAGAAAATCAAGAAGTGAATACATGAGAAATAATTCATAAAAGTCAGGAAGAAAATATAACGAAGGTTGGAATAAAATAAGAGATGAAAAATCTAAAAGGACAAATTTAGAAAAGAAATATCCAACAAATAAAATATCTCATGAAAAGATATGGAGAAGAAAATATGAAATAGAAAGAAAGAAAGATGATCTGGCACTTGAAAATGAAGAAATTGATAACAAGAAAATGATGGGTGAAGTTCCTAATAAGGAATGTGAAATTCAAAGATTTGAAAATGAAATGGATCAAGCTCAAGAAAGAAGAGTTTCTAAAGAATAAGATGACACAATAACAGATCTTGACAAGATCATGCAAATCAATAGTCCATTAGCCAATGAAAGAAAAATGAAAAAAAGAAGAAGACGAAGAAACTTTTGGGTGCACAAAACAATGGTGATGATGATGAACTCTAAAAAAAAACTAGTATGTATAATTGTGGGATGAATAAAACAAATAATATCTAAAGAAGAAAGCAAGAAATGAGTTGAAAATACATAAATACATAGTATGAGTAGAGAAAAGTTATTAATGGTATCAAAGAATAGTAAAAATCTCTTGGAATCAAAGAACTAAAAGTAATAACATACTTCAACAATTGATTATAAATGGAAAATGTTCAATTGGTAATGTTCATTTGGTATCAATGTATATGATCAAATAGTATCAGTTGGTGTATGTTAGCACTCTGTAAATTTGTTCGGCTGATAAAAAAATGACAAAGGTAACCTACAAACCAACTTTAGAGCTGGGTGCTAGCCTGCTCAGCTCAGATAGGGCTCTCTCATGTCACTTGGTGTTTCTTTGACAATCAATGGCTAGGTTTTGTTGTTTTGGGAGTTTTTTATGGATTTGCTGGCAAAGAAGGGGAGGGACACTTAGGGCTATGGAGTCAAACTTTTGAAAATGAATGGAAACACTAACTAGCCAATAAAACTCTCCATAGGATAAAGGCTAAATGAGGTGATGAATCTGAGTTATAAATTTATCTTTGCAAAGTGTAAGAAGAAAGGAGAAAACAAGTAACTGCATCAGAGCATTAATGAAATGAATTCTGAATTAGTTAGGAAGAACTTAACACCGTTTAAATTTTTTAAGCTAAGAGCATCACAAGATGAATTATGGGCCTTTAAACTATTCAATTTAAACACTAGACAATGTAAATGGAATAAAAAATAAAGGAAATACATACAAAGAGGGAAGACAAAACTCATACCACCACCATTAGAATCTTTTCATGGAAACTTCAAGACTTCTGCATGTGTATTCAATTCATCTTCATAAAATTACAAATTAAGTTCTGAACAACTAAAAATCATGCCCTTGCACTTCTGACAACACTAATACATTTGTAACTCCTAATATTTATACAAGTTTGAGTTCCTTCGGTTTGAAACCGATTACAATAATTGAAATGAAACGTTTCAGCTTCTGAAACTGATTACAATTATTACAATAACGGTTTCGGTATTCAGAACGATTATAATGATTAAAAATGAAACGTTTGAGGATTTGGCTTCTAACTCCTCTGACATTTCAAATCCTTTCTTTGCCACTTGTTTTGTTCTGGTCTTTTTCCCGATCTTACGTCTTCATTGACACATGGATGTCATTTACTGGACCCTGGAAAACCACACTTTGTCTTACCAAGTTGTACTATCTCCTTCCATTGCAAGTCAGAGGGGATATCATAATCCATCATTTCATTGATCAGAATCTCTAGGTCAATGCAGGAGGCATATGTCATGACTGCTAGTCTAACTTTCACTACTTTGAATTGATTCATAATCTCAAAATCTGTGATCAGATGTTCAACCAGGGTTACTCCTTTCAGGTTTTCCTCTAGGGCTTCAAACTTGGAGCGATCCATTCTACACTAAGTGAGGCGAGCATTGTATTCTTCCTGATCATATAACATTCCTTTAACATCCCCAAATGGTGGGAGGCCTTTGATAAACAATATTTCAAACAAATCCTTGAACTCTTGCAAACTTTTCTCCATATGTGTAGCCTTGGTTTGGACTGATTTCAACAGGTTATGTTTAGCAATAACCCTCCTAGCCTAGATGATCAATGTAGTTCTATCTTTGATTCCAATGGTCTGAAGTTATGTAGTAGGGATGGAGTTGAGCAGGTTTATGGCATTTTGAGCCCACTTTGATGGTTTCTTTGCTAAGGTCTCATTCACAATAGTGCACCTGCTTCTGGCTATGATGGCCATGCTGTCTTTATCATTGACGAAGTTTAAATACACTCTGAACTTGGCAGCTTCAACAACTATAGAATCCCAGATGATATGCTTGGCTGCCTGTAACATGCCTTTTCCTCTTAATCTCACCTTCAACTTGTCTATCCTTTCCTGCAAGGCTCCATTCTCCTTTTGAAGTTGAGTCATTCTTTCATTCTTTTCTTGGATTTCCTGCTTCAATTTCCCTATGTCCCCTTTTAACCCCTTGATTTATCCTACCTTCAAGATAACTTGTGACATAGCTTGGATGAGTCCTTCAGTTCTTGGCCTAGCTTCTGCAACAGGATGTACAACTACAGCCTTGTTCAACAATTTTGTCTTTCCTTGTGACCAATTCACCTTTTCGTGTTCTAGATGAAACACCTTAGCTTTGTAGTCCAATGCCTCTTGTTGAAATGCTTCTTTTTCCTATTCTAGAGAAACCATTTCTGTTGTTTGTGGATTCTCCGTGGCAAACATTTTTAGTTTCTTCTTCAAGATTTGAATCAATTTATCCTTCTCATCCAATGAGTATTTCACCACTTGGGGGCCTTCAGATTCCAACCCCTTGACCTGAGTATGGAAAGCTCTGCTATATTCTTTTTCTTGACTCAAGTAATCAAAATACAACATATCACTGGTATTCTTGTGGATTTTGACTTTGTCTGGAGAGCTGATGTTGTCATACTTTATCTTGATCTCAGATACTTTGTCTTCATTTGCAACTTCTATACTAAGGGTCATATTCTCAATATCCCTTACTGTGAACAGAGAATATTTGTGCTGAGAAATATTTTCCACTTCAGGGACTAAATCTCTCATATCACCCATATCCATGTTTCCTTTCTCAGCATATTGTTTTTCCAGATATTCTTTAGATTGATAAGCTGCCCCATATGCCTTATCAAAGATGTGTTTTTTGTTGCTATTGCTAAAGGTTCTTGAGCTTACTTCACTTTGGAGCTTGCTTCCATTTTCAACCTCTAGTGTGCTAGTACCACTCTCCACCATATCTAGAGTCACTTTTTCTTTAGGCTCTTCCTCCTCTAAATCCACTATCTGTGGGGACTTTTTAATCTTCATCTTCTTAGGGGTTGTCTGCTGATCATTGGTGCCCATGGCCTCTGAACTACTTCTCTTGCTGTAAACACTTACCTTGGGGAATTTGAATATCAGTTTCTTGGGAGCTTGTTGTGTTTGAATATGTTGCAGGGTTTCCTCCACATGTTTTGTTTGAGTTGGTTGCAAGATTGCTTCCATATCAACACATAATTCTAGGTTTTCTAGCTTATTAGAACCCTCAACATGTTCATGCTCATAAGGGGCCTATTTTTTCATTAGTCTTCTCTTGGATATGATTTGACGTGGATCATATCTTCTTCTCTGTATATATGAAAAACCAAACTCTTTAAGCTTTGCTTGAATCTTGGATGAGCATGATCTAGTTTTGACAATGAAGGGTCCAATGATAAAAGGGAATTTGAGGTTGGAGGCTTTGTGAAATTTCAGGAAATGATCTATCTCAGATATTATTCTTTTCCTAATGAATTCAAGGAAAAAGACTATGGGGGTCAGAAAAACAGGCAATAGGTAAGGGGATTCATGAAAACCATAAACCCAAATTACTATTGAATGCATGAATAGTACCCAATCCCACACTCTATTTTCTGTATTTGGCTGTAGATAGCTCCTCATGTAATCCAGAACTCTAGGTAGGTTGGTGTTGAAAATCAAACTGTAAACCATGGACATAACTTTGTTGATGAATATGAGCAATGCAATCCTCTTACATTCAGTTGTTATGAATGTTGCTTCAAGGAATTCTCTCTTATTGGTTTCCATGAAAATCTTCAACAAATAGGTGTAATATCTGAAATGTCTTAGAGAGAGAAAATTCACTAGATGTTTATGGATATTATTAGCTATGAATTGATCAAAACTGACACGGATTGATAGACCAGACTCTGACTGAAAAAATGTCAAAAGGAAACCTAACATTACCTTGACCACATGTTTATCATTATCTAGACCTAAACTTTTACTCAATAGGGAACAAACCCATTGGACCTAAAAAACCATTATACCCACATTCATTGGCAAAGACAGACTCTCTGAAAGATGCTCTGGTTTGACAATTGTCTGTAAAAATAGATCTCTGGCTTCTGATGGAAACTGTGTTTATACCCTAATTATCTTTTCTTCATTGAAAGGTTCAGACACTGTGGAGAAAGACTCTGGCATACCGAGGGCATCTCGAATTGATATATTATATACCCTACACATGACCTCAGACCCTTTTTTATTTACAATGACTTTCTCTTCTTGTGAATACTGCTCTATGCACCAACCTATGAATTCGGGAAAATGGAAAGCAACTTCAACAACATAAGGGACTATAGTGTCCTAGACTGCTTCAAGGAATGGTATATGCTTTCCTATGTTATCGGACACAGAGATGGGAAAAATGGTGATTTCAGTGTCGAAAATGCCTGAATCTCGGTCAATTAGGGCTTCTTCATTTGACACAGTGTATTTTTCTGTTACTGATGTTACGATAGGTTCCATGGCAGCGATTAAAAATACCTGGAAATGAGCGAAAATGGCATGAACTTCACGAACTATTTAGCTGCATTCAAACGAGGGTGGTCGCGCCAACTTTCAAATGTTCTAGTCTTTTGAAAAATAATAAAATAAATAACAAGTGCCCTTTATATACTTTTCCAATTTCAGATGCGTGAGGAAGTGGTTTGGGGAAACCCACTTCCCTCCCTGAAATGCATTCGATGGCGCCATGTGATCTCGACTGAAAACCATGGTTTGGATTTTGACCCTCTTTCTGGAATTATCCTCTGCTCAAATTCTCTCTTCAAAATGATCCTCGATCGTCGATCTAGAGTGCTCACAATATATGATGTATCGGGTCCCATCACCTTAGCACACCCACCAGACTTATCCTCTTCCTACCATATTTATCTTTATCCTCTAGTTTGTTGAGCTTCCAAACTGGTTTAGCATCTCACTAAGTCTCGAACTCTTGATTTCACACGAAAATGTTAATGGTGATAACATGGGATCCAATTGGGGATGCTATCCTCCTAGCGAGGTAGCAAAGAATGGATGACCAAGTTCCTACCCATTAGGATTTATTTTACTCCTGCAACTAAATTTATCGACATCTTATTCAAAAAACTCAAAATATAAGTTTAGCATAACTTAGGGCCTTCACTTCGGGCTTCAATTTATGCTGATTTTATTCCAATTGCTTCAACTGAAAAAAAATGGTTATATACAATGAATGGAAAGGGTGAAAATTCCTTTAAACGATATAATGTTTGAGAAACCCGCCATTCACAGGTCCTCCTTCAATGATACCTCCATTACGTTCCTATTGCAGAGAGGCATTATTTCCATGGTATGCCACAATTTTGAAAGGTCCCAACCACAGATGGTCAAATTTCCCATGCTTTCCCCTATCTTCATTTCTGGCATCCCATCTCAACACAAAATTCCCCAATTTTAAATCATCTTCCTTAGTATTCCTGTCAAAATCCCTTTTAATCCTGTCTTGGTGCAACTGAGAGTTGTTGAAGGTTTTTTCTCTTGTTTGCTGAACATTGATCAGTTCATCTATTCTCCTTCGAGTGGCATCTATTTCAACATATTTCTCTTGTATAAATCACCAACTTCCTTTATTTCCCAGTTGCAATTGGAAAGAGGCTCCAACCCCCTAGTTTCTCGGGCTACAACCTTAGGGAATCTCCAACTCCCTAATTCTCTGGCTACAACCAGAAGGAGGCTACAACCCCCTATGTTCTCTAGCTACAACTGGAAGGTGGCTACAACCACCTGTGCTTGCCCCGTCCAGCGACCCTAATGTAGAAGTAGAATGATGGAACCACTGTCACACTATCACTATGATATATACTATTGTAAACCTATACCAATCAACCTGCACCAAACAACCTGTAATCAACATGTACCATAAACAACCTGTAATCAACCTATACCATATACAAGTGCATCAACAATGCACCAACCTTTACCTCAACCTATACAATCAATGAGTGAATAAACCATTCACCAAATATGTACCAATAATGCATCAAATACACATAAACTATGACTAATCAAGATGTACCAACATCATCAACTATACACCTCATGTATGTGCCGACTCATAAACTACTTGTCTCAACCATGTACCCAACATGTACCTCAACCAAAATCCCTCATCAATTTCATCATCCAGATATGATTTGTAACTATATAATATACCTGATG
The DNA here is from genome assembly GCA_009831015.1 of Picea engelmannii. Lineage (NCBI taxonomy): Eukaryota > Viridiplantae > Streptophyta > Pinopsida > Pinales > Pinaceae > Picea > Picea engelmannii. The sequence goes on along the minus strand of ML777759.1, from coordinate 445,102 downwards.
TGTATGATCACATACTTGCAAACCTTCCTTAACTTTAACAACAAGAGACTAGCATTTTCATCAAACTTTACTTTAGTCTCACATGACTAATTTTGGATTAGTACAACCCTAACTTGAAATAATCATAAATATGTACCTATAATGAATAAATATCTGAAAATAGTACACAATGTTCTTTAGTGTCTTTTGTGGAATTCCTCCAAGTTTCACTGCTTGGAACCTCTCAGAAAATGTGTTATAGCAAAAATGACATACCTTGTTGAATTATGGCTGATTCTAGAGAGCGATCTTGTAGAGAGTGCCCCACACATAATATTTGTTGTATGGATCAAAAAATGGTACATAGATTACTACAGACTGTACTCGAACCAATACATTTTGTCTTACTGAATTTTGATATGTTATGAAGACGTTATGACGTTTTTAACCGAAACACTTGTTTTAGACTAGTTTTAGGACTAGCCACAAACCCTATTTTCCACGGAGTGTAACTCCAAAAATGCAATGACCCACAAGATGAAATTTTTATCCCAACTACTTGGATTTGTTTCTGCAACGACCTCCATATTTCCTGGTCTGAATCATTCTAGAAACAAAATTATTGGAAAAATGGTGAGATGACCTATAAATTACACACCTTAGAAAGAATCATCAAAATAATTTATCCTCCCTTGAATTTCGGTCTTCTTTACTTACATTCCCTCTGAAATTCGCCTTAGATATCCTTTGGTTATTTCAGTCACTTATAGATATTCAATATGCTCAAGTGTAATTAAAATGAGAGACCCTTGCAGAGATGATTTTAGGGGATAAATTTCGCTCATGGGCTAATTTTCCATGGTTTTTCCAAAAACGAGATTCGCTATTTTAAAAATGATTAGCCCAAATTCTACAGGATAAAATTATTTTACCTTAAAAATTGCTAAAATTTTATAAAAACTATATAAAATCCTTAGAAATTTGAATATTTTTACAAAAATATCGCCAATCATTTATAGTTGGCATATGAAGGATTAGTAAGATTCACCAAGGTTTCTACATTTTAAAATAAATTTTCATCCTTAAAATCATCCCTAGACCCTTGCCTCTTATTTATACTTTTATGTAGCTTCCTCAAGGGGTTACCTTCTAACCATCTTAAACCACTTTTCTTATTTTAGAGCTAACCCACTTCTAACCACTTGTCCACTGAGCAATTTCTCCATTAACTTTATTATTTAAATAATTTCTTTTGTACCCACTTTGAATTATAGTACACTCATCACTTCAAGGGGTTACCTTCTAACCATCTTAAACCACTTTCCTTATTTTAGGGCTAAACCACTTCTAACCACTTGTCCACTTAGTAATTTCTCCATTAACTTTATTATTTAAATAATTTCTTTTGTATCCACTTTGACTTATAGTACACTCATCACTTCAATTTATTATTTAAATAATTTCTTCTTTGCAACCACTTTGACTACTTTGACCTTTTGGGGCTTCTAGATGACTCATGAGGTTTCTCCAACTTCACATGGCCATAACTCTCTAACTGTGAGGAGTTATGTGATGTTCCACATACCACTGGAAATGGCATGACATGTACTATTCATATAGAATAGTCTTATTTAAATAATTTATTCTTTGCAACCACTTTGAATACTTTGACCTTTTGGGGCTTCTCGATGACTCATGAGGGTTCTCCAACTTCACATGACCATAAATCTCTAACCGTGAGGAGTTATGTGACGTTCCACATACCACCAGAAATGGAATGACATGTACTATACATATAGAATAGTATTACCTTCAAAAATATTAAAACTCATACCATTATACTGTTAGAATATAGAAGATTGTGCTTGTTTTACCATTGACGATACCCTCGTCACCCAACCACTGGCCGAAGCCACCCTCCGAGCACTTTGACCTTGAATGAGAAGAGAATCCTGGTAGAAATCAATAACCAATAGAGGCTAATGCACCAAGCAAGAAAAATAGAAACCAAGCTGAACAGATGATCCCACCCAGAAGCTAGCGCACCACTTTCCAGCTCTCCCAGAAAACTTGTGCACTAAACTGCTGCTGCCTGCAACTGCCTACGCAAATTTGGCTCTCACTACAACTGCTGAGATGTGAAATAATGAAACTGGCACCCTGTATTTATAGTGAACTAGCTAGGCTAACTGGGGCTGACTTCTCCTTCTGGGTATCAATAAATTTAATTTAAATGTATTTGTTCAGTCGACAACTTGTCTAGGGTTTCCTTCAGTTCTTTGCTTCCTTCCAGAGGATTCTAGTCTCGTCATAGGTCACAATAGAGGTTCATACCTCTCGAAGCTACCATAATATTAACACTCCCTCCTAGCTAGGGAGGTATGGTCTTGAGCACAACAGACCATTCAACTGGTAGCACTACGAGCACCTGTCATTATTATCCGACTGGATAATCTCTTATGACAACTAGTACAATATCAATTAATAGAACACACCCGTGTCTATTCCGATAGTACACAACTACTCAAACTGTGAAACATAATCACAAATAGTAGCAAATCTACTGTCATTTATTCTTCATAACAAACATCTGATAACAACCTGCATAGAAACAATGTTATCATAAAAACTGAATCATCTGGGCCAATATTTCACTCACGTTTGTGAGATCTGAAAGAATGTCTGCCCTCAGTATAGAATATCAACAATGGGATATTTTCCCCATTCTTCTCAAACAAGGAAGAAGGATTATTTTTGATTTCTGAGCATGGACCATTTCTCACCCTGGGCCATTCTTCCTACACTAATTAAAGTGCACCCTGGACAGAATGTATAAACACTAAGAAATGTTTGGACCATTCCTTACCCTGGGCCATTCCTCTAAAAATAAACAAATTTTAACCTGGAGAGAATGAGTCTTCCCTAAGGAATGTCTTTCCCTGATTGCTGAGCCTTAACTATTCCCCACCCTGGGCCATTCCTCTGACACTAAACAAAGTGTAACTTGGAGAGAATGAGTCTGCCCTAGAGGAATAACTGTCCGGACCATTCCCCACCCTAGGCCATTCTTCTGACACTAGACAAAGTGTAACCTGGAGAGACTGTATAACCCTCGAGGAATGTTTGTCCCACATCAACCTCCAAAACTTAGCATTCTTCGAAACTTCTCACAGCTGTGAACTTTGAAAGAATGACTGCCCGATGAGGCAAACCATTCTACTTGACCACTACTCAGAGTGACTGCCGAGAAGAATGACTGTCCTAGGCCACTCCCCATGTTAACCACAATGGGAAGTTGTTGTCTATGATACATCAACAATCAGTTTGCCTCCCATGTTAACTACAATGGGAAGTCACTGTCCATCAGAAATCTCAATCCACTTTCCGAACAGGAAAGCATCTGTCCAATCTGGACTAATTTTCAATTATAAAATAAATAATGTTTTCAGTGCTCCCTCCTAACTGGAGAGTTATTTAAATCACAAAAATAAATGTTTTTTAAAAATATTTTTACCTACCTTCTCTAGCCTGGAGAATCTTCCCTTTCAGCTAAGGGAATTATTTCCACAATCCCCATCTTCTCTTAGAAATATGCAAATTTGATTCTGGATAAAGGTTTTGTCAGGATATTTGCTGTCTGCTCATCAGTGGGGATATACTCGATCTTTACTTGTCCTTCCTAGAATTTATCTCGAATAATGTAGTATTTGATCTCAATGTGCTTCGACCTTTCATGAAACACTAGATGCTTGGATAATCTTATACAACTCTGATTATCACAATATATTATGGTCGATTCTGGAGTCTGATCAAATAAATCAGATATTAACTTCCTTAGCCATACTGCTTCTGTGCATGCTTCACAAGCTGCCATATACTCTGCTTCTGCTTTACTGAGTGCAACACACTTCTGTTTTCTGCTGCCCCAAGATATCATAGTAGAGCCCAAGCTGAAGCACATACCTGAAGTACTCTTTCTGTCTTCTGCACTTCCTTCCCAATCAGAGTCTGTGAATCCATGAAGCTAGATATCACTAGATATGGTATATCTCAACCCATAGTTTATTGTCCCACGAATATATCTTAGGACATGCTTTGCAGATATCCAATGTTCTTGTCTAGGTTCCACCTGGAACTGACTTAATGTATTTACAACAAAGAAAATATCTGGTCGAGTATTCACCAAGTACATCAATGATCCAATTAGTTGTCGATATAGAGATGGATCTACTGGATCGAAATCTGGGACTTTCACTTTTCTTATATCTGCATTCATAGGAGTGTCCATGGATTTACAGTCCATCATTCCAAATTTCCAAAGGATGTTTATTACGTACTTTCCTTGTCCAAGGAATACTTCACCACGCTTCTGCTATACTTCTAGTCTCAAGTAATAGTGCATGAGACCTAGATCTTTCATATCAAATTCAGAGGCTAAATCCTTCTTGCACTCGATGATTAGAGATTCTTTACCTGTTATGAATATATCATCAACATATAATAGTAGAATCATAGGTGCGTTGTCCATGACTTTGTAATAAATGTTTGGATCTACATGACTCTTGGAGAAACCAAGTCTTGTTAGATAGCTATCCATTCTGGCGTACCAAGCCCTTGGAGCTTGCTTGAGCCCATATAGAGCCTTCTTCAATATGAAAACATGAGTGTCTCTAGAATGTACCTTGAATCCTTGAGGTTGTTCAATATATACTTCTTCTTCAATAGCTCCGTCGAGAAAGACTGTCTTTACATCTATCTGATGTATATTCCATCCCATGGAAGCGACAAGAGATATGATAGCTCTGATGGAGGTATACCTTGCCACCGGAGCAAAGGTTTCATCATAGTCTTCTCCCTCCTTCTGGGAGAATCCTCTAGCCACGAATCTTGCCTTATATTTATCCACGCTTCCGTCTGCTGCATGTTTGATCTTGTATACCCATTTTGAGGTTACCACTAATTTCTATTTAGGTCTGGGTACAATTTCCCATACTTCATTTTTCATAATGGACTGATGTTCTTCCGCCATAGCTTCTTTCCATTTTCCCTTTTTAACTGCTTCTTCAAATGTAGTAGGTTCTTCATCTAGAAGTTTTTTCATGTATGCTGCATAACTTGAGAATCTTTTTGGTCTTTTTCTCTTCCTAGATGTTCCTTATGGAACCTTGATTCTTTTTGCATCCTGTGATGTGGCTTCAAGCCAAGATGGTCATTTCTTGTTCTTTGGTATATTATCTGGATCAATGTTCTCACATGGCTCCATAGGATGATCAGGTTGATCCTTTTCGTTATTTTCTCTTTCTGTGTTTTCTTCATTTGGTTCTTCAATTTCTTCTTCTTCTATAGTTTCTTCAATAGATTTTCTGAAGGCCATCCTTTCATTGAATGTTACATATCTGCTTACTTCTATCTTGTGTTGTCCTGGAATATATATTTTGTAGGCTTTGGATGAGTCACGATATCCTACGAATATCCCCTTCTTTCCTGAGGGTTCTAGTTTATTTCTTTTATCTTTGGGAATATGAGAATAAACTTGACATCCAAATATTATTAAGTTTTCTAAGTTAGGTTTCTTACCTGAGAATGCTTCTTCTAGTGTCATGTCCTTCAATATGTGATGAGGGATTTTTTTCTATACGTATATTGCCGTCATTGTTGCTTGGGAATGGTTTCTTGATATATATTTTTTTTCCCAAGGGCACATCCCTTGCAAATTCCTTCGTGTGTAGACTTCAATTCTGGTATCCCTTCAACCATCTTTTTGAGAAAAGGTAATGCTTGATAATTGATATGAGCGTACCTTCTATGCCAAAGTTCATTAGGGTTGACTTCGTCATGTACTAGGGCTTCTTCATTTCGTTCTAGTAGTCTATACAGATTCCCTTCACGTCTTCCAATAACCCTAGCATCTTCTATGATGGAATCTTTATGCCATGATAGCACTTTTTCATCTATGAAGGCTATTATGTTTCCTTTGTCTTCTAAACATGATATTGATACAAGATTCTTTTCTAAACGAGGTACATGATTACCTGATTCCAATTTGACGGAGGCTTGTTCAAATCCTTTGACGGGGTAGGTGCTTTTATCTCCAAGCTCCACTTTGTATGATGTCTTTCTATCATTTAGATTTGAGAGTATAGCTTGATCTCCCATCATGTGCCTAGAATCTCCACTGTCGATTATCCACATATCGTCTTCAATTGTCCCGGTGAGTGTTGAGTAGTGTAAGAGACTAATTGTTTCACACATATCTTCGGTTGGCCGGTAACTAGTCATGCCTTGATCCAAAAATTCAACTTTGTCATTTATGTCTTTAGAGTGTGCCAATAGGTGTGTTGAGTTAGGGTGCATCTGAATATCTTCTCCTTGAGCGAGATGCTCCATCACAAGGTTCCGGATCTAAGAATTAGGGTTTCTGCAACTGCTACTGCTAGTAACCCTAGCTGCAGTGCTTTGGAAGCTGCTCTTGCTAGTAACCCTAGCGGAAGTTCATCAATGAGATCAATATCTAGCGGCCATGTTTCCTTCCAACGTTTTAGGATGACTGAAGGGGTGTGGGCCCATAACCTATTAGAATATAGAATATTTTGCTCATTTTACCATTGACGATACCCTCGTCACCCAACCACTAGCCGAAGCCACCCTCTGAGCACCTTGACCTTGACTAAGAAGAGAATCCTGGTAGCAATCAATAGCTAAGAGAGGCTAATTCACCAAGCAATAAAAATAGAAACTAAGATGAATAGATGAGCCCACCCAGAAGCTAGCGTACCACTTTCCAGCTCTCCCAGAAAACTTGCGCACCAAACTGCTGCTGCCTACAACTGCCTGCGCAGATTTGGCTCTCACTGCAACTGCTGAGATGTGTAATAATGAAACTGGTGCCTTGTATTTATAGTGAACTGGCCAGGCTAACTGGGGCCGACTTCTCCTTCTGGGTATCAATAAATTTAATTTAAATGTATTTGTTCAGCCGTCAACTTGTCTAGGGTTTCCTTCAATTCTTTGCTTCCTTCTGGAGGATTCTAGTCTCGTCATAGGTCACAATAGAGGTTCATACCTCCCAAAGGTACCATAATATTAACATATACATAAAAAAAACTTGGGTCCATTACCCAAACATTTGTGCTACCAGAATTCACTATCATACTTTCTTCAAGGGTTGACATCAATGAAAACCAATCCAAATAATAAAAAATACTCTCCTTTGGCATTGATGGCAACACTATGATGCAATACTGAAGTCATATCACTCATGCTCCCCTATGATCATCGCTCCCCTAAGAACCATGCCTCTGTGCTCTTTCTCCAAGAATTTACCATTGCATCTGATAAATATTTGCATATGATAAATATCTCCCCCTTTGTCATCAATGGAAAAGGTATCTTTCCATCTGGGGTTGCTCACCCTGACTGAGCTCTTCTTGAAACTGATCTCCCAACTTGAAATTTCCTTTTTATGGTGCTTCCTCATATAAATCTAAGACATATAAGGTAATTATTCAAAGTCATTCATTTTGGAGTATAAATTACTCCAAGTATCTGGCAAAGATACTCAAAGGATTCCCTTGGAAGCAGTTTTGTAAAGATGTATTCCACTTGTTATTTTGTGCCCACATATTCAACTCTTATTTTCTTCTCTGCAACCTACTCCCATAGAAAGTGATACTTTATTGGAATGTGCTTCGTCTTGGAGTACATCACCAGGTTCTTTGAGATATTGATGGCACTTGTATTATCACAATAGATTGGAATGGCCTCATTATACTTAGCCTGTATATCTGTCAAAGTTTGTTTCATCCATAGAACATGAGTACAACATCCTGTTGTTGCAATATAATCTTCTTTGGTTGTAGATAAAGATATTTATGATTATTTCTTGCTAAGCCAAGATACTAAAAACTCACCCAAGTAGAACATCTCTCCAATGATGCTTCATCGGTCATCAATGCAATCTACCCAATCTTCATCTAGGTAGGAAATAAGTGATAGATCCTTTCCTTTTGGATACCATAATCCAAACACTTTTGTTCCTTTGAGATATCTGAAAATCCTCTTCATTGCTAATAGATGTGATTCATTTGGTGCCCCTTGAAATCATGCCACCTATCCAAATGCCTGCATTACATCTGGTCTAGATGTATTCACATATAGTAAGCTACCAATCATTTACCTGTATTTCCATTGGTTTGTAGACTTTAAATCATCATATTTTCTCAACTTGCAACTAGTTTTCATAGGAGTGGTAACTCGTTTGCAATATTCCATTCCAAACCTCTTTAGCATTTATCTGATATAGTTAGTTTGAGAAATGAAATTTCCTTGGTTTCTTTGACGTATTTGAAGACCCAAAAAGAAGGATAGTTCTCCAAGTAATGACATTTCAAATTCATTATGCATATCCTTTGCAAATTTCCGTCTTAACCTGTCATCATTACTTCCAAAAATAATATCATCAACATAAACTTCAATTAATAAAATACTATCTTGAGTTACCTTGATGTAGAGGTTGTTGTCTGCACTTCCTTTTCTGAGCACTTCCTGTTGTATATATTTATCCAGTCTAAAGTACCATGCTCTAGGATCCGTTTTTAGACCATATAAGGCCTTCTTCAATTTGCACACATAATTTGCATTCTTTGACAACTAAAATCCTTTCGGTTGTTCGATGTAGAATTCTTCTTCAAGTTCCCCATTCAGAAAAGTTGATTTCATGTCCATCTAATACACTTTAATATTATTGGAGCATGCCTATGCTAAAAGCAATTAGATTGATTCCATTCTAGCAACTGGGGAAAATGTCTCTTCAAAGTCGATTCCTTCAACCTGTGCGTATCCTTTACATACCAATCTAGCTTTTTTCCATGTAACATGTCCATCTTCATTCAATTTATTTCTGAAAACCCACTTTGTGCCAATAACATTCTTATTCTTTGGTCTTGGAACCAATTCCCAAGTGTCATTCTTCTTTATTTGATCCAGTTCTTCATCCATGGCCTTATTCCAGAATTATCCTTGCTGGCCTCTTCAAAACTATTTGGTTCAATCGTAGATAAGAGTGCTAGGTGCATTTGGTGAACATATTCTTCTATTAGTCTCAACTCCTAAATCCATGTTTCTGATAATCTGATCTGAAGGATGATTCTTTTGTACTCATTTTCTAGGTTTATTTTGAGGCACTTGTTGAACTTGGTCTTCTACTTCTGTCTGATCTTCTTCATATTCCTTTTCTACTTATTCTTCATCTTTTTCTTCTTCTTCGTAAATTTTTTCCACTAATTCATTTTCTTCTTCCTTTGATTCTCGTCCACCTGTTTCATCAATTGTTACATTAATGCTTTCCACAACTTTGTTCAATCTTATATTGTAACACTTTTGTTCTTTCCTTATACTTGAGTAACCAACAAGTACTCCTTTGTCCACACGAGAGCCAAACTTCCCCATTCTACCATATTCTCTTTTGATGTAGCATTTGTTTACAAATATTATGAATTGTTTCACATTTGTTGGTCTTCCTTTCCATAGCTCGTAGGGAGTTTTGTCATTGTTGTTTTTGAGCATTACTGTGTTTTGAATGTGAATTGTTGTATGCACTTCATGTCTCCAAAAAATATCTGTCAATTTGGAATCCATTAGCATTGTTAGAGCCATTTCTTGTGTAATTAACATCCATAATGTTCCTTTGTCTCTGAACCAATCTATGAATCCATTCTCTCATCCACTATCATACATCTGTCGAAACCTACTAAGTGTTATTTCAAATCCATCTCTATCCATACTATCCAAGACTCTATTTCACAACTGTTCATAATGCTGACCCATTTATTACTATACTATCATTAAGTCTTCACTACTACAACTATCAAAATATATTTATGTTAACTAACTACTCTGGATCTGTCTACTCAAATTCTGTAGGCTGATCGAAGGATGCTTCTTTGGTCTATCACAACTATCGTATAGACTCCCCTTGTCTAATATTCATGTTACCTAGGAGTCTCTAAGTGGGATGGCTCATAATAATTCCTACTCTGATGTGTATTCATCATCATCTTCATTGGTAGATTCATCAACTCTCTGAGCTCCAAATTCTTTCTTTTTGTTTGTGGATTCATCTTTCACTACAATTCTTGAAAGTACAATCTCTTGAACCTATTCCTTATTTACCTATCCTTCTTTTCTTTCAGTTATTTTCCAAACCTTTCTGTATGTGACATCTTTCTTTTTCTCTATAGAATTTTCTTCATCTCGTTTTATTGCCAATCTTGCGATCTCTAGGACCCGGTCTTTGTTCACCTGTTCTTCGTGTTTTCTTATCCATACTTTCTTATATCTGATATCATTGTTCTATTTCATGGAAGTATCGATCATGATTCTACAATCACTAGCTATGTGTCCATAGTTATGGCATTCATAACATTCAATGTTATGTAGGGCCACATAGGCATTTCTTTCTTGAAAATTTTTATAATCCCTGCAATCTGCTACCTTATGTCCAAAATTATTAATAAAAACAATGACCATAAAATAAATTTTCATACCTGGGAGTCAATGATATTCTTTGTGGTGTAGTCCTTCTGAATTTCTGCCTTGACTGATCATGATCATGATTGAAGCTTGTTTGTGGCTTGAACATGGATGATCTTCTTCAATATGTATATTTAATAGTTTTCTTAGATTCTGGTTGACCATGATTCCTTCCTTTGAGTACTTCTGCATAACTCTTTTTGTTTTCTTTATTCTTCTTTTCTAGCAACCTAGAGTGCTTCTCTTCATTCTCTATAAATGATGTGGATGTTTTTGTCTATTCAATGCTCTTGTTGAGCTTGACGATTTTACTTCTCAATGTGACAACTTCTTCTTCAAGTTTCTAAACCTCTTCTTCTTTCTTCATTAGCTGAGACTTCATGACTTATTATGTTCTTTTCGCTTCTTGAAGTTGGATTTTTAATGTGATTATTTCTTCTCCAAGTCCTTTCTCTTCTTGACCAAACTCTACCTCAAGCTGGTTTAGATCGTTATTTATTTCCTTAAGATGATATGCCAATATATTTTCTCTCATTTTTTATTCTTCCTTCTGTGCTGCTATGTTGGCTTCCAAATACTACTTTTGATCTTTAATATTTTCTTTGATCTTTCTGGCTTCTTCTAGTTGAGTTCTTAAGTTCTTGATGACCTGTTGGGCTTCTTAAAAAATGTGAGCACTTTCCTTTTGTTTCATCAATTATTTCTTGAGTGACTTGTTTTCTTCTCTTTCTTTTCTTAGTTCATCTAAAACACTGATCAATTCTTCTTCATAATTGTCTTCTTTTTCAATTAGTTTTTCTATCTCATTTCCTTCATGGCATTCTATTTCAAGATGTCTGTGTTTTTCAAAATTAAAGTAAAACAATATACCTCTATTGATTAAGTACTCTTCATATTTTGAATCTATTTGAAATGGTGAACATGTTTCTTCTTGGTCTATACCTTCATATTCTTTGGCATTTTCTGAATCTGTGACAAGGATGAATGTAGGGGCTAAATTTCGCTCATGGGATAATTTTCCATGGTTTTTCCAAAAACGAGATTCGCTATTTTAAAAATGATTCACCCAAATTCTATAAGATACAATTATTTTACCTTAAAAATCGCCAAAATTTTATAAAAACTATATAAATTGCTTAGAAATTTGAATATTTTTACGAAACTATTGCCAAACATTTATAGTTGGCATATGAAGGATTATTAAGATTCACCAAGGTTTCTACATTTTAAAATAAATTTCCATCCTTAAAATCATCCCTGATATGCGATGGGTGAAGAATATATATCATGTAACTTATCCGAAATTTCTTTGGCTGATGAACATTTACCAACCTTTTCTCTTACCAAATTAGGTAATCCTTCCCAGATGAAATCCATTGCTATTTTGTTATTCTTCTTAAATTACTTCTTGGCTACAGTCGTTTCCCTTTTTGAACTATCATATCCTGTAACGACTGATAGCGAAATATAATACCCCTGTGCCTGTAAAAATACTTTTGTCCTTCCACTCCATATCTCATACTTTAAACCATTCTGACATGTTAGCGTCGGAAGTCACTCCTAGATTGCTTGCAGGAGGAGAGCCCGACACCCATCAGTTTAATGTCACGATTTGTTCATAAAGGGATGATCAAATGGAGATAAAGGCTCGAGGAGATATCACTCTAACTCGGGGACTGGATATGGTACGTAAAGAACAAAGGAGGTCTGGAATCCTAACTTCAACCAGTGGGTTGATTAAAAGATGAGTAGGTGGAAGACTTAGCAAGAAAAGTGAACAAACAGCTCTGGGCAACAGGCTTACAGCGGTTTGTAGGGGAAAAACTCTGAACACAGGATCCTCCTGGTTCAGGGCTTCAAGAAACTGAAGAGAAGACTTGACTGGATCCTCCAATTCCAAGTCATTCAGCGTTAAGGAAATCACAGGAACCGATTAGAGACTCTGTAACCATTACAGTGATCCATTACAACATCATCCTATAACAGCTACAACTCGACTGGATCCTCCAATTCTGAGCTGCTCTAACACAATATAACAAAGATGTAAAGAAACTGGAATTCATAAGGCAAGAAGTCTCAGAAGTATGGAAATAACCAGAAAACAATGCCTCATTAAAGTTTTACAACCGGGAGATTTGCTCAACCATCGATACCCACAAAAATGGCAGAAATGCCTACATATACTTGGAACTGACTTAGGTATTGAAAGTGAGATCACATCATGAGTTCAATGCTTGACATTGAGGAGCTTCTCTGTTAGTTTACGCATGCAGACGTTGGGTAGAATGCCCATGCAGTCGTCTGTCAGACGCGATCTTTGTCAGGATGAACTGACAGCCTGTCTCTGTGCACGCTCCTTTCTAACCTTCTATTTAAGGAAGGAGATTATGTATCACCCACCTTCCTCATTTGCATTAAATGATTCATCGGGGCCTGAGAGGCTCTGGTCAAATATTCATTTGGGAGATGTGGTAGCCTACCTTTGGCTGTCTGCTGCTTTGTTGGATTTCTGCAGGGGGACTTGGCTAGCCAATGTGGACGGAGCTGACAAGGCTGATGTGATGGGCATGACAGACAGGGTACTGGGTATGCGTGGGATCTTAGGAGCTAAAGGTGTAGATGCGATGTGGCACAAGGAGATGACGTGGGGACAACAGAGGATATTTGGTGACTGAACAAGGTGGGGGGCAATAAGCTGAGGCGGAGGTGGCTAGAAGTGCAATATGATGAAATGGAGGATACGTGTCATCGGGGTCTAAGATGTAGAACGACAAACATAAACGCCCTTCCCCCAGGCCTCCTTCTCAATGACCAGGCGCCAAATTCGTGGGCCCGATTTTGGGCGCTATCGGAAATTCGGGGTTCGGAGTTTCAAAGTGCAAGAAATAAGGGGTGCCAGCTTCCTGAAATCTGATACCCGATATGCCGACCAAATAACCTGATCCACAGGTCCCTTTCTTCATCCTCGCGGCTTCGACATCTAACCGTGGCTTTTTCCTGACTCTGTATCGGGTTTCGAGGTTTCGCGTTCCCCGTTGTCAAGAGTTCTTGACCCTTTGAACTCCCGATCACCGATTCTCCGATGAGCGCGTGTATGGGTTAGCCCTCTTGGCTATACTATAGTCCATACGACCACCTCTTATATGACCTGAGCCAAACCTCTGTCGGGGTTTCGGCGTTTTTGATGTCAACGAGCACGCATCCTCCGGATTCGCGATTCCCCGATCCCCGATGGCTCATGGCTGTTGACCTGTCAACGGTTCGTTCCCCGTCGCGAAAGCCTGCCACCTGTCCTCCACGATTGACAACTGTTCCCCACCGATAGGGAAATCGCGTATCGCGATTCTGCAATGCAGAAACTCTCGCTCCCGGGATCTTCGATATCCTGATTCCCGATGAAGCCCTCCTGTGGAGCTTTCGCTGATGGCGCTAGATGATATCACTAACAAGAAATATCGCTAACATGACCATTAAACAATGGTACTCCATTCTCAAAATAATCCATGATCTCCTTCCAGTGGTTAAATTGTTTCCTGAAGGAACCCGCTTTGATACCAATTGTTGGATTATTGAGAGGGGGAGTGAATCAGTAATAGAGAAATTTAATCCTTTTTAACCATAAAATGCAAGTGTCATATCAATGTCGTATTATCATCCATTAGTTGTAGAGTAAATAAACAATTAACAAATGAGAAATCATACACATACACAATACACCAGTGTTTTTATGTGGAAACCCAAAGCGGGAGAAAACCACATAATGTTTTTTCTTATATGTATTTAGGAATTACATTCATTGGAAGCACCAAATTCCTTTGTTTTCCAGCTGCAGCTAGAAGGAAGCGCCAACACCCTAGTTTCTTAGGTTACAACCTGAGTGAATCTCCAACTCCCCAATTCTCTGGCTACAACTAGAAGGAGGATACAACCCCCTATGTTCTCTCGCTACAACCGGAAGGTGGCTACAACCAGCTGTCCTTGCCCCGTCCAACCACCCTGACATAGAAGTAGAATGATGGAACCATTTTCACACTATCACTATGATATATACTGATGTAAATATGTACCAATCAACCTGCACAAAACAAACTGTAATCAACCTGTACCAGAAACAACCTGTACCATAAACAAGTGCATCAACCATGCACCAAACTGTACCTCAACCTATACCATCAACAAGTGCATCAACCATGCACCAAATATGTACCAATCATGCATAAAATACACATAAACTATGACTCATGAAGATGTACCAACATCATCAACTATACACCTCATATATGTGCCAACTCATCAACTACTTGTCTCAAACATGTACCCAACATGTACCTCAACCAAAATACCTCATCAATTTCATCATCCAAATTTGATTTGTAACTCTATAATAATAGACATGGTGTATATGATCACATACCTGCAAACCTTCCTTAACTTTAACAACAAGAGACTGGGGTTTTCATCAAACTTTACTTTAGTCTCACATGACTAATTTTGGATTAGTCAACAACTCTAAATTAAAATAATCATAACTATGTACCTATAATGAATAAATATTTGAAAATAGTACACAATGTTCTTCAGTTTCTTTTGTGGAATTCCTCCAGGTTTCACTTCTTGGAACCTCTCAAAAAAGGAGTTATAGCAAAAATGACATACCTTGTTGACTTATGGCTTATTCTAGAGAGCGAGTTTGTAGAGCGTGCCCCACACGAAATATTTTTTGTATGGATCTGAAAATGGTATACAAAATACTAAGAACTGTACTATAACCAATACATTTGGTTGTACTGAATTTGGATTTGTTATGAAGAAGTTATGACGTTTTTACTCGAAATACTTGTTTTAGACTAGTTTCAGGACTAGCCACAAACCCTATTTTCCATGGAGTGTAACTCCAAAAATACAATGAACCACAAGTTAAATTTTTTATCCAAGCTACTTGGATATGTTTCCTCAACACCCTCCACATTTCGCGGTCTGAATCATTCTAGAAATTTTTTTATTGCGAAAATGGTGAGATGACCTGCAAATAACATACCTTAGAAAGCATCATCAAAAGAATTTATCCTCCCTTGAATTCTAACCTTCTTTACTTCACCTTCCCTCTGAAATTAGCTTTATATATCCTTTGGTTAGCTCGGTCACTTATAGATATTCAATATGCTTAAGTGTAATTAAAATGAGAGACCCTTCCCTCTTATTTATACTTTTATGTAGCTTCATCAAGGGGTTACCTTCTAACCATCTTAAACCACTTTTCTTATTTTAGGGCTTACCCACTTCTAACCACTTATCCACTTACTAATTTCTCCATTAAATTTATTATTTAAATAATTTATTTTGTATCCACTTTGACTTATAGTATACTTATCACTTCAATGGGTTACCTTCTAACCATCTTAAACCACTTTCCTTATTTTAGGTCTAACCCACTTCTAACCACTTGTCCACTTAGTAATTTCTCCATTAAATTTATTATTTAAATAATTTCTTTTGTATCCACTTTGACTTATAGTACACTCATCACTTCACTTTATTATTTAAATAATTTCTTCTTTGAAACCACTTTGACTACTTTGACCTTTTGGGGCTTCTAGATTACTCATGAGGGTTCTCCAACTTCACATGACCATAAATCTCTAACTGTGAGGAGTTATGTGACGTTCCACATACCACTAGAAATGGCATGACATGTACTATCCATATAGAATATTCTTATTTAAATAATTTCTTCTTTGCAACCAGTTTGACTAATTTGACCTTTTGGGGCTTCTAGATGACTCATGAGGGTTCTCCAACTTCACATGGCCATAACTCTCTGACCGTGAGGAGTTATGTGACATTCCACATACCACCAGAAATGACATGACATGTAATATACATATAGAATAGTATTACCTTAAAGTATATTAAAACGCATACCATTATACATCAAACAAACTTGGGTCCATTACCCAAACCTTTGTGCTACCAGACTTGGGTCATTTGTTGCACTGAACCCCAAAATTGCCTACTCCAATAGGCCCCCAACACTTACCTGTGGCTTGTCCTGAGCCACTCAGGTAGTGTGTGCCTCCTGCACTAATTTCTCTAATGTATAGAACTTCTTTGAGAGTGCATCTACTTTTTTCTTTGCCTACGCATTCTTCTTAGTCAAGATATCCACCATATGAATTGTTACTTTCTCCTTTAGCACTTCTAAAATCTTTGAGTGAATTTGTTCCAGCCTTCATTTTTCTATATCCAAATTTGTTATCATATTATCTGCTTGCTCCTGAAGTGGCTCTAACGGAGCCTGTCGTGCTTTCTTTTCCTCTTGTGTGGCCCTTACCTCTGCCTACAAGTTTTTCATCTCCTGTACACTTTTGAGCCTATATGAAATAATCATCATCTTTTGTCTCTACTTCAAATCATGGACTACAACATTTAGTTTTTATTACCTATGATCCAATGGTTGGATCCCTTCGTCTTCTTCTAGGCTTATCCAAATCTGTGTGGTTCTTTCATAGAGATCTTCTATTTGTTTCATTTCCAGTGCGATGATATATGTGTGCTCTGCTACCTTATGCTCCCTCTCTGATCTGAATTATAGTGGGGTAGTTTTTGTCATCTTCTCCACCAATTATCTCTATTTATAGCCATTCATCGTCTTCACTATTCTTTTTATCTTTTCTTCCATGATGATCTCTCCTGCTAGTGCGTTGTCCATATTTTTTTGGAATATTTCCTCAAGTCTTTGCTTGTAATATACCAGATATAAAAAGTATGCAGAACATAAATAAAATGCTAGTAATGGAAGAATAACAACAATATGATCAGAACATTCACCACATTAACACTGAAATGATATAAGAATAACAACAGAAATAACACTTTGAATCTGAAAGCTATGTTCACGAGCCTCTTCGAGGGGGAAACCTCCAGTTGAGCAGAGATCTATTACAATAATATCCAAGCTAGGGTTCTCATACCCTCGACTCCTATTTATACTAAAAGGAAGCATCTAGAGGAAGATCCTTCTAGAAGTGGAAGCTTCTATTAGGTCTTCTTACATCCGACTTATTCTATTTTATTGAAAGGCCTTATTAATATTGATCTTTATTACATATTAATATATTGTTCTACCTATGTGTGGGTTAGGACCCTAACATGTCCGCCCCCTTAAAAACAACCTTGTCCTCAAGGCTTGAGATGAGGAAATTGCTGTAGAATGGTAGCTGGTTCCCAAGTGGTGTCTGCTGGAGTTGTATCTTTCCACTGGACTAGCACTTCCCTGATGGTTCTCTGACATAGGAAATGCTCACGCTGGTCCAAAAATACTTCTGTTTGTAGCTAAATGGATCCTTCTTCAGCTAACTCTGGAAGGTTTGTTTGAATTTTTCACTTAGCTCCAATCACCTTCTTTAAGCATGAAACATGAAAAACAAGATGTATCTTCGAATGGCTGGGCAAAGATAACTGATAGGCGACTTGTCCCACATGCTTGAGCATGGTGTAAGGACCATAAAATTTGGGCGCTAGCTTCTGACAATGCTTGGCCATGAGGGAAGTTTGCTTGTAAGGTTGCAGTCGAAGAAACACTTGATCCCCTTCTACAAATTGACGTTCTGAGCGGCCTTGATCTGCTTGTTGCTTCATGCGATTATGTGCCATGACCAAATTCTGTTTGAGGGTATGGAAGATAGCCTCTTGAGTTGTAAGTGTTAGGTCAACCGCTTGGACCTTCGAGGCACCCAGTAAGTATGAGAGAATGGAAGGTGGCTTTTGTCCATATACCGCTTCAAAAGGAGTCATGCATGTAGCTGTGTGGTATGAAGTGTTGTACCACCATTCATCTAGGGGTAACCATTGAGCCCACTGATTTTTCTTTTCTGAGGAAAAACACCTCAAATATGTTTCCAAACACTTGTTGACAACTTTCGTTTGGCCATCAGTCTGGGGATGATAAGTTGTGCTGAGATGCAATTATGTGCCTTGTATCTTGAACAATTCTTGCCAAAAATTGCTTGTGAAAGTTGGGTTGCGATCATAAACAATAGAGTGCGGCATACCATGAAGCTTGAAGACCTGATCCTTGAATATTTGAGCCACCATGGATGCTGTAAACGGGTGTTGAAGGGCACAGAAATGAGCATACTTGGAAAGGCAATCAACAACCACCATGATGAAAGATTTATTTCCCAATTTGGGTAAGCCGGTAATAAAATCCATAGAGATATCCTTCCAAATAGCAGGGGGAATCAGGAGCAGTTGTAGTGTTCCCGGTGATTTAACTGTTTCTCCCTTGTTGCATTGACACATGTCACATTCAGCTACAAAATTATGAATGTCCTATTTCATACCATCCTAGAAAATGGAACGTTTGACCCTGTCATAGGTTTTGGTGAACCCAGAGTGCCCTGCTGTGGATGTAGCATGAAGCTCAGATAGTACCGTGGATTTAAGCTTTGATTGTTTACTTAAATACAAATGGCCTTTGTATCAAAGTTCCTCATGGAGCCAAGAGTACCCTGGGGAAGCTAGAGCATTGGACTGCAATTGCTGGATCAACTGTGAACTTTTGGGATCTTGTAGCCATTCCTGGCAAACGGCTTGGAGCCAATCTGGTACAACGAATGAAAGAGAAAAAATGGATTCTTCATCTTCATGTTTTCGGGAAAGTGCATCCGCAACCACATTGTCTTTTCCTTTCTTATAAATGATCTCATAATCATATCCAAAGATTTTAGTCACCCATTTTTGTTGTTCTGGGGAGGAAATGCGTTGTTCCAGAAAATACTTGAGGCTTTGAT
>ML777759.1:379026-425066 GCA_009831015.1 Picea engelmannii | reverse complement strand
TAGGTTTTTCTATAGATGAGGATATCATCAAAGAAAACTAAGACAAAATGGTGGAGAAAAGGACGGAAGATGTGATTCATGAGGCTTTGGAAGGTGGAGGGGGCATTACACAAGCCAAAGGGCATGACCAAAAACTCATAGTGGCCCTCATGAGTTCTAAAGGAAGTATTGGGAATATCTGCCTCTTTCGTATGTATCTGGTGGTAGCCCGAATGAAGATCCAGTTTAGTGAAGAATTGGGCGCCACTTAATTCATCCAGGAGGTCATCAATGACAGGAATGGGGAATTTGTCTTTGATGGTAAGTTTGTTGAGGGCACGAAATTTTAGGACACATTCACCAAGAACCTTCTTTCTTCAGGACCATTACCACAGTAGACAAATAGGGGCTCGTACTAGGGAAGATAAAGCTTGTAGTAAGGAGTTCCTGGACCATTTGCTCAATTTCATTTTTGTGGGAAAAGGGGTGATGATATGGACGAATATTGGGAGGAAGGCTTCCTGGTACAAGGGGAATGGAATGATCATGAACACCACGGGAAGGAGGGAGGCCTTGGGGAGTGGAAAAGACCAATTGATGTTTAGAAAGGATGGCTTGGAGGTCTTGCGGTACCGAGGGTGTCTCTGTTGCTTGTATGGCATGGAGTTGGGCGATAACACCAGAATGACCCTTTTTGACCAGCTTTTCCATGCGATGGGAACTAATGATCTCAGGTGAACCAGCGGTGATGCCTTGGAACTTATATTGGTGGCCCTCCTGGTCGAATTGCATGGTTAAGTCTTTAAAATCCATGAGAATGGGACCTAAAGTCCTTAGCCAGTATGCACCCAGCACAATGTCACAACCTCCCATGTCGATAGCAAACATATGGGCTTTTAGGTGGTAGTCACCAATTTGGAGATGCACATTTTCACAACACCCTCCACATTTCATGGAACCACCATTGGCAATCATGATTTGGAAATTATTGATGGCATGTATGTAGCAATGACTTTCTTTGGCAATGCAGCGATGAATAAAATTATGGGTGTTGACACTATCAACTAGAATGATGACCTTTCGATGCTTGATGTAACTGCTTAGCTTGATGGTTTGGGGAGTGGAGAAGCCAGTGAGAGCATTGAGGTAAATGACTAGTTCTACTTCGGGAGGGTCTGAGGGAGGGGTTATGTCAGTGGATTCAAGTGATTCAGATACAAAGGGGGTTTCTTCATCTTCTTCCGAAATATCCTTGGATATGGCCATAAAAATATTTTGTTCTTTACACTTGTGGCCTGGGAAATATTTGTCGTCACAGTTATAACAAAGGCCTTTGAGTTGGCGTTTAGCCATTTCAGCCCGGGTCAATTTTTGGATCTTTAGTGGAGCAGAGGGAGTAGTGGGATTTACTGGTTTAGGGTGAGGAATGAAGGAGGGTTTATGGTTTTGAGAAGATACAACCTGTTGTGCTTCTTTATCTCTTTTGGTATCTTCCACCCAACTCTCGGGCCAAGCCATGAGGACATGGGCCCGAATTTCAAACTTGAGGCTGCTGATAAAACACTCTCTGAAAAAGGCATCAAACATGCCCTCTGTTCTAAACGCCAGGTGCTCAAAGGAAGCTATAAAGTCTTCCACCGTTCCTAATTGTTTCATCTTTGTCAAACGACCCAAATGGTTGGTGTCATTGTCAAAGTGTTCATAAAGCTCTGCCACAAATTGTGTCCAAGCAATATACCCTTGACGAGAATTTTTTCTCCATTCCCACCATTGCCAACGTTCTTGATTTAGATGGAGAACATCATACTGAAGTTTGGCCAAGTCATCTGTAATGCTATATAAAGAGAAGTAATGTTCCATTTGGGTTACCCAACCAGTGGGGTCCGAGCCATCAATTTTGGTCACATCCACCCATGGAAGGCGTTGGTCACGTTGAAATTGATGGTTCTGCAAGGTATGGGAATGAGAGGAATGGTCACCTTCAGTATGTGGGGGTGAGGAAGATGAAGGATTATCTGTAGGGATATGCAGTTTGGTGCAGAGTGCCGAAAAGACTGATTCAAGATGGGTGGTGAGGTCTTGTTTGATTTCGCCCATTGAGGACTGCATGGTTGTATTGATGGTAGCAACATTGGCACTGAGTTGTTTCACTTCTTGTTGGGTCTCAATGAGACCAGATTGCAAGGTGTTGAAGCGAGCTTCCAAGTCTTGTCTATGAGTGTGGGCCATGAGGATGGGGGAACTGAAAAGGGGTGGGCGAGGTAAAAAAGTTTTTCCCAGAAAATGATATGGATGAATGTGATAAGGGCAAAGAGATGAATCCAATGGAATAGGTCTGAAATAATGGTGAATCCAATGGAATAGGTCTGAAGAATATTGCAGGGAGGAAATGCCCAAATGTTTAACCAGAAAGAAATGTGTATTTACTTGGCAACCCGAACATAGTTGCGCGACAATAGATCTTGTTTGTTTTAATTTGTTTATGTTTATTTCCCCAAGGGTTCTACAGACAAGGGTTTTCCCTGTGCTATAGCTCTCTAATATACGTGCGGGGTCCAACAATAGTAATCAACCCAATATCTCAGGGCACTAACTAAGGAGGATAGACTGTAACCTTAGCCATACTACCCAACTACCCAGGTACTAGAGAGTATCTTCCCGAGTGTTGTTCTTGGTGATACTATAGCAGTCAAGTGGCCGATTGGTTTATCTAAAGAGGGCTTCAGGTAATCTAGGCTGATCCATACATAGGTGTTGTCTGATGCGCTACCACTCGAAGGGGTACCAACATGGGTTACAAGGGTGGCTAACATATGTGTGCTTAAGAACCACTTGTATTTCCTGCATGTATGAATCCCTCAACCATGGGTTTATGCGCGTAATGACATATCTCTGTGGCTTAAAGACGCCAGAATACATCTCTACCCTGGAAAAAAAAATTACCCATAATTTATGCCAAGAAAGTGCTCTGATACCACTTGTAATATACCAGATATAAAAAGTATGCAAAACATAAATAAAATGCTAGTAATGGCAGAATAACAATAATATGACCAGAACATTCACCACATTAACACTGAAATGATATAAGAATAACAACAGAAATAGCACTTTGAATCTGAAAGCAATGTTCACAGGCCTCTTCGAGGGGACAACCTCTAGTTGAGCATAGCTCTATTACAATAATATCCAAGCTAGGGTTCTCATACCCTCAACTCCTATTTATACTAAAAAGAAGCATTTAGAGGAAGATCCTTCTAGAAGCAGAAGCTTCTATTAGGTCTTCTTACATTCACCTTATTCTATTTTATTGAAAGGCCTTATTAATATTGACCTTTATTACATTTGAATATATTGTTCTACCTATGTGTGGGTTAGGACCCTAACATTGCTCTAGTTTATATGTGCATTGTTTTTCCTCCTCATGTTTGATCTGCACTTCTTTGAGGACTGTCTCTAGTACCTCCTTATCTTCCTTAGTTGTCACCAATTTTTTTGCATTTATCCTGGCTCTGGATTGAACTTCTTGTGTGATGCTCATCTGCAACTTATATACTGCTTTTGTTGGTATCTTAGCCAATACCAATTTCATATGTTCTACATCCTTGACCTGTTTACTCACCATGTCTTCGTCCATTTGCAACATTTCCTTAGTAATGCTAATTTTTTCAATTTCCAATGTCGTTATATGTATTGTCTCCTCCTCACTTTGTGTTGGCATGTGTTGTTCGTGTGCTATTTTTTGTTGTTGTGTTTTTCCTTTGTGACGCACCTTGGTAAATTGTATGTGCTCCAAGACTTTCTTAACTTCTGTCTGATGTTACATTATCTTCTCTCTCTTTTTTTTTACATATTCATATGCTTTTGTGGTGCATTCTTGTACTCTTTCCATGACTAAGTCTGCATCATATTTTGTTATTGTATACTGGGGGACATCCTTATGTGCCTTCATTTTCTTGCGTGCTCCACCTGACTGTTAAATAGTTCTCTTGGGTGGTCGTGACTCTGTTTCCTCTATTGTGATTGGGGTATCTGTCTCTGGTATGTCCCCTCCCACTTATCCCTCCTATGTAGGGATGTTATATTCCCTATGTGTATTTCCATTAGTGGAATTTACACGGTCCTTCTATTGTGTGGTAGGATTGGGGATAGTTTTTTTCTACCTAAGTGTCCTTGTTGTTGAGCTCCCCCCTGTCTTCTTCGCACGCCTTGTTGCTGCTCTTATATTCATTGTTGGGGTAATATTATTTTGTGAGGGGCCCTCTTTTGATGGTTGTTTGTCTTTTGTTGGCTCCACTGGGACCTTCCATTCCTCCTTCCAATATTTCATTTCCCATTGCACTTCCTATGTTATGAAGCAGTATCTCATCTGCAACCACTCCTTCTTTGGATCGCTTTTTTCCTTGATACCCATATTTTTCCTTGATTCTTTGAAGTTGGATATCAAATTGTACTCCTCCACCACCTATTGTGGGATCCTCCAAGTGTTTTCCACCTTTTCTTGTATTTCTTCAATATATGTTGCAAATATCTTGGAGCTTGTCTTTCTTTCCCTTGAGCTCCCCCCTGTCTTATTCGCACGCCTTGTTGTTGCTCTTGTATTCATTATTGGGGTACTATTATTTAGTGAGGGGCCATATTCTGATGTTTGTTTGTCTTTTGTTGGCTCCACTGGGACCTTCCATTCCTCCTTCCAATATTTCATTTCCCATTGCACTTCCTATGTTATGACGCAGTATCTCATCTGCAGCCACTCCTTCTTTGGATCCCTTTTTACCTCGATACACATATTGTGCCTTGATGATTTGAAGTTGGCTATATTATTGTACTCCTCCACCACCTATGGTGGGATCCTCCAATTTTTTTGCACCTTTTCTTGTATTTCTTCAATATATGTTGCAAATATCTTGGAGCTTGTCTTTCTTTCCCTTGCGACATTTGTGTGCCACAATGTTTCGTATTGTGTTGAGTGGTATTTTCTGATTCTATGATAGAATACATTGTATTTGGGTTGTTTCCATCCCTATTGATCTAGATGGATGTCGGTGGCCTCCCACCTATTATAACTGTTTCATTTTGGCAGTTTTCCAGTTCGACATATTTTTCCTAGTTTTTGGGTTCCTGACTTCCGGGGCCATTTTGAGGCCCTAAACAACCTTGTTAAGGATCACCACAGTCAACATGTGTAGGGATTGCCACAAGAAACATTTGTATTCCTCAGATAGACCTTTCTAATGGGCTATAATGTTCATAAAACAAATATTGTAAGAAAAAGTTATGACCCCATGAAGTTGATGTACTAACTTACCCAAATAGGGCCCACATGACTTTTGGTGCTTCATCTCCTAGGGTTAGGTTTTTGGATGTCTAGGGTTTTTTACATTCTTGTTTATTGTAAAAATTCCTTGAGAGCCTCATTATAATCATCTTCTTGCGAATGAGCGTAATTGTCACATCTCTTCTCAGAGATAAGTTGCCACCATTCTAGCAAGCTTGTTTTTCACTGCATTTTATAGTTTCATCTTATTTCCTTATTGAATAGAAACCAGTTTTACTATATATCTATTATTCTATGTGAAGCATATTTTGATAATAATATGTATTCATTTAATTCTGCTCATAAAATCTGGATCAGTGGTATCAGAGTGGTCAACTCCTTGTCGTTCTTAATGCATGTCCCCAACAAGGTCAGGGTACAAATAATTAGGTCTCGAGATTCTTTCTCTTGAGGAAAAAATGTCTCTCACACCCAAGCAACCTCTCATGGAGGGAGAAAAGAAAGACAATGGGATAATAGATCCCTTCAAAAATTTTCTCGATGAATCCATCATGCAACAGAGGAACACGATGATGGATAGTTTTGTGAAAATCCTTTGGCGACTACCAAGAGGTGATGCATATTCCTCAAACGGAGGTGCCACCCCCTTCAAGCTACAAATCAACTTAAATATTCTTATATTTTAAGGTCAGATAGATGCAGAGGTTGTAGAAAAATGGTTGAATCTGCTAGAAGGGAATTTCTTTGTACATAACTTCTCGAATAGAGAAAAGATTACTTTTGCGCTCCTCAAAGTTGTTCCCCATGTCAAATATTGGTGGGAAACTTTCTGTGAGTTAAAGGAAATAGAGGAACCCTCATTATTACATTTGCAGTCACCTAGGAGTCCTTCAGGGATGCTATTAAGGAAAAATACTTCCCTGTTGGAAGTTATGGCGACCTGTATACAAAATGGGCCACACTGCGGCGGGAAAGAGACCAAGCAGTGCCCGAGTTCACAAATATCTTCCATACCTTGTGCACCAAGCTGGGTATAAAATATTTTGAGTGACATATTGTGCTCAAGTATCATGACATTCTGCATAGATACATCCATGCTGAAATGGATTTTCTAGACATCTCATCCTTGGGTGAGGCCTACTGATATGTCGTCAAAATCGAGCGGAAGCTCAAACAAAAGACGTGACAATTTAGGCTTGGGAATCCATCACAAAAAAAGGTAGGAAAGGGTAGTCCCAACCCATATAGTAAAGGAAAGAGAAAAGACAGACCACATTAGGATAACCAGTCTAGGCTACAAGCAAATAAGGACATTGAAAAGACAATGAAAGATACTGGGAAGTGGTGTGATTTCCATAAGATCCCCTAGCATAACACTATTTATTTCCACTCAAAACAATCGGTGGTGGCTGAGGTGAAAGCCTCTGAATCAGATGCAGGTTCAGACTCTGAGTTAGAACCAGAAAGGGAGAGACAGATCATTGATGCAAAACCCAGTGCTACCATTTCCACAACTAAGCTCGAGCCCGATGAACCAGACGAGCCCGAGGAGGGAGAGCACCTTTTTCATTCATAGATGTGGGTGAAGGGTACCCCGATGCACTTCATCGTTGAGATAAATAGCCAAACAAAACTCATCTCAGAAGAGGTTGTCAAGTGACTCACCCTGTCGATAATTCCACACCCACAACCCTACACCATTGAATGGCTCCACCAAGAAAGAAACATACGTGTTAGACAAAAATGTTGCTTTTCATATGGCATCAATCCATACAAATACGAGGTATTGTGTGATGTTTCCCCTCTCAAAGTTTGTAATGTTCTTTTGGGACAACCATATTTATGGAAATGCCATGTTGTATATGAGTCTAGGCCTTGTAGTGTTATTATTACTTTGAAAAAGAAATTGTATAGGATACTGGAGGCAGTCCCACCTAGTGTTATTTCCTTGATCTCTTCCAAGAAATGCAGGAAGGTCATATCTCAGATAGTGAAGTTTTTCTTTTTCGTGATTCTCTCTCAGAATGAGCGAAAGATCACAACCACATCCAAGGTCTTCGCCGCCGACCTCTCCACATAGTAGAAGAAAGTGGATAAGTTCATGGAAGCATACTTAGATATCTTCTCCTCACCTATAGGGGCACCTCTGCACTATTAGCCTAAGCACCCCATCGATATGACCCTAGTGCATTGCTTCCCAATGGGCCAATCTACCATCGCTCTCTGTTAGAGAATGAGGAGATCAAGTGGCAGATCCAAGAACTTATCCACAAGGGGCATGTCCATCCCATCTCATCACCTTGTGGGAGCCCAATCGTGCTGGTACAAAAGAAAGATGGAACTTGGAAACTCTGCATTTATTACTGGGCCCTAAATAAAATCACAGTCAGAAATTGATACCTGATTCCCTGAATCGATGACCTCCTTGATCAGATCACGGGGGACAAATAATTTAGTAAGATTGATATGATGTCTGGCTACCACTAGGTCCCGATAGAACAAACAAATGTATGGGAGACCACCTTCAAGTAAAAGGAAGGTCGTGTCGAATGGTTGTCCATGCCCTTTGGTTTGACAAATCCTCCAGCCACTTTCATGAGGATGATGGAAGATATCCCGCGACCGTTCACCAATACTTTTGTAGTGTTTTATCTGGATGAAATTCTCATTTACAACAATACTTGGGCATAACACTTGCATCATATTCAATAGGTTCTACACACCCTGCGACAACACAAGCTATACACCAACTTGGAAAATTCTCCTTTGTCATGGACAAGGTCCATTACCTGGGATACATATTTGATCATCATCGTGTACATGTGTATCTATCCAATATCCAAGTCATCCATGACTGGTCAGCCCCAACCACATTCACCGAGCTTCAAATATTCTTGGGCCTTGCCAATTTCTATCGCAGGTTCATGTTGCGATTATCCCATATTGCATGGGCCCTCAACCAAGTAACCAAGGGTGGTGGTAATGAAATTTTTTTGTGGATTCGGTCCCAACAACAAGCGTTCTATGATTTGAAGAAGTGCTTGTGCACAACCCCATTACTTTCACTACCAGACTTGCAACAACCCTTTGAGATCGAGACAGATGCTTCAGGCTATGCTATGGGCACCGCTCTCACTTAGCAATGACACCCCGTGGCATATCATAGTGAGACACTATCATATGGTATTCGTAAGTACCCTACTTACGACAAAGAAAGGAGATAGTCATCCACACTGATCATAAGCCACTATAGTTCATGTAGACACAAGGCATATTGTAGAATGACCACCATAAGAAGTGGTCCATAGGAAATACATACAAAGAGAGAAGACAAAACTCATACCACCACCATTAGAATCTTTTCATGGAAACTTCAAGACTTCTGCATGTGTATTCAATTCAGCTTCATAAAATTATAAATTAATTTCTGAACAGCTGAAAATCGTGCCCTTGCACTTCTGCCAACACTAATACATTTGGAACTCCTAATATTTACACAAGTTCGAGTTCCTTCCGTTTGAAGCCAATTACAATAATTGAAGTGAAATGTTTCAGCTTCTGAAACTAATTACAATAATTATAATGACATTTTCGGTATTGGGACCGATTACAATGATTAACAAGGAAACATTTGATGATTTGGATTCTAACTCCTCTGACGTTTTAGCTCCTTTATTTGCCACTTGTTTTGTTTTGGTATTTTGCCTGATTTGGCATCTTCAGTGACACCTGGATGTCATTTACTGGACCCCGGAAAAGTGCACTTTGTCTTACCAAGCCGTACTATCTCCTTCCATTGCAAGTCAAAGGGGATATCATAATCCATCATTTCTTTGATCAAGATCTCTAGGTCAATGTAGGAGGCATAAGTCATGACTGGTAGTCCAACTTTCACTGCTTTGAACTGATTCTGAATCTCAAAATATATGATCATATGTTCAACTAGGGTTGCTCCTTTCAGGTTTTCCTCCAGGGTTTCAAACTTTGAGTGATCCATTCTGCACTGAGTGAGGCAAGCATTGTATTCTTCCTGATCATATAAATTTCCTTTTCCATCCCAAAATGGGGGGAGTCCTTTGATAAACAATTCTTCAAATAGATCCTTGAACTTTTGCACACTTTGGTCCATCTGTGTTGCCTTGGTTTGGACTGATTTCAGAAGGTTTTGTTTAGCAATAACCCTCCTGGCCCAGATGATCAATGTAGTTCTATCTTTGACTCCAATTGTCTGAAGTTCTACAGTAGGGATGGAATTGAGCAGGTTTATGGCATTTTGAGCCCACTCTGATGGTTTCTTTGATAAGGTCTCATTCACAATAGTGCACCTACTTCTGGATGTGATGGCTATGTTGTCTTTATCATTGATGAAGTTTAAATACACTCTGAACTTGGAAACTTCAATATCTATAGAATCCTAGATGATATGCTTGGCTCCCTTCAACAGACCTTTACCTATTAATCCCACCCTCAACTTGTCTATCCTTTCCTGCAAGGCTGCATTCTCCTTTTGAAGTTGAGTCATTATTTCATTCTTTGCTTGATTTTCCTACAATTTCTCTATGTCCCCTTTTAACCCCTTTATTTCTCCAACCTTTGGGATAACTTGTGACATAGCCTGGATGAATCCTTCAATTATTGGCCGAGCTTCTACAACAATATGTACAACTACATCCTTATTCAACAATTTTGTCTATCCTTGTGACCAATTGACCTTTTCTTGTTCTAACTACAACACCTTAATTTTGTAGTCCAATGCCTCTTGTCAAAATTCTTCTTTTTCATGTCCTAGAGAAACTAGTTCTTCTGTTTGTGGATTCTCTGTGGAATACATTTTCAGTTTCTTCTTCAAGCTTTGAATCAATTTGTCCTTCTCATCCAATGAGGATTTCACCCCTTAGGGGCCTTCATATTCCAACCTCTTGACCTGAGTCTACCAAGATCTACTAGATTCTTTTTCTTGCCTCAGATACCCTTCTAATTTCATTGCATAAGATGTCAGCTTTGAATTCTTCAAGCTTAGATTCAAGTAATCAAAATACAACATATCACTGGTATTCCTATGGAATTTGACTTTGTCTGGAGCACTGATGCTGTCATACTTTATCTTGATCTCAAATACTTTGTCTTCATATGCAACTGCTATATTAAAGGTCCTCTTCTCAATATCCCTTACTATGAACATAAAATATTTGTGCTGAGAGATATTTTCCACTTCAGAGACTAAATCCCTCATATCACCTGTAGCCATGTTTCCTTTCTCAGCATATTGTTTTTCCAGATCTTCTATAGATTGATAATATGTCCCAGATGTCTTATCAAAGATGTGGTTTTTTCTGCTAAAGGTTCTTGAGCTGCATTCACTTTGAAGCTTGCTTCCCTTTTCAACATCTACAATGCTAGTACCACTCTCCACCATATCTAGATTCATTTGTTCTTTAGGCTCTTCCTCCTCTAAATCCACTATCTGTGGGGACTGTGTAATCTTCATCTTCTTAGGGGCATTCTACTGATCACTGGTGCCCATGGCCTCTGAACTGCTTCTCTTGCTGTAAACACTTACGTTGGGGACTTTGAATATCAGTTTCTGAGGAGCTTGTTGTGTTTGACTCTGTTGCAAGGTTTCCTCCACTTGCAGTGTTTGATTTGGTTGCAATATTGCTTCCATATCAACACAGACGTCTAGGTTTTCTAGCTTATCAAAACCCTCAACATGTTCATGCTCATAAGGGACTTTCTTGTTCATCAATCTTCTCTTGGATATGATTTGATGTGGATCATATCTTCTTCCCTGAAATTGTGAAAAACCAAACTCTTTGAGCTTTGCTTGAATATGGGATGAACAGGATCTAGTTTTGACAATGAAGGGTCCAATGATAAAAGGGAATTTGAGGTTGGAGGCTTTGTGCAATTTCAGGAAATGCTTTGTCTCAGATATGATTCTTTGCCTGATGAATTCGAGGGAAAAGACTCTGGGGGTCAGAAAAATATGCAATAGGTAAGGGGATTGATGACAACCATAAACCCAAATTACTATTGAATGCATGAATAATACCCAGTCCCCCACTCTGTTTTCTATATTTGGTTGTAGATAGCTCCTCATATCATCTAGAACTCTAGGTAGGCTGGTGTTGAAAATCAAATTGTAAACCCTGGACATAGCTTTGTTGATGAAGATGAGAAATGAAATCCTCTTACATTCAATTGATATGAATGTTGCTTCAAGGAATTCTCTCTTACCGGTTTCCATGAAAATCTTCAGCAAATAGGTGTAGTATCTGAAATGTCTTAGAGAGCAAAATTTCACTAGTTGTTTATGGATATTATCATCTATGAATTGATCGAAATTGACACAGACTGACAGACTAGTCTCTGACTGAAAAAATGTCAATAGGAAACCCAACATGACCTCGACCACATGTTTATCATTATATAGACCTAAAATTTGACTCAACAGGGAACATATCCATTAGACCTCAATAACCATTATACTCACATTCATTGGCAAAGACAAAATCTCTGAAATATGCTCTAGTTTGACAATTTTCTGTAAAAATAGATCTCTGACTTCTGATAGACACTCTATGTATACCCTAATTAGCGCTTCTTCATTGAAAGGTTTAGAGACTGCGGAGAAAGACTTTGGTATACCGATGACATCTTGAATTGATATAATATCTACCCTACACTTGACCTCATACCCCTGTTTATTTACGATGACTTTCTCTTCCTGTGAATACTGCTTTGCGCACCAACCTATGAGTTTGGGAAAAGGGAAAGCGAGTTAGAAAAAATAAGGGACTATTGTAATATCCCTCGACCGAACCCAATTGTAAATGTAATATAAGTGTACTTAAGCTGGTGAGTTGTTTTGACATCATTTGGTAGAGTGCGCACATGAACAACACAGTAAAATGATGCAGTATGCACATTCCTAGATACCGCATGTAGTAACTAAGGTGCACGTAGTATGGAGGACAATGAGCCTCGTGTATATGATATGTGTTATATGCTGGTGAGCCAGTTATTATAAGTTGGGATGCTTATGTTTTGGTATTAGGATGTAACTCCTAGATGTCAAAAGCCAATGCGCCTACTTTGTACATGATTCATGATTAATATAAAATACATCGCTACGCGTAGACCGACCATGATAAAAGAGATGGGGGACTAAACTTCACTAGTTAGGGAAAGGGAGGGACAAAATTCAAGGGAATATTATATTAATATTTCCTAAAGTATAAAGTATGGGTAATTATTTTATCCTAAGTTCTAAAGTTGGGGACAAGTGGACCAAAGTAACTTCCGATATGAAAAGTGTCCAGTTGGGGACATGCATTCATATATCGTGGAGGACTTAACTCATTTGGTCACTTTTTCACGGGGATTTCTTACCAGCAGCTTGACCATCATTTTTCTCACCATCACTTTCATGAGGAGTTTCATAGTGATTCCTTCCTTCACTCATTATCCAGTCAATGATTCCATGACCATTTTTCACTCATGCAATCTGTTATCCTTGAGATAACCGTTTTACCATTTCTGAGCTTGTTCCCATAGTCTTTTTTGGTTGGTGTACTTGGTTAGCTTGGAGCAGGATTGAAGAAGTGAGTTGTCAGTCCTGTGAGCAATTATTTGAGTGAGAGAATTGTTGGGGATTGATTCCCAAAGGTGCTAAACTGTAGCTATAGTGCTCTGAGACCTTTGGTCTGGCCTGTTGCTAAAGCCCTGGAAGGGAAGTGGGGCAACTAAGGGACTATTGAGCAGAGAAGGGGCACACTTCCTTGGGTGGGACAGGTATGTGGGGAATGAGAGGCTATAGGCTGTTAGTTGAGTGAGCACCTGAGATAGAGTCTTTCATGTTGTTCATGAGCCTTAGCCTGGTTAGGAACCCTTTACAATGGGTGGAGTTCAGTCCCAACTCGGGGGTGACTCACTGTTGAGAGTGATGAATAGTGTAGTCTAAGGCCGGGAGGTTCGTGGATGGTCTGTACGTAGTTGGTGACAATCTTTCCAAGATAAGTACCAATCGTATGATAAAATGATATGTTTCTTTTTATTTACATTCCTATGTTACGGATTATCATATATGTGATTATAATTGCCTGTATGTTTATGAGTAATTCCCTGTATATGCTGCATATCTGTAGTTACTTTTATTTCAGTATAAAAGTCGTATATTACAAAAAGTAATTGTTTGTTTATGTTTATATGTAAATCTTCTGTAAGAGTGTTGTGTGTATATGTTTAAGTTGAATGCAGTTTAAAGAGAAAATTTGTATGGCATAGCTTAGTTGACTACTGTGTATGTTATCGTATGTTCCACAGTAAGGGAATGAAAGTGTTCCCTAGAGTAGCATGGTTCGACCTGTTAAGGCTGGGGATCTTACTGACTGGTTTCAAAGCATGAGAAGTTGCTCTAGAGTGGCGACCCTCGGTCCACGGGTGGCCGGGGGAATGTTACAAATTGGTATCAGAGATTCAGTTAAACACTGAACTTGGATGGGCCAGAGGGGCTCAGCTGAAGTGAATATTCATAGAAGAATAACTTTGAAGTGACCAAAATTCGAGTCACAGAGCGTCCATGGAAAATCTTCGCATGCTGGCGTGTGCAGTAAATTTTGGCACCGCGCGGGAAAACGTTGGCGTGCCAGTGTGCGTGATAAATTGTGGCACCGCGTGAAAGATTATTATGTGTGGATGCAGACACTGAATTTAGCCTTGTGCGGTGATCACACACATAGTAATGTGCACATGGGGTGCTCCTTAACACAGAGGAGTTTTGTTGGTACACGCATAAGTATGAGTATAAGTTGTCTCACGACAGTGTATTCAGTAGTACGTGCAGATAATTGTGCACGATGGATTATGTTGAACTTTGACATGGTGCAATGCATAGGGAGAAATGCATGTGGAATATCAGTGTGTGGTACCAAAACTGTGCGCAGTGGGTATTGGTGCACAATGAAAAAGTAGTGCATGCAAGTTGTCAGTGAGACGGGGAAGAAATGCACAGTAGATATAGGTGCACGAAAAAGCGTTTTACCTTTTGATATTGCTATGCATGATAAATTTAAATGTACAGGTCGAAGTTTAGTGTGTGTGAAGTCACTTGGAAGGCGATGATTCTGGAGCTTAATTTGCATAATAATAAAAGAAAAAGAAACACACAACCACATCAAAGCATTAATTAAAAAGATTTCTGAGTTTTATTTTCTTCCGATTCAGACAGATGAAAGTGAAATATAAGCTTACAAGAAAAACATATTATAAAAGAAAACAAGATTCATAACACCACCGGATAGAAATTGTAATAAAACAATCTAAAATTCGTTTATGTATTTATATAATCATATTAATCACAAAATGACAAAGGAGGGATGACAACAATTAGCCTGTTGTAAAAAGGGTCGTTTAAGAATAGGCCTATCATCTCTGGTGCTCCTTACCTCTTCTACCGTCTGTTCAAAAATTTGTTGAAACATGCTTAATTTTAGTTGAAGACTCACTTCAGCTTAGCGATCTCCTCCTTTAAAGAAGAATCTAACCAGATCAGTTGATTCTCTCCAACACTTTCGGCCACTTTAGCCATAGATTCCTCCTTCTGCCTCTTTCTCCTTTTCTTCTTAGTGGCTGGCCTGTTGATGACTAAATCCTTCATAGTGGGATTCAACCTAACTTCCAACCGTGAGTCTATAGCTGACTTTGTGTGGAATTTAGTTGCTAGAATGTGCACAAGGACCCTTTCCTCCTTATTCGTAGGAAAGTCTAGCATGTTTCCCGAATAACCAGTCTCACTCGATTTATCCTTGTCCATGTATCTCAGGTTGTGGATACCAAAATGATTTTAAAGAGAGAAGAAAGTTGAGCAGTTTGGATATTACTTCGGTTATAGATATGCAGATACCTTCATACTCGGGGATTGGTAATTATAGAATTCCAATTATGAAGCGCAGACGGATTATGTACACGAGCGTTGGGTTGCCATGCTCAACTAATCCATTTTGAATGATTAGCTTTTGAGTTCATTACATGGCAGTGTTCAGATGATGTCACATGGTTGTGAAGTACCGAACAAGTGAAGCAGGGTGATCTGACTATCCGTCGCCACTCCACGAGTGGTGGATTTGACATGTTGAGACATGTGATACCGCGTCTTGGAAAAAGTGGTTTTGACAAACCACCTTCTTGCATAGATGTATCTCTGAAGGCACTGCACATATGTGTTTTCAAGACTTGGGTCTTATCTAGAATTGTCATGGTGATAACACCAGGAAATCGGGAGAGATAATTCTGATGTGTATATTGAACCAAAATGGTGCATATTCTCATGAATTGTTGAATTGTTAGCCTGATAAGTTTTGATGGCTGCACGTTTTTCAGAATTAACAACTAGATCAGATCAGACCAGTGCGGAGTCCATAGGAATGGAAGAAAAACAGGGGAATTACAGTCAACAAGATGAGAGCAGAGGGGTGGATGTCCATTTGGGCATTGAAGGAACGAACTCCAACGGGCATGGAGAAGAAAGGAATGAAAATATGAATATGGCCGAGACCATTAAGAATTTGCAGAAGGATGTCCAAAGCCATAAAGTTGATAATGAAAGGCCTATGAAAGCCAAAGAGCAGTAGGATGACTTCAACATGAAGCTATTGGAGGGTTTGAACATAATAGAAAATAAATTGGTTAAGGAGAGTGGCTCAAGTAAATCTGGGAGTCACAAGCCTTCAGAGGATAAAAGAAAAGAAAAAAGTGTTAGTAGACATCACCATCATTCCCCAAGGCATTCCAGTAAGAGAGCAGGCAAAAAATCGAGTCTATCCCCTGTCAGAAGGTATAGGAGATCTGGGGTGGATGAGCTGTGAGGAGAAATGAACAAAATCAAACCTCCTACATTTGATGGTGAGCACAAGAAGGATGAAGATGTAGAAACATGGTTGTTGGGAATGAGAAAGTATTTTCAATTGCATAATTATTCTTCTCATGCAGAAGGTAGAATTTCTATCTATCAACTCAAAGGAAAGGCCTCCATGTGGTGGGATCAACTTGTGCAGGTGCAGCACATTGTAGAGAAAAGTGTTACTTGGAGGGAATTGAAGAAGTATTTTGAGAAGAAGTACATGACTAAGAGATACTATAACAAGAAAATGAAAGATTTCTTTGAACTGAAGCTTGGAAGTATGATCATAGATGAATATGAGAGAAGGTTTATGGAATTGCTGAAGTATGTCTCTTTCATCAAGGATGAGACAGTTAAAATTCAAAGGTATTTAAGTGGATTTCCATCGTTCATCAGTGAAAAAACATAGTATGATGATCCCAAGACATTAGAAGAGACCCTAAGGAGAGATAAATGCCTATATAATCAACATA
The DNA here is from genome assembly GCA_009831015.1 of Picea engelmannii. Lineage (NCBI taxonomy): Eukaryota > Viridiplantae > Streptophyta > Pinopsida > Pinales > Pinaceae > Picea > Picea engelmannii. Next base: position 408,436 of record ML777759.1, on the reverse strand, counting down.
AAGCAAGGGAAACTTTCCAAAAGGCTTGGGAAGACAATAAGAAATTCAATATGGATCAGAGGAAGAAGGGAGCTAAGCCACCATTCTTCATAAATAATCCACAAGGAAATAAAACACCTAAAGAACCCAGAATGATTGCACAAGGAGTTAAGGGCCCAGGAAGCCACCTATGCAATGTTGGGGTTGTAAAGGGGACCATAGGTTCAGAGATTGTCCTCATATAGGTGAAAAAGGTAGGGTTGTTCACAATGTACAACAAATTGAAACAATGGAGGACATGGGCAGATATGTGCCAAGGATTTATGCATCCCTGGACAACAAGAAAGCAGAGTATCAGTCCCACATGATTGAAGTGGAAGGTATGATCAACAACCAAACCATTGCTATTTTAATTTATTTAGGAGCTAGCCATAGTTATATAGACCCTAAGATGGTGGAAAGTTTGCAATTTCCAAGAAGCAAACATTGGAAATCCTAATTGGTGCAACTGGCTACTGGAGCCAGATGAAAAGTTAATGAGATGGTTAAGTCATGCCTCATAGACATGAATGGATTGAAAACCAAGGCAGATTTAAACATCTTTCCTTTAGGTTCCTATGACTATCTAATTGGGATGGATTGGTTGGACCAACATCACACTCTCTTAGACTGTCACAACAAAGAATTTACTTACCTGGATGAGGAAGGGAAACTAAGGAAGGTACAGGGAATTCCCAGGGTAGTAACCATTAGAGAAATTTCAGCATTGCAACTAAAGAAATGTTACAGAAAAGGATGTCAAATAATTGCAGCTCATTTGGTAGAGACACCTAGAGATAAGGTGCCAAATCTGGAAGATTATGCAGTCCTGGAAGATTTTGAAGATGTGTTCAAGGAGGTACCCAGACTACCCCCAAGGAGAGACATTGATTTCTCTATGAATTTGATGCCTGGAGCAGCGCCAGTATCAAAGACTCCTTACATAATGAGTACACCAGAATTGGAGTTGCAAATGCAGCTTGAAGAACTTCTGAAGAAGGGGTATATATGCCCAAGCGTGTCACCTTGGGGTGCCCCAGTCTTGTTTGTGAGAAATAAATATGGAACACTAAGGTTGTGCATTGACTTCAAAAAGTTGAATAAATTGATTGTTAAGAACAAGTATCCTCTTCCAAGGATTGATGACCTCTTTGATCAATTGAAGGATGCAAAGATATTTCCAAAGATAGATCTCAGATATACCACTAGGTAAGGACAAGGTATGGTCATTATGAGTTCACAGTGGTTCCATTTGGGTTTTCAAATGCACTAGCTGTTTTCATGTGCTTAATGAATGGTGTTTTTCGAGAGTATTTGGACAAGTTTGTCATTGTCTTTTTGGATGACATTCTTATATATTCCAAGTCATAGGAAGAACATGAACATCACTTGAGGATGGTGTTGCAAGTATTAAGGGAACAACAGTTGTATGCCAAATTGAGCAAGTTCTCATTTTATCAGAAACATATTCATTATTTGGGGCATATCATTTCAAAGGATGGGATAATAGTGGATCGTGAGAAGATAGAGGCCATTAGAGAATGGTCAGAACCAAAGAATGTGACAGAGGTGAGATCATTCATGGGTCTTGCAGGCTACTACATAAGATTTATTGTAGGATTCTCAAAGATTGGACACCCAATCACTTCTTTGCAAAGAAAGGGAGTGAAGTTTCAGTGGACACTGGATTGCGAGAAGAGTTTCCAACACTTGAAACAATTATTGACAAGTGATCCAATATTAAGGATCACAGACCCAGATGAAGACTTCATCATACACACCGATGCATGTAATGAAGGACTTGGTGGAGTCCTCAGTCAAAATGGGTTTGTCATATGTTATGAATCAAGGAAGTTGAAGGATCATGAAAGAAACTATGCCACTCATGATTTGGATTTGGCTGCCATAGTGCATGCCTTGAGGAAATGGAGACACTGCCTCATGGGAAAGAGGTTTGAACTAGGAACAAACCACAATGGTCTGAAATATTTATTTGATTAGCCAAATCTAAATGCTAGGCAAAGAATATGGTTAGAATTTCTAAGCGAATATGACTTTGATATAAATAATATCAAGGGGAAAGAGAATAAAATGGTTGATGCACTCAGTAGGAAGGTGCATGAATTACATGCTACATCCATTAGCATGTATCAGAATGATATTAAAATAAAAATTATGGAGGCTGGAAATGCAGACCTGCAATACAGAGAATTGGTAGCAATGCTACAACAGGGAAAGATGCCACAAAAGGTGGATAATTATAATTTGGGAATAGATGGAATATTGTTGCGCAAGAACAGAATTTTTGTTCCAAATGTCCAGGACTTGAAACGTATGATTTTTCATGAAATGCATAATGTTCCTTATCCAGGGCACCCTGGATATCATAAAATTGTGGCAGCGATCAAGATCCATTACTTTTGGCTAGGTTTGAAGAGATATATTGCCGAGTACATCGCTAGATGTATGGAATGATAGAACGTTAAAGCTAAGAATAAGCACCCATTAGGGTTGCTGCAACCTTTACCCATTCATGAATGGAAGTGGGAAGTGGTGACAATGGATTTTATTACAAGATTGCCTAGAACAGGCAAGCTGCATGATTCGATCATGGTGGTGGTGGACAAGCTTACGAAAGCTGCCCATTTTATTCCACTGAAAACTACGCACAAGGTGATAAATGTTGTTGATATTTTCATGAAGGAAGTGGCATGATTGCACAGGATTCCTAAAACAATTGTGTCCGATAGGGACCCAAAATTCACCTCGAATTTTTGGAAAGGATTGTTCAAAGGTTTCAGAACGAATCTGAACTTTAGTACAACTTATCATCCTGAGTCTGATGGATAGACAGAGAGGGTGAATAGAGTGATAAAAGATATACTGAGAATGTATGTGATGGACAAACCATTGAAATGGGAAGACTACCTACACTTGGTAGAATTCACTTACAACAATGGGTATCAGGCATCATTCAATATGAGCCCATTTGAAGCACTTTACGACAGAAAGTGCAATACTCCAGTGAGTTGGGATAATCCAGATGATAGGACAATAGTTGGGCCAAATTTTATCAAGGAGATGGAGGACCAAATGATAAAAATTAAGCAGAATTTAAAGTTGCCCAAGACAGACAAAAAAGTTATGCCGATAAGAACAGAACCCACCGAGAATTCAAAGTGGGTGATCATGTTTTCTTGAAAGTGAAATCTAACAGGAGTTCCCTGAAGCTGGGAAGCTGCACCAAGTTGGTAGCCAGATTTTGTGGGCCATTTGAAATCCTAAAGAGGATTGGTCCAGTTTTTTATATGATTTCATTGCCTACATCTATGTCTGTTCATAATGTCTTCCATGTATCATTTCTAAAGAAATATATACCTGATGCTAACCATGTTATTGATTGGAATGTGATTCAGATGGAGCAAGAAGGCACTTTTCAAGTGCATCTGGTACACATTTTGGACCAGAAAGTCAAACAGCTCCGAAACCGAGTCATAGGGCTTGTAAAGGTTCAATGGACTTGGTACAGTCCTAAGGATGCTACTTGGGAGCATGGGGATACAATGCGGAAAGAATACCCACATCTTTTTGAAGATTTTTGAAAACTCTATTATATATGGGTGTATGATGCACTGGGGACAGTGCATAAATAAGGGAAGGGGATTGTAATATCCGTCAACCGAACCCAATTGTAAATGTAATATAAGTTTACTTAAGTTGGTGAGTTGTTTTGACATTATTTGGTAATGCATGTCATGTGGCATAGTGTGCGCATGAACTATGCAGTAAAATGATGTAGTATGCACATTCCCGGATACCGCGCACAGTAACTAAGGTGCGCGCAGTATGGAGTTGTTATCACTCTGTAAATTCCTAGAGGTTGTTGCGAGGCAAGAAGAAATTTATTAGAGGTAACCTTAACCAACCACTTTGAAACTGGGAGCTAGCCCTACCAGTTTCAGAGAGAGATCTCTTTGTAAGATTTAGATATGTTTGGATTTTCAAATCTTAGGCTAGTTAAAAAAGAATGGAACTGAGTTGTTTGTATTGTTTTTTAATTAAAATGGATGAATGTCACTTATGCTTCCATTGGGATATGGGGTCTGTTTTATAAAATAGAGGTCAAAGACAGTTTTTAGAAGATTCATTTTACAGGACGAGATAGTGCAACTGTTGGATTCTTTAGGAATAAAATGATGTATTGTTGAAAAAGGTGAGATATCAGTTAGAACAAAAAAACATTTAAGAATTTCTTTGTTATAAAATCAGAAGGAAAACATTTAAATCTATAAAATATTAAGAACAGAGTACACAATGGAAAATTCTACAACTTTAACTTCTTTTAAAGATTATATTATAAAAACAATATGATAATTGAGAAAGATTTTTTTTTTACGAAGACAGAGGAAACTTCACCGATAGATAACACGCAGGAATCCTGTGAAATGTCTTTTTGTATTACTGGAATAACCTTTTGATAAAAATTACAGCGATTACAGCTTGCTTGGGTGTAAAGATCAACCCTCATTACTTCTAAATTTGAAATATTTATAATCAAGATTACAAACGACCCTCTCATTAATGATCAGGATGTGGCAGAACTGAATCTAACTAACTAGCTAACAAAATGCAAAAATATAGTAACTGATGATGATGTGTCGAATCTCTCATGCAGATTTTGGGGAAGACCATTGGTGAGTCATTCAGATGACTTTGACTGCACTGGTTGTTGATTTGGATGAGACCTTTACCTTTACTCAATCAAATCGCACAGCTCATCCCATCTTTGTGTGCTTGGGATGGTAACTTTAAATAGACGGTGGTAGATTTCATCCATCTCGGTGTACTTAGAAAAAGTCAGCTTAGTGAGGAAAATGTACTTGATTTCGTGTTGTATGTTGAGGTCAGGCTGCAAAGTTTCCATGAACGCTTTGCCTGTGATGTTTCCCTGTATCCCTGAAAACTTGGAACTGTCTTTGGCCATGGTGGCAATCTTTTGCTTATAATAAGATAAAATCATCAATTTATCATTTAGGACAAGTAGCCCAGGAAGGCCCTTTTTCTGTAAGGCCTCAAGTTTGTTAAAAAATATCTAGACTCCAATGTCCATGTTCTGAGCTTTCTCCTCCAACTTCAACATTAATCCTCTTTTGGTCAAAACTCTTTTTACTTGAGGATAGTTTATGTTCTGTCTTCAACTTTCAGTTCTTCAAGATCTTCCTTGGTCTTTGAATTCAGAAACTTGATGATTTCATTAGCTGCCGAGGGCATTTCATCCAACTCTCTTCTTATCCTGTCGATGGCCTGCCTACTCTTGAACATGATTTGCACCATGGGCCAAATCACATTTATGGAATTGGAGATGTTTCTTGAACATGATTTGCCACATCTTTTTCAAGTGTTGTCAATGGGGTTGCCGATGGAATTTATGCTATAGTGGTTGTTGGCACAACTGCTGTACTGACTTCCACAAGGGGAACTGCACTCAATGGAATGAATTCCATCGATGTTGATTGTTCCTTCTCTTTCAATAACCTTTCCAATTCTGCCTCCATTTCCTTGATCTGTGTGTTATGCTGCATGATTAGCTTCAACAGTTCCTCTTTCTCGTCTTGTGCCTCAGCTATTTCTTTAGCTTGTGAATCCTCTGTTGGGGGAAATTTCAGTTGTTTTCTCAGAGATGCAATGTCAACATTCTTTTTCTTTATCATCTCCTTTGATGCTTTTACATTTGAGGGATCATACCCAATCTTGAGCACCAACTACTCTAAGGATTTTATTCTGTTATCCTTTGCAAAAGAGGATATCTTTTCCAACTTCAATTGGGTCTGAACATTGTTTAGAGATACCTGTAACTTTGATGCTATAGATGAAGCATGTGCCAATGTGGAGAAAACCATTTCTCCAGTCTGTCTATGCAAATCCATTTGGTCAGCTGAGTGGACTTGTTTGGTGTCAAAAACAATAGTTGACCTCTTGTAGTCAGTGATCTCTTTGGGTTGAGGTACCTGTGCTTGCAGAAATGCTAGATGCATTCTTCCGTTCTCTGTGTCAAAAGCTAACAACAATTTGTGTTGGGATGTGGAGGTTTGCTTCTAGAACTAAGCGTAAGTGTTGTTGGTCAACATTTGGTTCTTCTTTTTAATCATGTCATATTTTTCGAAAATGCTCAGAGGTACAGATCCTTGTGGAGTTTGGGTGGTCACAGCTATATCTGTTTTCTTTGAAGAAGGAGTGGAAACCACCTGATGTTTTTCCTCAAACACTTTAGCAGAGTAAGGCTCTTCCTCACCAGACTTGTGAATCGTATGAGTGGTTTTGGGTATTTTGTTGTATACCTGAAAATCATCTGTTGACACCTCATTGATTGAAGGAGAGGAATCCTTTCTTGTCCTTTTTTACTTTGGTATATGTGGAGTGGCAGTTTGTGAAAAAGATACTGAAGGAGCCTCCTGTTGTTCAGTATCTACTAGAGTATTTTCCTCCCACTCTGTCTGGTTCACATACTTTTCAATTTCTGGTTTGAGGGTGTGAGCATAAGGTGAAATTTTGTTTTTGGATCTCAGCTCTGCAATGATCCCACTAGGGTCATAATGCCAAATGAAACTGGTGCTAAATTTCATTTCCTTTAATAGTTTGTCTGCCTCTTCCCCAACAACTTGACTGTTGGAAATAAACGGTCCTATTTTCCCTTTAATCCTCATCTGTTGTTTTTTATTTAGGGACACAAAATGAATGTCATCTGAGTTTATAATTTGACGAATATACTCTAGTGAAAATATTCGAACAGGCACATACTTGGGCAATTTGTATGGAGATATTTCACACCCATCCACTCTTATCTCCATGTGATTCTGGTATAGGAACCAGTCCCCAATTTTTGCGAGATCTGAAAGGTGCAGAACTCTTTGGATCTCCTCATTTATCCTCGGTTTTGGTCTTCCACTGAGCATTCCTACCACTGGGTGATAAAACAACTCGATGAATTGTTTGAAACTGAACTCAGTGGAGTTTCTTCTGAGCAGCGACATCCATAGAGTTATTGCTTGCGGTTTTTCGTCTTTGTCCATCTTCTGCATGGGAAAGGAAAGTTTTTCTGCTTGATAGAACATAAACATGTAGGCCAGTATTGAAGAATACCAGAACATGCCTTCTGTAGGGAAATTTGTCAGTTGCTCATGCAGGTTCTTGGCAAAAAAACCGTTGTAATCAAACTGGGTGGCAAATTTCTCTTCAATAGAGAAAATGGACAGGAAACCTAGGATAGGCTCATCCACCCATTTGTCTGAGAAGTAACTGAGCAAACAACACAATGTTGAGAGAATCTGATTTCCCTTTTCGAGAAATATGGAAGAATGATAGGGAGGATTTTTCTTAGGGAATTGGGCATCTTGTGGAAGGAACAACTCAAAGATTTGTGCTCTTTGGAGAAAAGACAGGTTCTGATACATTTCGATCAATATTTCAATGGTGAGGGGAGAAAGGGGTTCAGCTTTGGGCACCTGCATCATTTGATCAATGGCTTCGGGTGTAATAAGGAAAAATGTTTCTCTAGACAAAGATACTATGGATATTTGATCAGGGAGGTAGTGCGCTTGGCATTTGAGGGCAGACTCGGGAAAATGATGGACTTGGGGAAAAAAGTATAGAGGGAGACTTGAATCCTAGAGCCTAATTTCATCGCTCTGATCGATGAAGGTATTTTTAAACCAGGATTGTAGCTTGGAAAAGTCATATTCAGACTTGGTTTCTGAGATTAAATAGTCTTTTTCTACTAATGGGATCCGGTCGAGATTGACCGGAGGTGGGAGAAATGGATTTTCCTCCACATTAAACTTTTTAAATTTGGGTGCCATTGTTTTCCACTGGTACTTGCACATTGAACACACGTTAGTAGGAAAAAAATTATGGTTGGATGAGATGTTGCAGAGGCGAAGGGAAATGAGTCTTTGATAGGCAAGGAGTGTGAATGGAATGTGAATGACAGAAACGAGGTTGGAATTTAGTGAATGGGTGTTTGTTGTGTTAACGCTCTGTAAATTCCCAGAGGTTGTCAGAGTAGAAGAAATTTACTAGAGGTAAATTTATCCAACCACTTTGAAACAAGAATCTAGCCCTACCAGCTTCAGAGAGGGATCTCTCTGTATGATTTAGCTATGTTTTAACTTTGAGATATTAGGCTAGTTAAATAAAATAAGATTGAATGGTTTGTTGTTGTTTTTGTTAAGTTGGTTGAAAAGGGTTTTACGCCTCCATTGGGATATGGGGTCTGTATTATAAAAATAGAAATCTAAATAGAAACTAAAATATTCTTTTCACAGGGCAAGATAATGCATTCATTGGATTCTTTAGCAGTAAAGTGATGAATAACAAAAAATATGAGAATATCAATCAAAGTAAAGAAGCATTTAAGAATTTCTTCACTGTAATATTAGAAAGATAAACATCAAGATCTTTCAAAGCCGGAAATAGGATATACAAAGATAAATCCTGCAACATGCACTACTTTAAAAGATTAGATTAGAAAACAATATGAAAACTGAGGGAGAAAAATATTTAACATAGAAAATAAAACATCACCAATGAATAACACGCGAGAATCCTGTGAAACATCCCTTTATATTACTGGAAGATCTCTTGATAAAAATTATAGTCTTTCTGGCTTACAGGGCATAAAAATCAACCCTCGATACTTCAAAGTGTGAAGTATTTATACTAAAAAATTAAATACGATCCCGTCATTAAAGATCGGGACATGGAAAATTCTAAATTTAGGTAACTAACTCAACAAAATACAAAAATTCAGGAACTATTTGATGATGTGTTGAAACTTCATGCTGATTTCTGGGGTAAACCATTGGTGAGGCCTCTGCACGACCTCGTCTAACTGGATAACTGACTAGGATTGGACACCTCATATCCTACTCGATCAGATTGCAAATCTCTTCCCATCGAAGGTGACTGGGAACGACGACTTTGATTAGTCTTCGGTATAGTTCATCCATCTCTGTGTACTTGGCAAAAGTAGGTTTGACGATGAAAATGTACCAGATCTCATGTTGTATGCTGATGTCCGACTGTAAAGCTTCTAAGAATGCCTTTCCTGTGATGCTACCCTATATTCCCAAGAATTTCGAGTTATCTTTAGCCATGGTGGCTAGTTTCTTTTTATAATCAGAAAGTGTCATTAACTTGTCATTTATGACTCTTAAACCAGGAAGGCCTTTCTTCTGCAAAGCTTCAATTTCGCCAAAAAATATTTGCATTCCTACGTCCATGGTCTGGATCTTTTCCTCCAGCTGTAGCATCAGTGCTCTTTTGGTCAGGACCCTCTTGACCTCAAGGATAGTTTCTGTCCTATCTTCAATTTTCAAATCCTCTAACTCTTCTCTAGTTTTTGAATTCAGGAATTTAATGATCTTAGTGGATTCTGTGGGCATCTCTCCCAGTTCTACTCTTATTTTCTCAATAGTATCCTTGCTTCTTTGCACTAGTTCATTTTGCTCGAACATGATTTGTACCATAGGCCAAATTTCATTTACGGACTTGGTAATATCCATCCAGACACTTAACTTTACCTCAGCAAGTGTTTTGCCTGCCACTGTTTGCTTTTGAAGTTGTTGCAATTCTTGTTTGAGCTTGTCTGATGTTTGTTTTTCCTTGGAGTAGCTGGTTTGGTAAGAAGACTTGAGTTCCTGAAGGTTCTCAACCTCCTTTTTAAGTCTGCTAATCTATGTCTCTTGAAAATTCATCTCTTCCATGGATTTTGCTAGTTGTACTGTCTTCTCCAGAGCTGTCAATGGAGTTGAGGAGGGAATTTCTACTGTAGCTGTTGTTCTTACTCGTGTGAGTGGAACTATGCTCAATGGAATGACTTCCATAGGCTTTGATTGTTCCTTCTCTTTCACTAACCTTTCCAGTTCTGCTTCCATCTCTTTCAACTGTGCATTCTTCTCCATGATCAACTTGAGCATCTCATCCTTTTCACCTTCTGTCTCGACTATCTCCTTTGCCTGTGCATCTTCCGTTGGTGGCAGTTTCAACTGTTTCCTGAGAGATGCTATATCGACATTTATCCTTTTAAGCATCTCCTCGACTGCTTTCACATTCGAGGGGTCATACCCGATCTTGAGGACCAATTCTTCCAACGTATTAATTCTGTTATCCTTTGCAAAGGATGATATCTTTTCCAATTTCAACTATGTCTGGACATTACTCACAGATATCTATAGTTTAGCGGCCACAGGAGAATCATTTTCCAACGTGGAGAAAACCATTTCTTCGATTTGTCTGTGCAGATCCATTTGATCAGCAGGGTGCACATCTCTAGTCTGAAACTCGAATGTTGCTCTTTTGTAATCAGTGATGGCTTTCGGGTCCGGCACCTATGCCTGCAAAAGAGCCATGTGCATTATACCCTTCTCTGTATCGAATACAGACAATAGTTTGTGCTGTGTCGTTGATGTCTGTTTCCAAAACTGAGCATAAGTACTATTGGTCAGCGTCTAATTTTTGTTTTTTATTAGGTCATACTTCTCAAAAACACTCAACTTTGGTCCTACCTTACTTGGCTGGTCAACTAGTGGATTATTCGTGGGCTTCTTAGGAAAAACTGTAGACATGATCTTCTTGTTTCTTGTGCTAAGAAGTGACCGGTCATCTTTCATAGTTGCAGTGGATTAGATTCCCTTTTCGCCAGCCGTGTCAAGTGTATGACTGGTTTTTGGGCTTTTGGTGTGTAATTGGAAATCTTCAGCCGAGACTTCAGAGACGGAAGGTAAAGTATCCTTCCTAGGTGTTTTCTCCTTGGGAACCTGTGGTGTGGTAGTCTGTGAGATGATGACTGAAGGGTCCTGCTGTTCTATCTCAACCAGAGTGTTCGGCTCCCATTCTATTTGATTGGCGAACTTTTCTATCTCAGGCTTGGGTGTATGAATATATGGAACATTATTATTTCTAACCCCTCATCCCACATGGATCATAGTGCCATATGAAACTAACCTGAAACTTCATTTCCTTCAATAGTTTGTCTTCTTCCTTCCCAACGCTTCGACTATTACAAATGAAAGACCATATTTGCCCTTTAATTCTAAGCTGCTGTTTCTTTTTCAGAGACACAAAATGCATGTCATCTGAGTTAATCATTTTCCTTATGTATTCCAGGGAAAATATCCTCACGGGTAGATGCTTGGGCAATTTTTATGGAGCCAACTTGCATCCATATAGTTTGATCACAGTGTGGTTTTGGTAAAGATACCAGTCCCTAGTTTTTGCCAGGTCTGAGAGGTGTAAGATCCTCTGAATATCCTCATTTATTCTCGGTTCAGGTTTTCCACTGAGCATTCTCACCACTGGATGGTAGAATTGCTCGATAAACTATTTGAAGCTGAATTCTGTAGAATTTTGTCTTAGTAACAAAGTCCAAGCTGTTACCGCCTACGGTCTCCTATATTTGTCCATCTTCTGCATTGAAAAGGAGAATTTGTCCGCTTGAAAGAAAGTGAACATGTAGGCCAGTATTGAGGAATACTGGAACATGCCCTCTGTGGAGAAATTTGAGAATTGCTAGTGAATACTGTGTGCCAGGAAAGTGTTGTAGTCGAACTGAGTGGTGGGTCTTTCTTCTGTGGAGAAAATTGACAGAAAACCCAATATGGTTTCATCCACCCATTGGTTAGAAAAATAACCAAGCAGAGCACAGAGTGATGAAATGATTTGGTTTCCCTTTACTAAGAACTGGGGGGAAGGGTACGGGGGATTTGTCTTGGGGAGATGAGCAGCCTGAGGGAGGAATAACTTGAAAATCTGGGCTCTCTGAGGGAATGATAGCTTCTGGTAAAGCTCCGTGATGACTTCAAGATTGAAAGGGGAGGCGGATTCAATTCTAGGTATCTGCATCATCTGATCAATGGCCTCAGGTGTGATGAAGAAAAGAGTTTCTCCAGATGAAGATACTACGGTTCTCTAGTTGGGGAGGAAATGAGCCTGGAATTTGAGGGCAAATTCAAGGAAATGGTGAACCTGGGGAAAAATATACAGAGGAATGTTTGATTCCCAGAGCCCAATTTCATCACTCTGATCCACGAAAATATCTTTGATCCATGACTGTAAATATGCGAAGTCAAATTCACACCTGGTGTCTATGATTAGGTGATATTTTTCGGCCAAATGGATCCTGTCGAGGTCAACAGGAGGCGGGAGGAAAGGATTTTCCTCGGCTTCTGCTTTCTTGGATTTTGGCGCCATCACTGTGAATATACCTGCAATTCAAACAAAACATTAGTGGGGATGAATGTGGTTTTGGATGACTGATTTAAATGGAGAGAAAATGGGGAAAACTATGCTCTGGAGCGATGGGAATAATATTCTCTGGGAAGATGACACAGTAAGCAATGGGAGAATGAAGGGAAAAAGGTAGTTTTGAGAAAACGGATACCCGTTGGGCGCGGGAGACAGGTCAGCAGGCTAATGGATAAGTTAGCCTATAATAAATGCCCAATGGGTCCTTTGGAGAGTGATATGGCAGGTGACAATGAATGACAAATACAACCGGGTGACGTGGAGGGTGTTGATTGGGAACTGACAATGATGAAGGGACTCGTAACGTGTGATCAGGGGGGATGGACTGATAGAGTTATGAGATGTGACCTTTAGGGGAAAAAGTGGAAAATGATGTCATGGAGTGTTACACATTATTTTCGTCATCCCTATGACTGTTAATGATGTAAACCTATCTGAAGTCTTTAGAGGGGTCAGTGGCCTGAGTTCCTGAAGAAGGAAGGGAGAAGAACTTTTCCTGAGAAAAGAAGTTGCATTTTCCTTTGTAAAAACCCTATAAAAAAGGAAGCTCATAGGTTGCTATATAGGCAGGGTGCGAGAATGCCTAATTCTCGCAGGTTGCACCATAGTTGGGTTGCGAGAGGTTCACAGGTTTCTCTATAGGCAGGGTGCGAGAATGCTTACACGTGGGAAAAACAAGTGTTTTCTCGAATCTTCTAGAAGGAGAAACTTCCATGGTGAGGTGGCATCCGAATGGATTGGATCTTACTCGCTTTCATGATTTAGTGGGATCATCCTAACCTCCTCACCTTATCCTCTTCAACTTATAAAAGGAGAGGATCTCTCATGGAGAAAGTTAGCTTTGGTTGGCTTGGAATTATCAGCTTGGTTGGAGTGGCTTTGAGATTTTCTTTGTCAAGATAGATTGTGATTAGCTATCAGATCCATGGTCTCAGAATCCTCGGAGCAAGAAGTGTGTGGGGAATGAAGGATAGTTGGAAGGGACCTTACGAAATCAAGACCATGGTTGTAATCTCTCTTTCACATTTAATATGATACAGTAATATGATTCTTTCCTATAAAGCTTGTTGTGTTTTATTGTATGATTCCTTGATCACATACATAGGTTTATATTGAGTTTATGTTGTTGCTATCACTTTGGTTGGTTGTGTTCTTTTGTAGGTTCATCATTGTATGAGCATTGGAACAGAGCCAAGATGGCGATGGCGAGAGGAAGCGACATTTAAATGGTATGTCACCTATCCCTCTTTAGTTAGTAAATTCAATATCTAAAACTTAAGGAAAGCATCATGTTCTGGTGTGTTTTGTTCTAGATCTAGGTGGATCTAGGGAGATTAGTTAGTGTTCGCACCTACCGACTAATACGATAACAAAATTGGTGACTCCACTGGGGAACAGATTGTTTCCTAGCTAGTCTAGTTTTCCTTGCTTTGATTTCTTGTTTTCTGGTCTCTGAGTCTATGGAAGATCCATCCAGACTCTCTGGATCTGAAAGTTTACTCAAATTTAGTCCTTTTTCAAAATTTTGCTTGTTTACAGGCATTCTTTCACTGTACCTTTAGTGGCCTGCGAGAAACACCTGAGTTCGCACCCTGGTTTTAAGTCCAATGTGAACCCCTCGCAATCAACCTTTGTTCAGCCTGTGAGAATCTTTGATTCTCGCACTGTAATACACTACCAGCCTACGAACTTGTTTGTAAATTTTTTTGGATTGGGTCCCTTCATCTTTTGATGACCCAGTTTTTCTTTGATCAGCTGGATTGAACTTTTGGAGCCTATATTGATATGTTTACAGTCTACTTGACATTCTTTGAGTTGCTTTTAGCCATATTTGCTTTGTTTGGTTTTGAAGGATTAATCTCTTGCTTTGAGTGTCTTTCAATTACAAAGCGTGTGTTTTCTTTAGAATTGTTTAGGGCAAGATCAGATTTCTTCTGAATAGTTCGGTTTAAAAGAAAACTTTTAGTTTGGGTTTCTTTGTTTTAACAAAGTTCATTATTGCTTTTAGTGAAATTTTTGAAACAAAAAGATTTAATTTCTTGCTTTATATTAGATTGGGGGCATCCTTGCATTTGAAGTAGCGAAATTGCATGGTTCTTGGCATTTTTTTATCTTAAATTTTGAATCGTGCATGGGGGGGCCATGAATCGTGCATTGGTGTACAGTACCTTTTTCTCATTTCTTGAGAATATTTATATTGATGAGTTTTAATATTTTGGGACATCGTGCATATGGGAATGATAAATGTTTTCTCCTTTTCGTAGCATAACTTTCATTGAAATGAAAAGATTGCATCTTCATATCTTTGCATAATTTTCGAGTCGGTCAAAACACCATATTATCCACTCCATCTTCCTTTTGAGTAGCAACAGCCATAAAATAAAGCACTTATAAAAATTGATTACACATTTTTATCTTTTTGGGTAGCGCACCTACATTAGATTAGTTGTAGGGATTTGGAATAGGTGTGAAAGATAACTTTCCAAAGTTGCAAACAAACATAGAATCTTGAGTTAGGGAGCGATTAAATCCACTTATTACATTTTGTCCTGGGAATCCCTTCTAACATAAGGGTCAATCACGAGGTCGCATTGAGACTAGCAGAGTTACTCACCCTGCTTTGTTGTTCTTGGTGTAGAGATTACGTGTATTATGGGGGTCTCTTGAGAGGTATACCCACAATGATGAGTGGAAGCCTTTCAAGTTGATTTCGGGCTAGATACCCTACCCTTGCATGTGGATCAGACTGTCGACTTTTTTCCCAGGCATCACTGTAGTGATTGGTAACCTCAGTGGCCTATCTCTCTAGGTTCTCTACACGAGGTGACTGTGGAGGGGAAAGTCTTCACGGTACCTGGAATCGACGTTGGCCAAAATCACTCGGGCTCATTGGAGGGTATACCCATGATTATGTGTGGGATCTTGCTCCAAGGTGTAAGTCCGTTAAGTAGGTCATCAATGTAACTTTTCCACCAGCTCTATCTCATCCCCTTCTTACATTGTTCCCACGACGTTGGATTTCATCACCAACTAGTGTGTTCATTGTAAGAAGGTTTTGTTTGTTTGCTTGCTTCCTAGATTTTTAGCGTGTGCTGTTTGTTTTCCCTAGCAGACTCTAGGTTGGATTTATTTAATGGCGTCAGTTCCCGGAATGACCAATGAAGGAACCCCTGCTCCAGGGGAAACTTTTATTTTTCCTTCTTATGGAAACATTGGTCCTCCTCATATTTCTACTTTGAGCCTTCCGGGTCTCACGATTGGATTGCCGATTTGGTTGTTTTCCACTCAGGTAATCCTGAATGCAGTTAGTGCTTCAGTCACAAGAACTCCCCCCCAAGAGCATCAACCTCATGTTGATCCTTCACCTTCTTCACCAGTAAGATCTTCTTCGCCTTCTTCGCTTGCAATGTCACCTTCCCTTTCATCTTCTTCGTCGGGTGAAAGTTCTGAAGCTAGTAACCCGGTGACTAAGAAGAAGAAGAAAAGAAAGATTAAGAAGAAGAAAGATAAGCAAGGGTCAAAACCTCCAACCACTGTCAAACATGTTGGAAAACAACCAGTTATTGTTAGTCGTGCTGGGAGTGTTGATGATGTCAAGATCACCCAAACAACCCATAAGCCCAAGTACCCTTGCAGGCTTTGTAAGGGTAGCCATCTTCTTAAGGATTGCCCTGGTCTATCCAAGGTTATAGAAGCATGGTCTACATCTCCTTTCCAGTCCCCGTCATTAGCCTCTGAACAACGTGTTGACAACCCCCCATCAACCAGTCATGATACGGTTGGGAAGAAGAAAAGTAGAGTCAAGTTCCCGTGTATGTTATGCAAAGGGAGTCATCTCACTCACCTTTGTCCTCATATGGACGAAGCCTCTAAATTGTTGGAAGACATGACTATTTCACAACCTCAACTTCCAGCTGCTTACCGTAATCTTTCTCTCAACCCTCCAATAGTTGATGGAATGATCACTCTGGTCCCTTCATCGGTCAATCCGGTTGATCATGTCCTCAATCTAGTCACGTCCTTAGTTGAACCAGTTGACAAAGTGGTTGATCCGATACCATCCTCGGTCAATCCCACTCTCCCCTCAGAAAGTGAAACCCAAGTGATCGATCTGTTTCCACCTGTCGACCCCATTCTCCCCCTAGAGAATGAAACCCAAGTGGTTGATTTGATCTCTCCATCGGTCGATCCTACCTTCCCACTAGAGAGTAAACTCGATATTGCCCATGTTTTTCTCGTTGATACAGAATCTCCAGTGCCGAGGGATATTCCTCCTTCTCCCGTAGGACCCCCTCCAAGTAATGAGACCATCCATTTTGATTGGGGCGTGCTAACTGGACCTCATCTTCCCTCTCACATTCCTTTCCATATTACAGTATAGGTTTGTGGTCGAGACGTTCCTCAGACACTGATAAATGAAGGTGCATCCATTAGTATTTTGTCCTCTTCTGCTTGGCAAGCTTTGGGTTGTCCTCCACTTGCGCCGGTTACGCATAATCTGTTAGCTTTTAACGAAAGAACTAGTCAACCTTTAGGGACCCTTCCTCAACTTCCTGTAACTTTGGGAGGGAAAATTGTCTTCATTGATGTCATGGTAGTCCAAGACCCCTTGGATTTTTCTTTACTCCTTGGATGAGATTATGTCTATGCCATGAAAGCTATTGTGTCTACTCTTTTTCATGTGATATCTTTCCCTCACGATGGACGAGTTGTGACTGTTGATCAACTTTCATTCATTGACCTTGATTGGATTGCCTCCCTAAATGGTTCTTATATGTAGACGGTATCGCCCCCGCCGCAGGTAAATTATGTGGCGTTGTCTCCCATGGCTTCAACTTATGACGACTTAGATCCAATAGTTGACATCGTGATCTCTTCGCTAGGGTTGTTAGAGCCTGATCTCTTTACTCCTGTCGCGACCCTCGACATGGTGTCCTTCCAGAGTGTGTTTCTTCCTTCCAGCGAAGACCTCTTGGAATCCATGACTGAGTTTGTCCCTTGACATGTTGTCATTCCAGAGCATTGTCCTCTTGGCATCCATGATCAAGAAGAGAGGTCCGAGGATAGTTTTTGTGTCTCCGAGGCAACCTCATTAAAAAATGAAACAGAGGTCTTTGAGCATGGTTTTTTGATTTCAAGCTCATTAAAAAATGAAACCACTTCCGAGGATAGTTTTTGTGTCTCTGAGACAACCTTGTTAAAAAATGAAACAGAGGTTACAAGCATAGTTCTTGTTTCTATGTCAAGCTCGTTAAAAAATGAAATAGTTTTCCCCCTCTCTATTTGAGTCAAGTCCTTCATCTAGTATTTGAAGCTTCATTTCATTCTCCTTTGCAGTTGGATGAAACAAAGCTTGGGGGAATTTGCTTACAGCCTCTGGACTTCATGCTAAAGTTGAGCCGCTAGCTTCTTAAGCTGGGGGTTAAATACCAACCATCCATGTGTTATGTGTTGGGAAGTCGCAAGCATAGTTTTATATGGTTCAAGCTTGTGTAAAAATGAAACCACTTACCTCAATCATAGTTTCCTCTGGTTCAAGCTTGTGTAAAAATGAAACCAGGTCCAAGCATAGTTTTGTTTAGTTTTTAAGCTTGTGTAAAAATTAAAATCTATCCCAAGCATAGTTTTGTTTTGTTTTAAAGCTTGCATAAAATGAAAACAATCCCGAGCTTAGTCTTTGTTCTTTCTCTTGCTTGTAAATACATGAGAATAAGTTACCGAGCTTAGTCTTTTCTCTTTATCGTGCTCGTAAATTAATGAGAATGTAACCGAGTATACTTTCTCGTGTTCTCCCTATTCATCTATTGCAGCTAAGAAATTAATATCAAGAGCATGGAAATTAGACTCAACCATTAACTTTGCTAGACCTTGACCTTTAATCAGTTTAGTAGGCTTAATCTCTATGTCATACTCCAGAATAATAACAATCCATTTTCCTCTTCTACCATCTGGATTGTCCTGGGTTAAAATGTCTTTTACTACCGCATTCAGAACGTATGCGATGGTGTGGGAATGGAGAATATATACTCTAAAATCCTTTATGGATTTTACCAAGGCAAAAGCTTGTTTCTCCATTATTTTATAATTCAAAGAAACATCTCTTAACGATTTACTGAAAAAGGATATGGGTTGTTCATACCCTTCGTTGTTTTCTGTAGTAATTCTATTGCAATGGTATGTTCAAAGGCGAAAGAAAAAAGGTAAAAATCTTTGGTGAAGTCAGGACTGATCAAGACTGGAGCCTATGTGAGTGCATGCTTAACTTGTTCAAAAGACTGCTTAGATTCAGTGTCCCATTTTATTTTTGTGTCCTTTTTTAACATGTCGGTGATGTTCCTGAGAAGCTCGGCCAGGTTAGGTATGAATCTTCTCAGAAAGTTTATTTTTCCAATGAAAGATTATAACTCTTTGATATTCCTTGGGTGCTCCAGTTTTTGAATGGCTTCTATTCTGCTGGGATCTATCTTAATTCCGTCCTTAGAGATTATGTGCCCCAACAATTTACCTTCCTCTAATATGAAAATGATTTTCTTAGGATTCAAAGAAATCCCAAATTTCCTGCATTTCTCAAACACTCGTCTGAGATGTCGTAAGTTCTCATCATTGGATTGGGAATAAATACTTACGTCGTCTAGATAAATGACAATAAATTTGCCAAGTTCTTCCACAAAAGTGACGTCCATCTCTCTTTGGAAAGTGGCCCCAGCGTTCATCAACTTGAAAGACATTTTCACGTACATGAAAGTACCCCAAGGTGTTGTGAAGGTTGTTTTCTCTTGGTCATCTGGGTGAACGAGAAGCTGGTTATACCCTGAGAAACCATCCAATAAGGAGATTCGGCTGGATCCAACTACCTTTTGTAATATGTGGTCCATTTTTGGCAATGGGTAGTTTTCTTTTAGAGAAACCTTATTCAGGTTTCGAAAATCAAGACAAAGCCTGATTTCCCCAGTTTTCTTTTGGGTTGGGACCAGATTTGAAACCCGTTTGGAAAATTGTAAGGGAACTATGATTTTAGCATCATTCATCTTTTTGATTTCTTTTTCTATTAGGGAAAGTAACTTGGGATTGATTCTCCTAAGTTTCTGTCCGAAAGGTTTTTGATCTTCTTTTATCAGGATCCTATGTTGTATGATGCTTGTGTCATAAGATTTCAAATCTTCGTAACCCCAAGCAAACACGTCTGAATATTCCTTGAAAAGTTCAATGTATTTGAGTTTCTCCTCAGGGGGTAACGATTTGGAAAGTTTTACCATCTTGGGTTTCTCTTCTTTCCCTATGTTATAGTCTTCAACCTCTTTACCACTAACTTCGATTTTAGGTTTTTTAGCTACATCATTAAAATCAAATAAGTCTTCTAACGAAACTAAACCCCTAGGTAAAACATTACTCTTTAAATGAAAAACATCAGATTCTATCTCATCTTCACCTAACTCTCCCGAATCTACTTTATTTACACTCTCATTTCCAAAATTAGATTTATTCACATTTTCATCATCATTTTCTAAGTCTATGTTTGTACACTCGAAATCATTTTTACATTGTAGAAAATCTTCAATTTGGTCATCGTTCCCAAATACCTGCCAGTATCTGATGATGTCCGGGACAATCAGTCTGCACTTCACCTCCACCGTGTATGGGCGAGTGGAATGAAAAGGTATCTTTCATGTCGTTGCTGACGTAGCTAACCCATTTGCTAAAATATTATGTCCCCTGGGCATCTCCTGCAAATCAACTTCAATGAAACATTTAAGGGCATCAAAAACAACATTCCTATAAGCTCTAAGTCGAGGATTTTTTGCTGCGTACTCACCTTTAATTTGTTTGATAATTAATTCAGAATTGCCTCTTACCATGATTTGTTTGGCACCAACCTTCTTTAACAGTTTCAAACCGAGCATCAAAGCTTCATACTCGACTATGTTGTTAGTGCATTGAAAATTCAGTTTGTAAGAATGGTTCAAAAAATACCTAGATTTGTGATTGTGCAACCAAACTCTTGCTCCAGCTCCTTCTTTGCTTATGGCTCCATCGAAGTCCATGCTCCAAAAATATGCTGGAAATTCTTCACTTATTACATTTTCCTTTCTTTCTACCTCAGTGATTTCTTGGCATTCTTTCGGATCAAAGGTATCTTCTTCTAGCTGAGAGATTTGTTCTCTCGTATCACCGTTGTTATATAGGATGAAGGAATCTAGATTAGAGTGTGCAGAGTACAAAGGATAGTTATGTAGCTTTTCTTGGTTGCTGACCATATATTTCATCAACGTCTCTCTGTACAGTCTTCTCTATTGCCCAAAAACTAGGATGGTGGCATACGACATATCCAACTACAAAGTACCTTTCAACTTGGCCCCCAATACCTTGACAACAACATACCATATTTTGGGGGAATTTCTGCGACCTCAACATCCATAACCATGTTTTTTGCTGGAATCTGAACTAGAGTGATACATAAGTCCTTGATCAATTCGATACATCTGACTTTGCTGGAGTCAAAAGAGTGTAAGTCCTTGTAATGTCTGGTGACCTCGAGTCCCAGTTTTTCCATCATTGATTTAGGCATCAGGTTATGGGAAGCACCTAAATCTAACATAACATTGTGCAGAATCAGGTCGTGTATATTAAGGTTGATGTAAAAAGGAGCGACAACACCAGTGTCAGTCTGAACATCAACTTTAGGGCCAAATAGGAGTTTAGGTTGATTATCGGTAAGATTTACCGCGTCTGAATGATTCGCCGATCCAACGGTTAAGGCCTTCATGCCTATATCAAGTTCAATGCTCAGCGCTTTGATCACCTGCGATCGGTAAGAGTTCTTACTCATCAACTCGGAAAGGGGAATGTGAATTTTCACTTTGGGTAATTCCCCTTCTAGGCTGAAAGGAGTGGGTGCTCTGCTTTGGCTCAACAATTTTGATCTATCCACCATATTTTTTAGGGCAGAAGTACTTGGTCGGTTGGTTGATGAAACCTCAGTCTACGTTGATCTTTGTAAAATGGTAGGGTTTCTTTTTGCTGGAGATTCAACATTACCTTTCTTGGGGATCTTCTTGGTAGAAGGCTCTGGAGCTTTCTTGATTTCGACTGTTTTCTTCGTTTCAGTTACCTTTTTTGGGGAATTTTCATCTATCTTTTTACTTCACAGATTGTACTGCCTGTGTACCTCCATAATGGCATTTTCAAATGCCTGTTGTTCGGTAACTTAAGCTTCTTCACTCAACTCTGTTTGAGAAAGAAGGAAAAGTTCTTGCTCTTCCTGAGTAAGGAAAATTGCTTCGTTATCATGAATTCCCATGAGGTTTATGTGTGTGTCTTCTAATTCTTCAATTACCTCTTCACCTTCATTGGCATAATTTTCCTGTAGGGGTGGTCTGATCTATTGATCAGGACCTCTCTGTTCTCTTTGATCCCTAGGATCTCTCTTCCTGATTTGAGGAGGATTTCTTCTGAAGTTAGGATTCTGAATTTGTGGAGTAGGTTGGTTTTCTCTAGGAGGATTTCTTTTAGCTACAGTAAGTCTCTCCATCATCCTCTCCATTGCTCTGGCTAAGGAATCTAATTTGGCATTAGAAGAAGATGTGGAAGGTTCTTCTTTAATTGTGACTCTCCTTTTCGTCCTCTATTGTTCCCTTTTAGCCAATAGGTTGGCCTCCACACTTATTGTGCTTTTCTGCATGTCTTCCAGGGTGGTGGAGTTTATTTTCCTTAATTAATACGACATATTAGCGTTGAAACCATCAGGGAATTTTATCAATGCCAAACCTTGTGGGGATTTAATATTGGCTAGAATCACATTGTACAGATTGTTGAAGTGGGTGCAGTAGTCATGTACTGTCTCTCCTTGATTCCTTATGATGTTTTCGTATTCTGACAAGATCTGGAGAGGATTTTTCTTTACCTCCCATCTTTCCAGAAAACTTCTTTGAAGCACTGTAAGGTAGAGCACTGAGGTAGCACATAAGCCTTTGTACCATTTCTTGACGTCACTAGTCAGACTCTGCGCATATAATCTCATTTGAATGTCAGCTTCATCTACTTCCTACAGGTCAAAATAGTCATTCATTTTATTAACGTGTTGCTGTGCATTCAAGGGCCCTGTACCATCGAACTGTGGAAGTCTCATTTGATAATCCTAGGGCATAGCATGTAGAGGTGCGGCCAATACCAAGGGAGCATATCTGGATGCCATGATAGGTGGAGGAGGTGGGACAACAACCTGGATGATAGGTGGGGCGGTGGCAGAAGATGAGGAGGGTGAGGGACTAGATGACACAGAGTGACCAGTTTGAGGTTTTGCAGTAGGGGATAGTATTTCAGGGGTCCAGGGTTGCAAGATAGTTGGATCTAACACAGTCTCAGTCACAAAGCTATCAGATTTAGTTCTAAACAGGATTTGTTTAAAAATGGTGTCAAAGTTGAGATCTTGAAGGGCAACAAGTTCCTCTGAAAGAGAAGGGGACCTGTGAAGGGGACTATGACTCCCTGACCCTTCTGCAATGGTCCTCTTTATGAGTAACTATTCTGGATTATCAGTTGCTATTGTGGGTTCCGGGTCTGGGTGGGATCGAGTATAAGCTCTTTTAGGAGCCATATTTCTTTAATTTATATATATATTTTTTAGTTTTATGAGTCCGAAATTATTATGTACAAGATTTTAATAACCTCTAAACATTATTTCTTTCTCAGATTTATAATTTGTTCAGAAACAAAGTTTTCTTCTAGGAAAAAGAAAACGTGGGGTTGAAAGTTTGTTCAGTTCCCCAGTGGAGTCGCCACTATGTTAATGCTCTGTAAATTCCCAGAGGTTGTCAGAGTAGAAGAAATTTACTAGAGGTAACTTTATCCAACCACTTCGAAACTGGAATCTATCCCTACCATCTTCAGAGAGGGATCTCTCTGTATGATTTAACTATGTTTTAACTTTGAGATATTAGGCTAGTTAAATAAAATAAGATTGAATGGTTTGTTGTTGTTTTTGTTAAGTTGGCTGAAAAGGGTTTTACGCCTCCATTGGGCTATGGGGTCTGTATTATAAAGATAGAAATCTAAACATAAACTAAAAGATTCTTTTCACAGGGCAAGATAATGCATTCATTGGATTCTTTAGCAGTAAAGTGATGAATAGCAGAAAATATGAGAATATCAATTAAAGTAAAGAAGCATTTAAGAATTTCTTCACTATAATATCAGAAAGATAAACATCAAGATCTTTCAAAGCCGAAAACAGGGTATACAAAGATAAATCATGCAACATGCACTACTTTAAAATATTAGATTAGAAAACAATATGACAACTGAGGAAGAAAAACATTTAACATAGAAAAGAAAATATCACCAATGAATAACACGCGAGAATCCTGTGAAACACCCTTTATATTACTGGAAGATCTCTTGATAAAAATTCCAGTGTTTTTGGCTTACAGGGTGTAAAAATCAACCCTCGATACTTCAAAGTGTGAAGTATTTATAATAAAAAATTACATACAATCCTATCATTAAAGATCAGGACGTGGCAAATTCTAAATTTAGCTAACTAACTCAACAAAATACAAAAATTCAGGAACTGTTTGATGATGTGTTGAAACTTCATCTTGATTTCTGGGGTAAACCATTGGTGGGGCCTCTGCACGACCTCGTCTAACTGGATAGATGACTAGGCTTGGACACCTCATGTCCTACTCGATTAGATTTCAAAGCTCTTCCCATTGAAGGTGACTGGGAACGACGACTTTGAGTAGTCTTCGGTATAGTTCATCCATCTCTGTATACTTGGAAAAAGTAGGTTTGATGATGAAAATGTACCGGATCTTGTGCTTTATGCCGATGTCTGACTGTAAATCTTCTAAGAATGTCTTTCCTGTGATACTGCCCTGTATTCTTGAGAATTTTTAGCTATCTTTAGCCACAATGGTTAGTTTCTTTTTATAATCAGAAAGTGTCATTAACTTGTCATTTATGACTCTTAAACCAGGAAGGCCTTTCTTCTGCAGAGCTTCAATATTGCTGAAAAATCTTTGCACTCCTACATCCATGGCCCGAACCTTTTCCTCCAGCTGTAGCATTAGTCCTTTTTTGGTCAGGACCCTCTTGACCTCTAGGATAGTTTTTGTACTATCTTCAATTTTCAAATCCTCTAACTCTTCTCTGGTTTTTGAATTTAGGAATTTAATGATCTCAGTGGCTTCTGTGGGCATCTCTCCCAGTTCTACTCTTATTTTCTCAATAGCCTCCTTGCTTCTTTGCACTAGTTCATTTTGCTCGAGCATGATTTGTACCATAGGCCAAATTTCATTTACGGACTTGGTAATATCCATCCAGACACTTTCCTTGACCTCAGCAAGTTTTTTTCCTACCATTGTTTTCTTTTGAAGCTATTGCAATTCCTGTTTGAGCTTGTCTGATGTTTGTTTTTCCTTGGAGTAGTTGGTTTGGTAAGAAGACTTGAGTTCCTGAAGGTTCTCAACCTCCTTTTTAAGTCTTCTAATCTCTGTCTCTTGCAAATTCATCTCTTCCATGGTTTTTTCCACTTCTATTGTCTTCTCCAGAGCTGTCAATGGAGTTGCTAAGGGAATTTCTGTTGCAGATGTTGTTCTTACTCCTCTGAGTGGAACTACGCTCAATGGAATGACTTCCATAGGATTTGATTGTTCCTTATCTTTCACTAACCTTTCCAGTTCTGCTTCCATCTCTTTCAACTGTGCATTATGCTCCATGATCAACTTCAACATCTCATCCTTTTCACCTTCTGTCTCGGCTATCTCCTTTTGCTGTGCATATTTCAATGGTGGAAGTTTCAATTGTTTCCTCATAGATGCTATATCGACATTTTTCTTTTTAAGCATCTCCTTGACTGCTTTCACATTTGAGGGGTCATACCCAATCTTGAGGACCAATTCTTCCAACGTCTTAATTCTATTATCCTTTGCAAAGGATGATATCTTTTCCAATTCCAGTTGTGTTTGGACATTGCTCAGAGATATCTGTAGTTTAGCAACCATAGTAGAAACATTTTCCAACGTGGAGAAAACCATTTCTCCAGTTTTTCTGTGTAGATCCATTTGATTAGCAGGGTGCACATCTCTAGTCTGAAACTCGAATGTTTCTCTTTTGTAATCAGTGATGGCTTTCGGGTTCGGCACCTATGCCTGCAGAAAATCCATGTGCATTATGCCCTTCTCTGTATCGAATGCAGACAATAGTCTGTGCTGTGTCGTTGATGTCTATTTCCAAAACTGAGAATAAGTAATGTTGGTCAGCGTCTGATTTTTCTTTTTGATTAGGTCATACTTCTCAAAAACACTCAACTTTGGTCGTACTTTACTTGGCTGGTCAACTAGTGGAGTATTCATGGGCTTCATAGGAAAAACTGTAGACATGATCTGCTTGCTTCTTGTGCTAAGAAGTCATTGATCATCTTTCATAGTTGCAGTGGATTGGATTCCCTTTTCGCCAGCCGTGTCAAGTGTATGACTGGTTTTTGGGCTTTTGGTGTGTAATTGGAAATCTTCAGCCAAGACTTCGGAGACAAAAGGTGAAGTATCCTTCCTGGGTATTTTCTCCTTTGGAACCTGTGGTGTGGTAGTCTGTGAGATGATGATCGAAGGGTCTTGTTGTTCTATCTCAACCAGAGTGTTCGACTCCCATTCTATTTGATTGGTGAACTTTTCTATCTTAGGCTTGGGTGTATGAATATATGGAACATTCTTATTTCTAACCCTCATCTCATAAATTATCTCGCATGGATCATAGTGCCATATGAAACTAACCTAGAACTTCATTTCCTTCAACAGTCTATCTTCTTCCTTCCCGGTGCTTCAGCTATTACAAATGAAAGACCCTATTTTCCCTTTAATTCTAAGCTGTTGTTTCTTTTCCAGAGACACAAAATGTATGTCATCTGAGTTAATCATTTTCCTTATGTATTCCAAGGAAAATATCCTCATGGGTAAATACTTGGGCAATTTGTATGGAGCCAAATCAAATCCATATACTCTGATCTCGGTGTGGTTTTGGTAAAGATACCAGTCCCCAGTTTTTTCCAGGTCTGAGAGGTGTAAGATCCTTTGAATCTCCTCATTTATTCTCGGTTCAGTTCTGCCACTAAGAATGCTCACCATTGGATGGTAGAACTGCTCGATAAACTGTTTGAAGCTGAATTCTATAAAATTTTGTCTGAGTAATGAACTCCAAGCTGTTACCACCTGCGACCTCCCGTCCTTCTCCATCTTCTGCAGAAAAGGAGAATCTGTCTGCCTGAAAGAAAGTGAACATGTAGGCCAGTATTGAGGAATACCGGAACATGCCCTCTGTGGTGAAATTTGAGAACTGCTCGTGAATATTTTCTGCCAGGAAAGTGTTGTAGTCGAACTGAGTGGTGGGTCTTTCTTATGTGGAGAAAATTGACAGAAAACCCAATATGGGTTCATCCACCCATTGGTCAAACAAATAACCAAGCAGAGCACAGAGCGACGAAATGATTTGGTTTCCCTTTACTGAACAGGGAAGAAGGGTACGGGGTATTTTTCTTGGGGAGATGAGCAGCCTGAGGGAGGAATAGCTCGAAAATCTGGGCTCTCTGAGGGAATGATAGCTTTTGGTAAAGCTCCGTGATGACTTCAAGATTGAAAGGGGAGGTGGATTCAGCTCTGGGTATCTGCATCATCTGATCAATGGCCTCATGGGTGATGAATAAAAGAGTTTCTCTAGATGAATATACTATGGCTCTTTGGTCGGGGATGTAATGAGCCTGGCATTTGAGGGTGAATTCAGGGAAATGGTGAACCTGGGGAAAAAGATACATAGGAAGGTTTGATTCCCAGAACCCAATTTCATCACTCTGATCCAGGAAAATATCTTTGAGCCATGACTGTAAATCTACGAAGACAAATTCACACCTGGTGTCTGCGATTAGATGATCTTTGTCAGCCAAATGGATCTTGTCGAGGTCGACAGGGGGCGGGAGGAAAGGATTTTCCTCGGCTTTTGATTTCTTGGATTTTGGCGCCATCATTGTGAAAATACCTGCAATTCAAACAAAACGTTAGTGGGGATGACTGTGGTTTTGGACGATTGACTGAAACAGAGAGAAAACGGGGAAAACTATGCTTTGGTGCAATGGGAAGAATATTCTCTGGGGAGATGACACAGTAAGAAATGGGAGAATGAAGGAAAAAAGGTAGTTTTGAGCAAACGGATACCTGTTGGGTGCGAGAGACAGGTCAGCAGGCTAACAGATAAGTTAGCCTGTAATAAATGGCCAATGGGTCCTTTGCAGGGTGAGATGGCAGGTGACAACAAATGAAAAATACGATCGGGTGACGTGGATGGTGTTGATTGGGAACTGACAATGATGAAGGGACTCGTAACATGTGATCAGGGGGGATGGACTGACAGAGTTATGAGATGTGACCTTTAGGGGAAAAAGTGGAAAATGATGTCATGGGGTGACGGGGGTATGTCAGAAGATGGTTAGTGGTGGGAGTCTGGACCAATGGATTCCTGCCACATAGAGAAAGGGGCCCACCAGAAAACCACTCCATTTCGCCCCCCCCCCCTCACCGTTAAAAGCATACTGATCAAGGGGGTCCGAAAAATATCATCGGTCGTCCATCGGTGCGCCTGTCGTTGGACCATAGATTTGAGCGCAATCTTTAACCGATATTCTGGACCCCCCCCCACCATTAAAAGAAGAACGGTTGAGGGGATCCGGTATTCAATCTTGACCGTGGATCTAAGTGCCAGTGCCTCAATCGTTCAGATGTGAACCTTTTTTATACATGATTCTAGACCCCCATCCATCGTTAAAGGTAGAATGGTTGGGGGGGTCCGAAAAGACTTGTCAACCGTAGATCTGGGCACCTGCTCTTCAACCGTTCATCTATGCATTGTCTTTACTCTATGAGCACAAAGTCATATTTTCATCGAAACTTAGGATAAGTGCATTATGTGGGTTCGCCCAAGATTTCTCTGTTTTTTATCACCATGGGGGTTAGACATCAAACCTTTAAAACACCAAAGATATGGTTCAACATTGATCATCATGCATGTTTTATTAAGATAAAGAAAACTACCCTATGTTCTAACCTAACTACCTATGAAATTTATCCCAGATTAAACTGTTGGACTAAGAAATTACTCTATCCTGGGGTTATTTGACCAAGATTAGGCAGTTTGGTCAAAATTTTTCACTAGCTAACCTAATTCGCTTGGCTAAGATTAAACAGTTTAGCCAAGCTTATTCACTACTTCTATCAACATCAATTTAAAGGACTTGGCCATGCTTAAACTGTATGGACCAAATCTTTGTTATTGCATGGGGCTCTATTGAATTTCTTTTATGCCCTCTTTTATTCTTTTTCTCTCCTTTTCTTTTTTCTTTCTTTTCTTTTTCTTTTTCTTTTTCTTTCTTTCTTTTCTTTTTCTTTTTTCTTTTATTTTTCTCAAATTATTTGCAGAATGGAAAATCATTTGACAAACAAGACACTAAAGTGATAACATTTCAGTCACCAGTTGATCCTATAGATTATAGGGTTATAACACATTTGGTGAAAAAAGGACAGGTCGGGTGAACAACGGGTATGTGGCCAGTAATAAATGGCCAATGGGTCTTTTATTGCATGAGTGTGCAAGGTGAAAGAAATTTGGTGTGTGTACCTGGTTGACGTGCAGAATGGTGATTGGGGGATGAACGAAAAGATATGACCCGTAGCGTTTATATGGATGGGACATATTGACGGGTCATGAAATGGAACTTGATAAGGGTGCTTTTGGAATGTGACATCTTTGTATGATGGTGTTGAGTTGTAAAAATGGTAGGCGGTAAATTTTTGGAGTGGGGAAGGTAAGATGCAATGAGATGATGCCACGTAGGGATGGGGCCCTCCTATACACTACTTCATTCCGGACCCCCCCACTGTTAAAAGTAGAAAGGTTGGGGGGGGTTGGGATCTCTTGCTGACAGTTGATCTGATCACAACTTGATCAGCTGTTGTTTCGAGCACGTTCATTAACCATCATGTCGGACACCCCCCCCCCCACCATTAAAGGTAGAATGGTTGGGGGGTCTGAAATCTCCTGTGGATCGTTCATT
>ML777759.1:359244-378978 GCA_009831015.1 Picea engelmannii | reverse complement strand
AGAATGGTCGAGGGGTCCGAAAACTCATCAGAGCCGTAGATCTGGGCGTCGAAAACTTAGTCGTAGATCTAGGCCCGATCTTTAATTTCCGAGGCGCATTTCAGTATATGAGGCCAAACTTAGGATTAATGATATTTTTATGGGTTTTTTGCACTGCCTCCCTTGCTTTTGTCACCATGGGGTTGGAAAAACATTTCACCATCGAAATCATACATTTTTCATCGATCATCTTACACATTTTATTGAAGAGAAACTAACTAACCTATGTCCTAACCTACTCCTTTGCATATTTATCCCATCTTAAATTGCTGGGCTAAGAAAATAATCTACCTTGGGGTTATTTGACTAAGATTAAACTATTTGGTCATATTTATTCACTAGCTAACCTAATTTACTTGGCTAAGATTAGACAGTATAGCCAAGCTTATTCACTAATCCTAAATACTTAAATTTAAAAGACTTGTCCATGTTTAAACTGTATGGATCAAGTCATTATCAATTCATGGGGATTTATCCTTTTTCTTTTATGCCCTCTTTTTATTTTTCTCATTTCTTTTATTTTTTTCTTTTCTTTTCTTTCTTTTTTCGTTTCTTTTCTTTCTTTTGTTAGAATGCAGCAATATCTGCAAGTCAAAAACACTAAAGGAGCAAAATTGAAATCAACATTTGATCCTATAAATTATAGGGTTATAATAGTGGCTCCACTTGGGGATGGTACCCTCCTTGTGAGGTGCCAAGAATCTTGTTCCTTGTTGTCTTAAAAAACTTCCTCTAGATCTTCTCCTGCTATCAGACTTGTTTTATTTTGAAAATTTCGATGACGTTATTCAGTGTCTTAGGGCCTTCTCTACGGGCTTTGAACACCTGAACAAAACACCTACACACAAAATACTTGTAAAAGAAACAATATGTACAATGGAAGGGAATGGTGATCTGTCTATTGAGGTGGCAAGTAATGCTTCAACATCTTACCATTTAGAGGTCCCCCTGGCAGGTCTGATCCATCACTATTAGTAAGCAGGAAAGCATTATTTCCTCTATAGGACTGAATGGTGTAAGGACCCTTCCACAGGCTATCAAAATTTCCATGTTTACTTTTATCTTCTTTTCTGGAGTCCCATTTCAAAACTAGATCACCCAATACAAAGTTATCCTCTTTGGTTCTCTTGTCATAAATCTTTTTTATATTTTTCTAGATCACTTGAGTTGTGTTGTAAACATCTTCTCTAGGTTTCATTAGGTGGATCATTTGATTTATCCTTCACTGGACATCATTTGGTTCTTCTTGTGTTCCCTGCAACAGTTTCATGATAGGGACTCCTAGTGAAAGGGGAAAAACTGCCCTAGTGCCATATACCAACTGGTATGGAGACATACCAATTTCCCTTTTGGTGCTTATTATGTCAGCCCAGAGTGCGAAAACCAACTTATTATGCCATGATTTCTTGTTTTCTTGCAGTGTCTTTTTGAGAATGTTCACCATAAATTTGTTAGAAGACTTAGCTAGCCCATTTCCTTGCAGATAATAAGCCATCAAGTTTCCCAGAGTAATGCAATATTGATTACAAAAATCTCTGAGCCTTTTGGATCTGAAAGCCGCTGCATTGTCAACTATAATTTTTCTGGGGCATCCAAAACGAGACAAGATGTTAGTTTCTAAAAACTTGATGATGACAGAGTCAGTAGCTTGCCTGCATGGTACAACCTCGATCCACTTGGTGAAGTAGTCTGTTGCTGTGAGGATCCACTTGTGTTGGCCTGAGGAGTATGGGTGTATTTCACCAATGAAGTCTAGACCCCATTGTTGGAAAGGAGATTCAATAGAGATGGGTTTCATACGGAGTGGTAGAAGCTTCCTTTTACCTTCAAAAATCTGGCACTTGTGGCAAGAAGTAACCTCTTGGTGGACGTCAGCAAACAAAGTAGGCCAACAAAAACCAGCTCTTAGAATCTTGTTAGCTGTGGTCTTCCAGCTCAGGTGCCCCCCACAGTCTCCTGCATAAAATTCTTGAAGAACTTTGTTAGCCTCGTCTTTTAACAAGCAATTAAGAAAGATACCGCCAGGATATTTCCAGTAGAGATTGCTTTCTAAAATACAAAATTTCAATGCTTTCAATTTAACAAATCTAGCTTTGGTCTTAGTCAAACCTGGAGGAGCCTGTAAATTTTGGAGTACAAAAATGAGGTCTGTGTACCAAGGGGATTTTAAGAATGCATCTTTTATGTTTGGAGTCGCCTGCTCTTTTGGTACGTCTACTGCAACCAAAACATTAATATCTAAAGCATGAAAATTAGACTCAACCATTAGTTTGTCCAAACCCTGTTGTTATCACTGAAATTTCATCCACAAATGGTTACAGGAATCCCACATCTTCAAACAGTTATGAGGTCACCCATGGACCAAAATTACCACAAAATCATTTCCAAAAGGTCCAAAACTATACAACTAGTGATAAAATTAAGATGCGCTATGACTACACAGGGCGCGCGCGCACATGCACCACCCAGAAACGCGCACATGTGCACAATGCATGACTGTAGTTGCTAAAAGTGTGCACACCTAAGAACGATGCATTTATGAGATTGGTCGGCCTCCCACCCACTTCTGGTTCATCTTCCAAGTTGATTTGACATCCAAATCTCGTCTGTATCTGACTAGGTTACTGGTCAAAGACCTTAAAATGCCCTAAACAACCCCTTTTCACACTATAAGATGGTTGCACAATACCTCAAAGTGATGCTATAAAACAAGGCCATGGGTGCACTGTATTTTCAAGGAATTCATTTGCAAGGTTATGCTGCTGCTATTCTCTTGGGGAATCCTCTTTTCTCATCAAGAGCATACTAGCATCATTACATTTGGGCAATCCACCTCACCTCTTGAGTGGATTAGCTTGGGATTCTTTCACCATTTCTTTCAAAGTTGTAAGAAGAGCTTAGTTGTGGTGGTCCAGGAGCCCTCCCTTGGAGGAAGAAGGGACCCAAAGTCCTCTTTCTTCTTGGTGTTTTCTTTTCACTAATATAATCCTTGCCATTGGTGACATGAGTCTTATTGGTTTTTTGTTCTTATGTCTTTATGCTCAATAGTTTAGTTGTTCTTTCATTTCTTAATTTAAATCTTTGCTTAGTCTTTTATGTTTCTTTTTCTAACCCTTTCCTTTACTGTTGTCTTGCTTAGCTAACCCAACTAAGCTTGTAAGCACCTCTGTTTTGCTCATTTAGGTGACAAAAAGGCGCAACAGATTGGTGACTCCATTGGGGAAAGGTATCAATTTCCTACTCCATTTGGATTTTTCTAGCTCTTATTTTGGTTTATTTAACCCACAGGTACCTTAATCGGCCCAAGCCGACCTGCAAAACATCCAATTCAAAGCTGAATTGAGAGAATTCCATCCGGAATTTTCTTCAGAGCCGTGTGTCAGGTGTGCACGGGTTTATCGGCCCACAATCATGCATCGTGCGCACGTACGCCAAAATTAATGTGTTGTTCTGTGCACTTGCACCAAAAATTCTTCTTTGGTTTGCGCACAGGCGCTCAGTGCGCCTCTATCTCCTCTGAGACCCATGTACCTATGAAAAAAAATACACATTGTAAGCTTTTTTGTGATTTGGGGAAGACCCCTAGCCTTCTTAAAAATGATTTCATGCATGTTGTAATCTGCACCACACTTAGTTCCCTCTCCATATAAAGGGATTAGTCAAAACAAATATGCACTTAGGGGGTTTAAAATCATTATTTCCCCTTTTGCTTTCATTTTGCCACATGGATGGCTTGCTTTGACTAAAACTATAAGTTGGAATCATTTGTAATCACATAAAACCTGCATTGGGACCAGAAGTTGGATACCAATCGTTTAGTATGCTCTTCTCTCACGCTTCAAAGCGACCTTGAGAATCAGAAAAAGGTTGTAGGAAAATTTCATCTCCCTTAAAAAGACTAAAACCTTTAGGTGAGGATAACATCCCCCGTTGGGACTCCTCTTAGTTTATTTTTCAAACACATCTCAATATTGTAACAGGCCCATACATGCCCACATGCTACAAAGATAGGATAGTGTTGAAATTTATTTTCTTAGATTAAATCACTAGGGAAGTTTAAAGGTTTTGTAACGGGCCCATACATGCCCACATGATCACAATCTAGGATAGTTTCAACGCTTTCTTAGATTAAATCACAATAGGGAGTTAAAGGAACAGTAAAGGACCCACATGTCCACATGCTAGCTTCCTAGGGACTTTTGAATTACGCAAGGTTGTACCAAAGGCATTTAGTTAATTAGGTAATCAACACTTGTAAGGACTAAGTGAAGCCCACATGCAGCAAGGTGACACCTAATTCATTAAAACATTGGCACACTTTTCACTCATTCACACACAAAAGTCACTTATCACTCACATAGTTTTCATCTCGAAATGTGGAGGTAAAAGTAAGTTTCCTCCAAAGGGATTCTGAAACACCCCACCCTTTTCTTGACGAAATTGTCCACTCCCATTTAATTTCAACGAGATTGGCTCACACCCCCAGTCTCTCAAACAAACCACATCTAAATTTTTTCTAAAAACTCACTAAGTTTTCCTCCACAGGAGGTGCCAAAAGAATTTTTTTAGTCTAGGTAGGATTTCGGGGATAGGCATCCAAATAACTCCCTGTTATCTAGTTCTCACATTGTCAAAACAATAGAAGTTGTCAAATAGGGAACTGTAAATCCTCTAAGTCAAGTGTTCCTAACACCATAAGGCAGGGAGATACCCATGAAGGGTTGAAGGCCGAGGTCTGTTTGTTCTGTGCGTCCCCCCTTGAGGCACCCACCTCTTGGACGGGATCCAGCCCTTGACCCCTTTCTTAGGCTGAAAATATAATTGTCGCACTTTGAACGAGGTACCTAGTGACCAAATTTTAGGACATCTACCCAGGTGGAAATTGTGTGCTGCAATTGCACCTTGATCAGATTTTGTGTGGCTATTGGGAAATATCACCAGCTCTTTCAGGATATGCCCCCTTTACCCCTCATTATAACTGATTACTTCATCCTTCACTAGTTTCTCTTCTGGTGACTTCAGACCCCACTGTTGAGTACTATTGGAAGGTCCAGTGCTATTTGAGAGGAAGGACGTTACGTATCTTAGGACACGAGCATTTGTTTTCTTTGATCCCCCATGCGGACAAAACCCACTTATCCACATATATGCTTCTTTTTCAAAATATTTTATGTATGATGCACTTCTGATTACATTTGATTTAGATATATATCATGTAAAGTTCAAAAATTGCAGCAAACGCTCTTGTTTATTTATTTCTCTCACCACCATCCGCACACATCCATTCAACTAGTCGGACATCATAGGGGACCCACATAACCCCTGTTGTTCTAGACGCTTGTTGAACCTCCCTCCTATTTTAGGGGGAGTTCCTAGTCTTGCTAACTCATCAGCTCCACCTTCTCACACCCTTGTGAGTGCAACTGTCTTAGGATCATCTTTGTTTGGTTCCACCTTACTTGGGTCCAATTCCCAAGGTCCACCATCCACTCACTCTCCTTTACACGGAAGTGGGGGGCCAACTTCCTCTCAAGGGGGAAGTACCAACCCACCTAGTCCCCCTCAAGGGTCAGGTTCACAGAACACTCACACCATGGCTGGAACTAATCCTCCTCCACCACTCCAGATGGCATATTTGGCCTCTCTTAACATACCAGATCTAAGCAAACTCACAAATGATTCTATATTGCATGACCCCACATGGCCTGCAATGCCTACCAAACTACCTTCAGACATCCCCAAGTTTAAAGGAAAGGCAGGGGATGACTCTGCCAACCATGTCATGACTTTCCACTTATGGTGCTCTTCCAACAACATTATGGATGATTCCATCCAACTACGATTATTTCAACGCACACTCATTGGCCCATCAGCCAAATGGAATGTACATGAAAAATCAGGGTCCCATGCAACTTTCAAGTCCTTGGCCAAAGCATTTTTGACCTTCTTCCAATTACCAATCTGCCATGAAAATGGTATTGAAATACTATCTAATTTGAAACAAACCTTAGCCACACATATCGTTGATCACATCCACGAGTGGCATCAATGATGTAGTTTGTGCAAAGCAGAAACCACCAAACAATAGTGTCTTGACTGGTTTCTCAGATCACTTGTCTCTCTCCTCGGTAAAGATGTAGCTTCCACCTTCCCTCAATCAGAAGAATAAGCCATTAGTAAGGCTCAACAATAAGACCTCATCTATTCACAATCAAGGTACTTGTACACAGTATTTCATGATCTCCCAAAACTTGTGTCATTTGACCAAGACAAACTCGGGATGTCTCACTCAGTAGACAGATTGATTGGTAATACCATGCACCACAGTCCACAACCCCAACAACCACCAATGTATGGCACACCTCAATATCTGTCGGCATATGGAGGAACCCCTTATTATCCCCCACCCCCTTATCAACAACCATACCGTGTTTCCCTTCCTCCAACTATCAGTGGGCCGCCACCGGCACCCACAATACACCCACCTATCCAAACAAGTTCGGGCACCCCCTCTACCTTAGCTTATACTCTAAGTACTAGCGAAAGTGCCATGCCTTTATATGTACCTTACAGATCATTACCCCCACAAAATCCATACTTTCCATTCCCTAGTCCTCCACAGCCCATGGCTCCCCCACACCCTCATGCTGGGGTGAATTTTCTTCAACCCTCTCCCCTTCAGCAATATCAAAATTTTGAACAGTTGAATATGGAAAATCCGACCCATCAGTGAAATAATGCCAAAAAGAAAGGAAAAAACAGGAACAATAGCAACCCGGGTCAAGGTGGGAATCGCCCCCAACAGAACCAACCTATTGGGGGCAACCTGAATCAAAGGAATCAGAATCCCTAGGTGGTCAATAACAACAGGCGTCAAGGGAAAAATAACAATAATCTCCGAACCAACTTCCCTTGTGCCCTTTGCGGTGAGTTTGGTCATCATACTCATCATTGCCCCCAAATCGCTTATTTTAAACAGATGAAAGACTCAGGAAATGTACCACATCCTCCAACACCGCCTGCCCCTCAGCAGGCCCCACAACAATACGTCCAACAACCTCCCCCAGCTGTGCTGCAGAATCCCATTCCGCACTAGGGTGTGATGAACACCCAACAGGACATGAAGCCTACCCGACCACAGTTGGGACAATATCTCAACCCAAACAATCCCGAAGATCGCACTATCCTCCTCACTAGTGAGGAAGAATTCCTTCTACAGACACGTAGTCGTCAATACTGTGCACCCGCTAAGTCTCCTCCCATTCCCCTAGAAACAATCCCAGCACCAATGGGACCTCCATTGGTGATCCCTCGCCCTAATGCAAAAACATCTCTTTGCATCCCTCACATCCAATTGCGCAGGAATGTCCACAACCCACAGGCTAGGGCGGCTCATAATTACAGTTTGGTCGATGACTTAGCACAATCCCCGACTGCCATGTCAGTCTTATAAGTCCTTCAAACTTGTCCCACTCAGTAGAAATCATTACTTTCCGCCTTGGGGGCAGTCGACCCCACGGATACTCAACTCATCACATTTGATCTCGACAGCAGAGAACCTTGCCTCCCCACTCTAATCACTTTTCAAATACCAGTGAAAATTCAAAACATTACAGTTCATCAGTGCATCATCGATGAAGGCGAATCCACATGCATCATGTCCAAGTCTGTATGGGAGAAACACGGTTCCCCTGAACTCATACCATCTACCATTACCTTAAGAGCTTATGACAAATGACCATATTCTCAGGAAGGGATCTTCCAAAATGTCTCTATAGAACTCGGGAGCAAGACCATTCTCATTGACATTGAAATTATCGATGCCCCACTCGATTATAATATATTTTTCAGTCGTAGCTACATGTATGCTATGAAGGCAGTTGCCTCTTTCGTCTTTCGAACCATGATGTTCCCCCATAACAAGAAGATCATTACAATTGACTAAGTCTCAAATTATGAGCCTAACCCTTCTGCCAACATTGATAACATTCTCCCTCTCATCCACACTAATCATGAAGCATACCCACTCATCGAAATGGGTCCCGAAATTTTCAAAGACCCATCATTGTTAGGAACTTACCATGGTGCGCCACTGCTCCTTCATCCTTCCAATTAGGTATGTGTCGTATCATCCAAAGGAAATGACATGGAGGATACCCTTCCTCCCAGGGAGGCTTCTATCATATCTAACATCCCACTAGTCGTAGAGATCCTCCCTCATGAGCCTCCTGTGAACTCATCGACTCCAGCAGTCCATGATTTCACCTCTCCCCAAGGCCATATCCTAGTTTGGGAAACAGTTCCCCAAGCCATTACTCAATTCCCCTTATTTTACCCTCCACCATTCGTACAAGCTTTCCAAGTGGCCGCAACACGTACTCTTCCTAATATGGTGTTGGCCATCCCAGTTTGGTATTTACATCCACCAAAGATGGTTCCTTAACCATCCCTTCCCCCCCAAACAGAAGGAATCCCAATGGTGATTCCCATACTCACTCCCACCATACCCTCTACACCCCCACTCACTAACCTCCCTGCCACAGTTGGGGGCAGGTGAAAGAAGAAGGAGCCCACAACTCCACTCCCCCCACGCGTCCAACCTCCTTGCGCGCTATGTGAGAAAGATGGACACCCAACCAACAAATGTCCATCTCTACCTGAGTTACGTAACCTAATTCAACTCAATCAAACACGATCACCGCTCGTCATTGTAGCAAGAAATGCCGCTATCTCCCGTAATGCAAGTAGCAAAGGGATGTGAACCAAATTTTCTTGCGCTATATGTTCTGAATATGGCCATTATACACACCATTGCCTAGCACTACCTCAATTCCAACAGAAATTAGTCGCAGTACGCCAAAGCTTCCAACACAAACCCAGTCCAGCTACATCATCCCTACCAAACATCACTGACATCCATTATGTCATGAATTTAGTCAATGAACGTATGAGATGCCCTTTCTCTTTATGCGAATCCTTAGATCATTTTACATACCAATGTCCTATGATCATTGAATATAGGCAATGCCAATCGACCTTGATTTAAACCCCTATGCCCCCTACTGAATCGATGATTAACCTTACCTCATCACTAGAGATTCTTCATATCATTTCTCCTGAACCAGAGGCACTCCCTATTCCTTCGTGGTTCTTGGATGACTTATCCGAGGATTTACCCCAAAATCCCCCCAATTCTCCCATTCATTTCCCTACAGAAATTTTACATCCAACTACCACTGGTACTCCTCAGTACCTCGATATTTGGTTTATGTCGAGTGAACCATCGCAATTTCACTGTGTCGTTCCCCCTGCTTCTTCATCCCCAAAAGACAACCACATGGGGACAGTCCCCGATATCACTCTTTTAGATCCCTTGTATTCCCGCCAATTCCACTATGATGAGGACATACTTGAAGAATTAAACACCCCCAACTACCCATGGGATGCACTACACCACCGAGCACTCTTATTTCCTCAAGAATCCTTCTCACTTCCTAACCAACACCCCATATACACAGTCAAAACCAAGGATTTTATCCCATTAGGGCATATCAACTGGTTCAACAACCCCATCCCTACCCCTGATGCTTATGAAGACGACAACATGGACAACATTTCCCCGACCATCAAAATCGATATTTCCATAAAAAATGGAGTCGTCGAGGAAATCACCATTGGCGCCACATGCACTCCTATAGAAATCACTGCTTACAAAGCCCTCTTTCAAGAATATCAGGATATTTTTGCCTGGTCATACACAGAGATGCCTGGCCTTGATCCCTCTATTGTCAAACATTGAATAGACACATGCACACATATTACTGGATCTCCCACGCACTGGGGGGCCCACACCCACAAAACCCCCTGTACGACCCTCTGTACTGGCCCTGCCCACAAATAGAAAATCTAATTCTATGTAGGATGATAAGACTACTAACTTGAAGCTCGTTGGTCCTGAATCGGCTGCCTTGTTCTCCCGAAATCTCCAAATCGCCTCTGAATATCTCTCGTCCAATCACTCTGACAGCGGGTAGAAATGAGGTGGAAATATGGGCCCTACAACTATATATAGCCCTTTCTGCCAAACTTCCAAACCCCAGTCCGGGAGCTCCGGGTGTCCATTTTTTTATCCGTCTTCAGCAATGGGATTAGCATCCCATCATATACATCAAGATAGTCCCCAAGCCATTTTTTATCCTTAGCCCCCAGGGCGCCATTTTTTCATAACCCGTCCAGGCACGCATGCTCAAGTTCAAAATTATCAAATAAATGCTTGTATGTTCGATTTTCTTCAGATATTGTTCATGTCGGGTATTTGGTTTTCATGTGTGTAGGTACTTGGTCATCATACATCAACGCAACCCCTTCAGGTATATAAACAACACTAGAATGTAATCATTCCCTCCGAATCTCCATTGCATCTCCAATCACACCCTCTGAAATTTGCCTTTAGGGTCCCCAATATCTGGCTCTGCAGTACCAACACCTCCATTACATTTTGGGTACTGTCACCCGATAGCACTCTCCCCCACATGAGTTGTCCCATTAATAACACCCTTTGGCACTTTGACACTCATGTTTTTTTTCAACCCTTTAGGGATGGGAGTCTTGATAGTCTTACACCATGTCATGAATCAACCACATACTCATTCACCTCATTTTGCTAGCTTTCCCCATGGAATCCCATGATTATCTCTTCAAGATTCTCTTTTGACTGCACCTTCGCAGTATCATTAACCCTCCATTTCATCCACAATCAGTTTGTCCATCTGCAAATTTCCCTCCATTTCATCTACCTCATACAAAAACCCACCCATGGGGCCCCCAAGCTCCACCAATTCTCCAAGAAAAATGTGCCCTAACCGGCTCAACCATATTTCATTGGGGCACCCGTTTTTGTATTTGTACACATCCCAAATTATTCTATATAAAATGTAAAAAGCCTTTGTTTCCATCATTTACATATCTTTTTGTCGTCACCTTTGGTGAGCTTCTTCCCTTTTTGTAAAATGCAACCCATGTTGCCCTTGGCTGGGGCACTCCTTATCATCTACTCCTGTTGACATCATCCATATACTCTGAGTATCCCACAGGCCACCTACCTCTGTTCTCTGAGTTTGTTCACTTTTTCCCGCCTCTGGCACAACTTATCCCACGTCTTGTTGTCCCCCTGACACTCGACCTAGTTGAATGGTTGTGACCACTTATACTTCGCATATACCCCCAACCAAGGGCAGTCTTGAGTCTTCATACTTCTTGATTTCATCCATGTACCTCCTCAGTTCCTAACCTCACCTAGTAGATTTCATGAAGCCCGTTGCTTCTTGGAGTCATGTCCCCCTTTTGTCGACATCAACACAGTTTTCAGAAGCGACAATATCTTGACTCTCATTACCTTTCCAATGAGAGGCCTCGAATGTCATAGGGAGAACCACAATTGCTCCCTGCTATCATTGACCCCTGTAACATTTGACTTCAACACTTTCTCATGTTACGATGGGTCTTACTTTGCGACTATTGCAGTTATTTCTTATATATTTGCCGAAGACCTTTGAACTTGGCTAGGCCATCAATGCCTACAGAATCTATGATACTCCTTACAACTGTCATTGCCTACTATTCAGAGTATGTCCCTCCTCAGAATGGTCCTCTACCTTTATCACAACCACCCCCGCAGGCACTGCAGTTGTCTACATCAACACAGTTTCAATTACTATGCAACACCCTTCCTTTTTGAGTTACATGACATGAGCATGGGGCATGCCCGCCTCATTTGTAAACAATTTATTTTAACACACCTTATGGAAGGTTGGGTCCTACAGGTTCCCTTCTCCCTCCAATGGGTCACTCTTGATACTCTCACAATCGCTCTCTCTTACAATGACACTCTCAATAGAATAAACATTGATGAATTTCGGCTATACGTATGCTCCTAACCTCATCCATTAGGGGGAATCTATTATCACTGAAATTTCGTCCGCAAATGGTTACATGAATCCATCATATTCAAACAGTTATGAGGTCACCCATGGACCAAAATTACCACAAACGCATTTCCAAAATGTCCAAAACTATACAACCAGTGATAAAATTAAGGTGCGCTATGACTACACAGGGTGCGCATGCACATGCACCATCTAGAAATGCTCAAAAAGCGCACATGCGCATGATGCGTGACTGTGGTCGCTAAAATCTATGCACACCTAAGAACGATGCATTTATGAGATTGGTCAGCCTCCCACCCACTTCTGGTTCTGCTTCCAAGTTGATTTGACATCCAAATCTCAGCTAGATCCAACTGAGTGGCTGGTCAAAGACCTAAAAATGCCCTAAACAACCCCTTTTCACACTATAAGCTGGTTGCACAATACCTCAAAGTGATGCTATAAAACAAGGCCATGGGTGCACTACATTTTCAAGGTTATGCTGCTGCTATTCTCTTGGGGAATCCTCTTTTCTCATCAAGAGCATACTAGCATCATTACATTTGGGCAATCCATCTCACCTCTTGAGTGGATTAGCTTGGGATTCTTTCACCATTTCCTTCAAAGTTGTAAGAAGAGCTTAGTTGTGGGGGTCCAAGAGCCCTCCCTTGGAGGAAGAAGGGACCTAAAGTCCTCTTTCTTCTTGGTGTTTTCTTTCACTAATATAATCCTTGCCATTGGTGACATGAGTCTTATTGGTTTTTTGTTCTTATGTCCTTATGCTCAATAGTTTAGTTGTTCTTTCATTTCTTAGTTTAATTCTTAGTTTAGTCTTTTATGTTTCTTTTTCTAACCCTTTCCTTTACTGTTGTCTTGCTTAGCTAACCCAACTAAGCTTGTAAGCACCTCCGTTTTGCTCATTTAGGTGACAAAAGAGGCGCAACACCTGTC
Source organism: Picea engelmannii (assembly GCA_009831015.1). NCBI lineage: Eukaryota > Viridiplantae > Streptophyta > Pinopsida > Pinales > Pinaceae > Picea > Picea engelmannii. The sequence continues at coordinate 366,064 of ML777759.1, read as the reverse complement.
CTTTGATCAGTTTACTATGTTTTATTTCAATGTCGTATTCCAGAATAACCACAATCCATTTTCCTCTCCAACCATCCGGATTATCCTGGGTTAGGATATCCTTAACCACTGTGTTTGGGATGTATGTAATTGTGTGAGAGTGGAGAATATAGACTCTAAAATATTTTATAGCCTTTACCAGAGAAAAGGCTTGTTTCTCCATAATGTTATATTTCAAAGTTGCATCTCTTAAAGCTTTGCTGAAAAATGATATGGGTTGCTCATACCCTTCATTGTTTTTCTACAACAATACCTCTGCTATAGTGTGCTCAGATGTGAAGGAGAAAATATAAAAGTATTTGGTATAATCTGGGCTAATCAGAACTGGGGCTTGGGTGAGAGCATGTTTCACCTGCTCAAATGACTATTTGGACTTGGTGTTCCATTTGATTTTTGTGTCTTTTTTCAACATATTAGTGATATTCCTGAGAAGTTCGACCAAGTTTGGTATAAATCTTCTAAGGAAATTTATTTTGCCAATGAAATATTGCAGTTCTTTGATATTCCTAGGGTGTTCCACCTTCTGGATGGCTTCTATTCTGATGGGATCTATTTTAATTCCGTCTTTTGAGATTATGTGTCCCAATAGTTTACCCTCCTCTAACCTAAAAGGGATTTTCTTAGGATTCAATGAAATCCCAAATTTCCTGCACTTCTCAAACACACGCCTGAGGTGGAGCAAGTGTTCCTCATCAGATTTGGAGTAAATAGTTACATCATATAGATAAATGACTATAAATCTCCCAGTCTCATCCACAAAATCAATATCCATTTCTCTTTGAAAAGTAGCCCCAACGTTCATCAGACCAAAAGGCATCTTCATATACATGAAGGTTCCCAGGGTGTGGTAAAAATTGTCTTCTCTTGATCTTCTGGATGGATCAGAACTTGGTTGTAACCAGAGAAACCATATAGTAAGGAGATCCTACTAGACCACCTTTTGTAAAATATGGTCCATTTTGGGCAAAGGGTAATTTTCTTTGAGGGAGACTTTGTTCAGATTTCTGAAATCTATACAAAGTCTGATCTCACTAGTTTTCTTCCTAGTCGGAACTAGGTTAGAAACCCATTTGGAAAATCTCCAGGGGACTATAGTCTTTGCATCGTACATCTTTTTGATTTCTTTCTCTATCACGGGAAGCAACTTGGGATTAATTCTCCTAAGCTTCTGTCTAAAAGGTTTGTGTTCTTCTTTTATGGGAATTCGATGTTGTATGATACTTGTGTCATAGGATTTTAAGTCCTCATAACCCTAGGCAAAAACATCTATATATTCCTTACAAAGTTCAATGTATTTTCAATTTTTCTCTGGTGGCAGAGATTTAGACAGTTTTATTATTTTGGGGTTTTCTTCTGTTCCTATGTTGCACTCTTCAACCTTTTTACCACTAGCTTCAATTTTCATTTTTTTGGCTACAACGTTAAAATCAAACAAGTCTTCCAACGGAACCAAACCTCTAGGTAACACATTATTTTTCAATTGCAGAATATCAGAATCTACATCGTTTTCATTGAATTCTTCAACATCTATTTTATTTACACTACCATTCTTAAAAACATATTTATTTACAATTTCGTCATCATTTTCTAAATCTATGTTTGTACATTCAAAATCATTATTGCATTGCAGAAAATCTTCGATTTGATCATCATTTCCAAATACCTGCCAATATCTGATGTTGTCAGGAATGGTTGGTCTGCACTTCATCTCCACTATGTACTTGCGAGTGGGACGAAAATGGATTTTACAGGTAGTTGCTGACATAGCTAGCCCGTCTGCAGGTATATTTTGTCCCCTAGGAATTACCTACAAGTCAATCTCAGTAAAGCATTGAAGAGAATATAAAACAACATTCCTATAGGCTCTAAGTCTGGGATGTTTTTCTTCATACTCACCTTTGATTTGCTTGATAATCAATTCAGAATCACCCCTTACCATTATCTTCTTGGCACCAACTTTTTTCAATAATTTCAGGCCAAGCATTAAATCCTCGTAGTCAGCTATGTTGTTAGTACATTGGAAGTTCAGTTTGTAGGAATGATTCTCGGAATACTTTGACCTGTGGTTATGCAACCAAAATCTGGCTCCAACTCCTTCTTTACTCACAGCACCATCGAAGTCCATGCTCCAAAAATATGCTGGAAACTCCTCATTATCTTCAATCATGGGGTTTCTTTCTTCGACAATTTCTTTATCATCCTTCGGATCAGGTGCATCATCCTCCAGTTGTGTGATTTGTTTTTCAAAGTCACCATCATTGTATAGAATAAAAGATTCCAGATCAGAGTGTGCAGAGTATAGAGGGTAGTTGTGTGTCTTTTCTTGGCTGCTGATCATATACTTCAATAGTGTATCCCTGTAAAGTCTCCTCTGTTGTCCGAAAACCGGAATGGTGGCATAAGACATATCTAGCTGCAGGGTTCCTCTCAATTTAGCTCCCCAACACCTTGATAGAAACATACCATACTTGGGGGGAATGCCTACGACGATGATATCCATCACCATACTTTTTTGGGGATTTGAGCCAAGGTGATGAATAAGTATTTGATCAAGCCTATACATTTGATTTTGTTGGAGTCGAAAGAATGCAAATCTTTGTAGGGTCTGGTGACCTCGAGTCCCAAATTTTCCATCATGGCTTTGGGCATTAGGTTGTGAGAGGCACCCGAATCCAGCATGGCGTTGTGTAATATCAGATCGTGGATGTTTAGGATGATGTAAAAAGGGGCCACCACACCATTATCAGTTTGACCATCAACTTCAGGACCAAACAGGAGCTCAGGTTGATCATTGGCAAGGTTTACTATGTTAGAGTGGTGTATAGATCCGACATTCAAATATTTGGTACTGATCTCAGGCTCGATGCTTAAATATTTTATCACCTTAGACCTTTAAGTGTTCTTGTTCATTAGCTCGAAGAGGGGAATGGGAATCTTCAATTTTGCTAGTTCCCCTTCAAGGCTGAAAAGAAAGGTGGTTTTTTTTAAGGTCTTTACTTATTATTTATCAGTAGGAGATTTGTGTCCAGGTGTACCTATTTGAATGGTTGATGAAACTTTAGTCTGACTTGTTCTTTTAAGAATTTCTAGAGTTTTTTGCACAGGAGATTGCACATCATTTCGCCCAGAGATTTTCTTGGGAGGGTTTTTTGAGGTTTTCTTGGTTTCAACAGCCTTCTTCAGAGAGTTCTCATTTGCCTTCTTGCTTCTCAAGTTATACTTCCTGTGAACCTCCATTATAGAGTTCTCAAAGGCTTGTTGTTTTGTTTTCTCATCTTCCTCATTTACATCTATTTGTGAAAGGAGAAATATTTCGTGTTCTTCCTGGGTGAGAAAAATCGATTCATGATCATCATCATGATCACCCATTAGGTTTATATGAGTGTCATCAAACTCCTCAATTACTTCCTCCCCGTCATCAACATAATTCTCCTGGAGAGGTGGTCTAATCTATTGATCAAGTCCCCTTTGTTCCCTTTGATCTCTAGGATCTCTCTGCCTGATCAAGGTGGATTTCTTCTGAAGTTTGGGTTTCTAATTTGAGGGGCAGCTTGGTTCTCCCTAGATGGTTTCTTTTCAGTTATGGTGAGTCTCTCCATCATTTTCTCCATAGCTCTGGTTAGAGAATCTAATTTGGCATCTGATGAGAAAGTAGAAGGTTCTTCTTTGATGGTGACCCTCTTTTCTGTTCTCTACTTGGCCCTCCTATCCAAAACATTTGCTTCCACACTAATGACACTTATTTACATATCTTCCAGAGTTGTTGTGTTTCTTTCCATCAATTGATATGACATGTCAGCGTCAAAGCCGTTAGGGAATTTTATTAACGCCAAACCTTGTGGTGGTTTGATATTAGCAGGGATGACATTGTATAGATTGTTGAAACGAGTGCAGTAATCATGCACTGTCTCTCCTTGGTTCCTTCTGATATTCTCATACTCTGACAGGATCTGGAGAGGATTTTTCTTTACCTCCCACCTGTCAATGAAGGTTTGATGAAAGACAATAATATCACTAATGGTAGCAGCACGTAAGGTTTTGAACCACTTTTTAACTTCTCCAGTCAGAGTTTGTGAAAATAATCTCATCTGCACATCAGCTTCATCTACTTCCTGCAGGTCAAAATAATCGCTCATTTTGTCAACATGTTGTTGTGCATTCGTGGGACCAGCACTATCAAATTGTGAGAGTCTGGTTTGATAATCTTGAGGCATGTCATGCAAAGGAGAAACCAATACAAATGGAGCATATCTTGCTGCCATGATTGGTGGAGGAGGCTGAACAACAACCTATGTGACAGGAGAGGTAGTGACTGAAGCTATAGAAGATGAAGGGCTTGGAGGAATGGAGTGACCTGGTTTAGGTTTAGCAGAAACTGCAGCAATAGTTAAAACAGGAAGTTTGACAGACTGCTGAAGGTGGAGTTTGTCTAAGGCTTGACCAAGATTCGCAACTAGGTCTTTGAGCCTATCAGTCTCGGGGTGAAAACTTTGATCAACTTCATCTCTAGGAGAGAGTATTTCAGGGGTCCTGGGCTGAAAAACGGTTTGATCTAAGACTATTGTATTGATAAAACTGTCAGATTTTGTCATGAAAAGATTTGGTTGAAAGAATGTATCAGACTCAAGGTTTGGATGAACAACTAACTTCTCTGGGATGGAAAGGGACCTTGGAAATGGGTTGTTACTCCTTGAAATCTCTGTAGTGTTTTTCTTCCCGAGTAATATTTCGGGGTTATCTATTGCTATTGCAGGTTCTGGGTCAGGATGAGATCTAGTAAAAATTCTTTTGGGAGCCAGAACTGTTGATTTTATTCCCTTTTTTGGAGATTTTTAACTATTATATACAAACTTTAACAACCTTTGAACATTATTTCTAGATAATATTTAGGGTTTGTGATTCTTTCAGAAATAAAGTTATCTTTGTCTAGGGGAAAGAAATCAAGGTGTGGAAAGTTTGTTCAGTTCTTCCCCAGTGGAGTCGCCATTTATTTATCAGAGGTAACCTTAACCAACCACTTAGAAACTGGGAGCTAGCCCTACCAGTTTCAGAGAGGGATCTATCTGTAAGATTTAGATTTGTTTGGATTTTCATATCTTAGGCTAGTTAAAAAAGAATAGAACCAAGTTGTTTGTATTGTTTTTTAATTAAAATGGTTGAATGTCACTTATGCTTCCATTGGGCTATAGGGTCTGTTTTATAAAATAGAGATCAAAGATAGTTTTTAGAAGATTCATTTTACAGGGAGAGATAGTGCAACTGCTGGATTCTTTAGGAATAAAATGATGTATTGCTGAAAAAGGTGAGATATCAGTTAGAACAAAAAATAATTTAAGAATTTATTTGTTATAACATTAGAAGGAAAACATTTACATCTATAAAATATTAAGAATAGAGTACACAATGGAAAATTCTGCAACTTTAACTTCTTTTAAAGATTAGATTAGAAAAACAATATGATAACTGAGAAAGAAAACCTTTTTACGAAGACAGAGGAAACTTCACCGACAGATAACACACAGGAATCCTGTGAAACGTCTCTATGTATTACTAGAATAACCTCTTGATAAAAATTGTAGTGTTTACATCTTGCTTGGGCATAAAGATCAACCCTCATTACTTCTAAATTTGAAATATTTATAATCAATATTACAAATGACCCTGTCATTAATGATCAGGACGTGGCAGAAATGAATCTAACTAACTAGCTAACAAGATGCAGAAATATAGTAACTGTTGATACTGAGAGGGGGGTGAATCAGTATCAAGTACAATTTAAAACATTTTTCAACTTATACTTAAACCATTCAAATATATCCAATGAGAAATGAAAAATAGTATAAGAGTTACACCAATACACCATAATACACCATGCACAATATATAAGAAATAATCAATAGTTATTGTTCAAGGGAAGTAATGACTTCCAAAGGTAGCTACAGCTTCCAAATGTAAACGGAGGGATAAACCTCCAAGAGGAAGATACAATCCTCGAATATCAAGAGAGATTTGAACTCTCCATCCTTGACCCTTCCTTCCACCCAAAAATATATGAGAGATAATAAAACTTTACATTAAATCATCACCATCAACCAATCATCACATAGAACCTGATAATGCTTCCTGAGACTTCTTCAATTTCTGCAATTATTCAATTCTTGGAGTACTCTGATCCTGTAGATAATATTACTCAATGTATTCTCTAAAACTCCTCCAATTTTCACTCCTTGAATCCTCCCCAAAAAGAGGTTATAGAAAGAATGGTAGACTTTATTCAATTCTAGTCTATTCAGGAGAGTGAAATTGCATAGAATGCCCTGCGCTCAATAATTAACATCTGATTATGAAACTCGCATACAAGAAACTAAAGTCCATACTATTTCCAATGAAATTTGTCCCACTTCATTTGTATTCTCGATGAATAATTTATGACTGGTTTACCCAGAACACCTGTTTATTGACTAGCTTTAGGACTGGTCACAAACCCTATCTTCCACAGAGTGTATCTCCATAATTATAGTGAATAAAGAGATAATTTTTTTACCAAATGTACCATGATATGTCTTCTCAATACCATAGAGATTTCACCATCTGAATCGTTCTAGAAAAAAAATTATAGCAAAAATGGTAAGATGACTTGAAAATAACATACCTTAGAACACATCACCAAAAGACTTCATCCTCCCTTGAAATCCGACCTTCTTTTCTTCTTATTACCTATGAAATTCGACTTGTATCAAATGAATGTATAATGATGTTTATTTATATCATTTATGTCACT
>ML777759.1:302384-345132 GCA_009831015.1 Picea engelmannii | reverse complement strand
ATTTCTCCTCAACCATGAGGATCCACGTGATGTGCCACATACCAATGGAAACAACATGATGTATACTATCCATCCATGGGTGTTGTATCTGCATGTGCATTTTCCTTCATGTCCAAATACCTTCATCAATATTGCGGTCCAAATCCCATGACTAGGGTTGACATCAATGACAACAACCAATCTTCCAACAGTTCCCTACGTTCAATATTTAACATCTGATTCTAAAACTCACACAAAATAAACTTCAGTCCGTACTATTTTCAATGAAATTTGTCCCACTTCATTTGGATTCTCTATGAATAAGTTATGACTGTTTTACCTGGAACACCTGTTTATTGACTAGCTTCAAGACTGGTCACAAACCCTATCTTCCACAGAGTGTATCTCCATAATTATAGCGAATCAAGAGATGAAGTTTTCACTAGAGGTACCTTGATATGTCTTCTCAATACCATAGAGATTTTACCATCTGAATCATTCTAGAAAAAAAGTTATAGCAAAAATGGTAAGATGACCTGAAAATAACATACCTTAGAACACATCACCAAAAAACTTCATCCTCCCTTGAAATATAGCCTTCTTTTCTTCTTATTACCTCTGAAATTTGACTTGTATCAAATGAATGTATAATTATGTTTATTTATACCATTTATGTCACTTCCTTTTAACATTAGGGCCGACCTGACACTTTCTTATTTTGTAATTCTTTTCTTTAATTATCTTCAGGGCCTACATGTACTTCCTTCAATTCACTTTGTCATCCTCAAAAATTCATTTCTCCTCAACCATAAGGATCCACGTGACGTTCCACATACCACCAGAAACAACATGATGTATACTATCCATCCATGGGTGTTGTATCTGCATGTGCATTTTCCTTCATGTCTAAATACCTTCATCAATATTGCGGTCCAAAACCCATGACTAGGGTTGACATCAATGACAACAACCAATCTTCCAACAGTAATTGATGATGATGTGTCAAATCTCTCATGCTGATTTTGGGGAAGACTGTTGGTGAGTCATTCGGATGACTTTGACTATGGAAGATTCTAATCTAGACGATACCTTTACCTTTACTCAATCAATTCACACAGCTCATCCCATATTTGTGTGCTTGGGATGGTAACTTTCAATAGCCGGTAGTAGATTTCATCCATCTCGGTGTACCTAGGAAAAGTCAGCTTAGTGAGGAAAATGTTCTTGATTTCATGTTGCATGTTGAGGTCATGCTGCAAAGTTTCAAAGAATGCTTTGCTTGTGATGCTGCCCTGTATCCCTGAAAACTTGGAACTGTCCTTGGCCATGGTGGAAATATTTTGCTTATAATCAGATAAAGTCATCAATTTATCATTTAGGACAAGTAGGTCACGAAGGCCCTTTTTCTGTAAAGCCTCAAGCTTGTTAAAAAATCTCTGGACTCCAATGTCCATGTTCTGAGATTTCTCCTCCAACTGCAATATTAATCCTCTTTTGGTCAAAACTCTTTTTACTTCGAGGATAGTTTTTGTTCTGTCTTCAACTTTTAGTTCTTCAAGCTCTTCCTTGGTCTTTGAATTCATAAACTTGATGATCTTGTTAGTTGTTGAGGGCATTTCATCCAACTCTCTTCTTATCATGTCGATGGCCTGCCTACTCTTTAGCACCATATCATGTTTCTCGAACATGATTTGCACCATGGGCCAAATCTCGTTTATGGAATTGGATATGTCTATCCAGATATTTTCCTTAGCCTCTGCTAATGTATTACCTACCACTATTTGTCTCTGGAGCTGCTGTATTTCTTGCTTAAGCCTCTCTGATGCTTGTCTCTCAACATTGTATCTTGTTTGGAAAGAAGACTTGAGTTTCTGGAGACTTTCAACCTACATTTTCAGCCTATTGATCCCTGTTCCTTACAGAGTCATCTCCCCCATGGACTTTGCTAGCTCCACAGCTTTTTCAAGTGTTGTCAATGGGGTTGCTGATGGACTTTATGCTGTAGTTGTTGTTGGCATGGCTGTTGTACTGACTTCCACAAGGGGAACTGTACTCAATGGAATGAATTCCATTCTGGTTTATTGTTCCTTCTCTTTCAATAACATTTCCAATTCTACCTGCATTTCCTTGATCTATGCGTTCTACTGTATGATTAGCTTCAACAGTTCCTCTTTCTCGTCTTCTACCTCAGCTATTTATTTAGCTTGTGAATCCTCTATTGGTGGAAATTTCAGATGTTTTCTTAGAGATGCAATGTCAACATTCTTTTTCTATATCATCTCCTTTGCTGCTTTTACATTTGAGGGATCATACCCAATCTTGAGCACCAACTCCTCTAAGGATTTTATTCTGTTATCCTTTGCAAAAAAGGATATCATTTCCAACTTCAATTGACTCTGAAAATTGTTTATAGATACCTGTAACTTTTCTACTATAGAGGAAGCATGTGCCAATGTGGAGAAAACTATTTCTCCAGTCTGTCTATGCAAATCCATCTGGTTAGCTGGATGGACTTGTTTGGTGTCAAAAACAATAGTTGACCTCTTGTAGTCAGTGATCTCTTTGGGTTGAGGTACCTGTTCTTGAAAAAATACCAGATGCATTCTTCCTTTCTTTGTGTTAAAAGCTGACAATAGTCTGTGTTGGCCTGTGGAGGTTTGCTTCCAGAAATGAGTGTAAGTGTTGTTGGTCAACATCTGGTTCTTCTTTTTAATCATGTCATATTTTTCAAAAATGCTCAAAGGTACAGATCCTTGTGGAGTTTGGGTGGTCACAACTATATCTATTTTCTTCTTTGAAGGAGTGGACACCACCTGATGTTTTTCGTCAAACACTTTAGCAGAGTAAGGCTCTTCCTCACCAGACTTGTGAATAGCATGAGTGGTTTTGGGTCTTTTGTTGTATACCTGAAAATATTATGTTGATACCTCAGTGATTGAAGGAGAGGAATCCTTTCTTGGCCTTTTTTCCTTTGGTATCTGTGGAGTGGTAGTCTGTGAAAAAGAGACTGAAGGAGCTTCCTGTTGTTCAGTATCTACCAGAGTATTTGCCTCCCACTCTGTCTGGTTCACATACTTTTCAATTTCTGGTTTGAGGGTGTAAGCATAAGGTGAAATTTTGTTTTTGGATCTCATCTATGCAATGATCCCACTTGAATCATAACACCAAATGAAACTGGTGCTGAATTTCATTTCCTTTAATAGTTTATCTGCCTCTTCTCCAAAAGCTCGTCTATTGTAGATAAACGGTCCTATTTTCCCTTTAATCCTCATCTGTTGTTTTTTCTTCAGGGAAACAAAATGAATGTCATCTGAGTTTATCATCTGACGAATATACTCCAGTGCAAATATTCGAATAGGCACATACTTGGGCAATTTGTATGGAGCTAATTCACACCCATACACTCTGATCTCCATGTGATTTTGGTATAGGAACCAGTCCCCATTCTTTGCGAGATATGAAAGGTGCAGAACTCTTTGAATCTCCTCGTTTATCCTCGGTTCTGGTCTTCCACTGAGTATGCCTACCACTGGGTGATAAAACAACTCGATGAATTGTTTGAAATTGAACTCAGTGGAGTTTCTTCTGAGCAACAATGTCCATAGAGTTACTGCTTGTGGTTTTCTGTCTTTGTCTATATTTTGCATGGGAAAGGAAAATTTGTCTTCTTGATAGAACATAAGCATGTAGGCCAATATTGAAGAATACCCGAACATGCCTTCTATAGGGAAATTTTCCAGTTGCTCGTGCAGGTTCTCGGCCAAAAAACCGTTGTAATCAAATTGGGTGGCAACTTTCTCTTCAGTAGAGAAAATGGACATGAAACCTAAGATAGGCCCATCCACCCATTCGTCTGAGAAGTAACCGAGAAAACAACACAGTGTTGATATAATTTGATTTCCCTTTTCGGAAAATATGGAAGAATGATAGGGAGGATTTTTCTTAGGGAATTGGGCATCATGTGGAAGTAACAACTCAAAGATTTGTGGTCTTTGGGGAAAAGACAGGTTCTGATACATTTCGATCAATATTTCAATGGTGAGGGGAGAATGGGGTTCGACTCTAAGCACCTACATCATTTGATCAATGGCTTCAGGTGTAATAAGGAAAAAGGTTTCTCCATATGAAGATACTATGGCTCTTTGGTCAGGGTGGTAGTGCGCTTGGCATTTGAGGGAAAACTTGGGAAAATGATGGACTTGGGGAAAAAGGTACAGAGGGAGACTTGAATCCTAGAGCCCAATTTCATCACTCTGATCGATGAAGGTATCTTTAAACCATGATTGTAGCTCGGCGAAGTCAAATTCGGACTTGGTTTCTAAGATTAAACAGTCTTTGTCTGCTAATGGGATCCAGTCGAGATCGACAAGAGGTGGGAGAAATGGATTTTCCTCCACATTTAACTTTTTACTTGTGAGCGCCATTGTTTTTCACCGGTACCTACACACTAAACACACGTTAGTAGGTGAAAACTTATGGCTGGATGAGATGTTGCATAGGTGAAGGGAAACGAGACTCTGAAAGGTAGGGAGTGTGAATGGAATGTGAATGACCAAAACAGGGTTGGAATTTAGTGAACGGGTGTCCATTGGGCGAAAAAGGGACAAGTCAGGTGAACAATGGGTATGTGTCCAGTAATAAATGGCCAATGGGTATTTTGGAGCGTGAGGGGGAAAGGTGAAAGACATCTAACGTGTGTACCCGGTTGACGTGCAAAATGGTGATTGGGGGATGAACGAAAAGATATGATCCGTAACATTTAGATGGATGGGACATGCTGACTGGTCATGAAATGGAACTTGCAAAGGGTGATTTTGGAATGTGACATCTCTAGATGATGGTGATGAGTTGGAAAAATGGTAGGTGGTAAATGTTTGGAGTGGGGAAGGTAAGATGCAATGAAATGATGCCACATAGGGATGGGGCCCGCCTGTACACTACTTCATTCTAGACCCCCCCCCTGTTGTTAAAAGTAGAAAGGTTGGGGGGGTTCGGGATCTCTTGCTGACTGTTGATCTGATCACAGCTAGATCATCCGTTGTTTCAAGCGCATTCTTTAACCACCATGTTAGACCCTCCCCCACCGTTAAAGGTAGAATGGTCGGGGGGTCCGGAATATCCTGTGAACCGTTCATTTGCACATTGGTGGGATGACCATAGATCTGAGCGCACACTTTAATCACCTTTTCGGACCCCCCCACCGTTAAAGGTAAAACAGTCGGGGGGTCCAAAAACTCTTAAGAGCCGTAGATATGGGTGTCGAAAACGTAGTCGTAGATCTAGGCCCGATCTTTAATCTCCGGGGTGCATTTCAATATATGAGGCCAAACTTAGGCTTAATGATCTTTTTATGGGTTTTGTGCACTGCCTCCCTTGATTTTGTCACCATGGGGTTGGAAAAACATTTCACCATCGAAATCATGCATTTTTCATCGATCATCTTACACATTTTATTGAAGAAAATACTCCTTTGCATCTTCAGCCTAGCTTAAACTGTTGGGCTAAGAAAATACTCTACCTTAGGGTTATTTGACCAAGATTATACTGTTTGGTCAAATTTATTCACTAGCTAACCTAATTTACTTGGCTAAGATTAGACAGTATAGCCAAACTTATTCACTAATCCTAAATACTTAAATTTAAAAGACTTGGCCATGTTTAAACTGTATGGATCAAGTCATTATCAATTCATGGGGATTTTTCCTTTTTCTTTTATGCACTCTTTTTATTTTTCTCATTTCTTTTCTTTTTTTATTTTCTTTTCTTTTCTTTATTTTTTCTTTTCTTTTCTCTCTTTTGTTAGAATGCAACAATATCTGCAAGTCAAAAACACTAAAGGAGAAATTACAATCAACAGTTGATCCTATAAATTATAGGGTTATAACAGGAGGACAATGAGCCTCATGTATATGATATGTGTTATAGGCTGGTGAGCCAGTTATTATAATCTAGGATGCTTATGTTTTGGTATTAGGCTGGAACGCCTAGATGTCAAAGGCCAATGTGCCTACTTTGTACATGACTGATGATTAATATAAAATACATTGTTCTGCGCAGACCGACCATGATAAAAAAGATGGGGGACTAAACTTCACCAATTAGGGAAAGGGAGGGCCAAAATTTAAGGGAATATTATATTAATATTTCCTAAAGTATAAAGTATGGGTAATTATTTTATCCTAAGTTCTAAAGTTTGGGACAAGTGGACTAAAGTAACTTCTGATATGACAAGTGTCTAGTTGGGAACACAAATTCATATATCGTGGGGGACTTAGCTCATTTGGTCACTTTTTCATGTGGATTTCTTACCAGCAGCTTGACCATCATTTTTCTCACCATCACTTTCACGAGGCGTTTCACAGTGATTCCTTCATTCACTCGGTTATCCAGTCAATGATTCCATGACCATTTTTCACTCATGCAATATGTTATCCTTCAGACAACCATTTCACCATTTCTAAGCATGTTCCCATAGTCTTTTCCGGTTGGTGTACTTGGTTAGCTTGGAGCAGTATTGAAGAAGCGTGTTGTCAAGCCCGTGAGAAATTATTCGAGTGAGAGAATTGTTGGGGATTGATTCCCGAAGGTGATAAACTGTAGCTACAGTGCTCTGAGTCTTCCGGGCCGACCTATTGTTGAATCCCTAGAAGGGAAGTGGGGTAGTCGAGGGACAGTTGAGCAGAGAAGGGGCACACTTCCTTGGGTGGGACAGGCATGTGGGGAATGAGAGGCTGTAGGTTGTTAGTTGAGTCAGCACCTGAGACAGAGTCTTTCCTGTTGGCCATGAGCCTTAGCCTGGTTAGGAACCCTTTACCCTGGGTGGCATTCAGTCCCATCTAGGGGTGACTCACTGTTGAGAGTGATGAACAGTGTAGTCTAAGGCTGGGAGGTTCGTGGATGGTCTATACACAGTTGGTGACAATATTTCTAAGATCAATACCAATCGTATGATAAAATGATGTGTTTCTTTGTTATTTACATGCCTATGTTACGTTGTATCATATATGTGATTATAATTGCCTGTATGTTTATGGGTAATTCCCTGTATATGCTGCATATCTGTAGTTACTATTATTTCAGTGTAAAAGTCATATATTACAAAAAGTAATTGTTTATTTATGTTTATATGTAAAGCTTCGGCAAGAGTGTTGTATGTATATGTTTAAGTTGCATGCAGTTTAAAGAGAAAATTATGTGGCATAGCTCAGTTGACTACTGGGTATGTTATCGTATGTTCCATAGTAAGGGAACGAAAGCGTTCCCTAGAGTAGCATGGTCCAGCCTGTTAAGGCTGGGGATGTTATCAATTGGTGTTAGAGCATGAGAGGTTTCTCCGGAGTGGCGACCTCCGGCCCGCGAGTGGTCGGGGGAATGTTACAACTATAGTGGCATGGACTACTTCAAGGAATGGTATATTCTTTCCTACATTATCGGTCATATTGCTTCTAGACACAAAGATGGGAGAAATGGTGATTTCAGTGTTGAAAATGTCTCAATATCGGTCAATTAGGAATTCTTCATTTGACACCAAGTCTTTTTCTTTTATTGATGTTATGATAGGGTCCATGGAGGCGATTAAAAATACCTAGAAATGAGCGGAAATGACGTGAACTTGGAGAACTATTGAGATGCAATCGAACGAGGGTGGTTGCGCCAACTTTCAAACATTCCAGTATTTTGAAAAATAATAAAATAAATAACAAGTTCCCTTTATACATTTTTCCAATTTCGGGGGTGTGAGGAAGTGGTTTGGGCAACCCTCTTCCCATCCCAAAATGTATCCGGTGGCACTAGTCGAAAACCACGTTTGGATTTCATCCCACTTTCTGGAATTATCCTCCGCGCAACTTCTCTCCCCAAAATGATCCTCGACTGTTGATATGGAGTGCTCGTGATATGTGATGTTTCAAGTCCCATCACCTTAGCGCCCCCACCAAACTTAGCCTCTTCCGACTAGATTTAGCCTTGTCCTCTAGTTTCTCAAGCTTCCAAACTGGTTTAACATCTCACTAAGTCTTGAAATCTTGATTTCACATGAAAATTGTAATGGTGATAACAATGTCAGCTGGTATTCATGCAAAAATCAGAATATCAAGAAGAAGAAGAAACACATCAAGAAGATCAGTAAGATTCACACCATTGTCCTCTATGACAAAGGAAAGACAGTAAAAACCTATGAAACAGTAAAAAATTAAGGGGATTATTTAATTTGGTCATCAAATGAGGAAGTCATTGGATTCATTTTAAAAGACTTGATCACCACAAAAACAAAATGGTATCAATAAGACTACCTATTTGAAAAAAAAATACCAAGAGATTGAGATAATAGCTGGCACATTCATAGGGGGAAAAAAGTAGTAAAAGTTTAACTCTTTGTCATTGATGTCAAATGGGGAGAAAAATAGTAAAAAAAATTTAGTATCAGTATTTTGTATAAGTAAAATTTCAAATACTCCAACTTGAAAATGAGATCAGTGATAGGGGGAGAAAAATTATTTAGATGACACGTGGTCCACGTCAGCAGGATCATGTCAGCAATAGATGACACGTGGCCCATTTAAATGGTGACAAATGTCAAGGTCGATGTGGCACATAAAGTCCATGAAATTCATGAATCAGGGTGACACGTGGCACACAGACTTAGGGTCCACATCATCTTGAGTGACGTCAGAAATCCATGTCACTTCAGGATTACTAACTTCAGGGATATCCAATCTTCTTTTATCAACTAATCACCGAAGGCCGGAATCATGAAGTAAATCTAACCGTTGATATACTTCACGATCATTCTTGATGATTGATTAAGCGTAGTGGAAAGATAAGATAAGTGGGGCCAAAGGCACAAAGCCCCGGAGTAAACGAAAACTTTCAGATTGAGTTAGGGGAAGATCCAAAGTGGTGGACCTATTTTGTGATTTGATGATAATTGAAGGATAGGATAAAACTCAAATTCTCGGAGTCCTGAATTTTTGAAGACTCAAAATATTGTCAACCGTCAAATCTGAGTTGCGTGGCAATAGTTAACTTTGACATTGAACAACTTTAGAGATAAAGGAAGTTGAGTTATTCAAAGGATATTAGAGTCTCGGAATGTCGAAATGAACAAGGACCCTCCATCTCAACTGAAAATTACATCATGATCGTTGATTTTGTTGAAGCCTATGAATGAGCTAGGATCATCCACTCAACGAGAGATTAAATGTAGATCTGTTGATCTACTAGTGAAGAGAGTATATGCACTTCATCAAAATTTACTCCAGGAGAATTGGAAGACTACAAAGGCCGGAAATATCGAAGTTTGAAGTACCGGAGAGCTTGGTTACAATGTCGGACACATGATAAGGTAAAGAAGCTAATAAGGAGTGCAAACGGCCTAGAAGTAAATAATCCCTCAGACATTTGAATACAATCCTATTGGTAGCCATATTAATCTCTATTTTTTACAAGCTGCCTACACAGGGTTTTTAAATTCTCATTACTCGTCACAACTTTTCTCATTAAACGACACCATTATCCTTCACTCTCTGCTTACCTTCTTTTCAATTTTGTTTTCATGACTGCAAGCATGAAAACCCACAGTTGGAATTCATGTTTGATTACATCAAAGGGTTAATGTTCATTTGGTTTATCATGAACCTGATTGTTTACATGGTTATCACCCCTTGGTCTCGAAAACGCTTTGGTTACATATGTATCAAAACACCACCCATTTAGCATTTGACTATTGTTAATATGGTTTTGATTTATAAAATCTTTGATGCAATAGTTTATTTGACATATTGATTTTTTTATCAAATCGTGGATATGCAATTGTTTATTTGACATTTTGATCAAATTTTTGGGTATGCATATGTTGGTTTTAAACTGTTATGATTTTTATGTACCATTACACCGAGGTGTCTTTCAAGTACGGCCTGATATGATGTTCTTGCAATTCCTCGATCTACACCACTGTCCTCGCACGCATAGAATTAACGCTCCTTCTTATCATTTCGAGATGCCTTTGCATTGTGTTGGGGAAGCTCGGGGCAAATGGATCTGTTTCTATTCTGTCAAACCCTATCGCCGAATACCCTGTTGATTTTGTGCTGTTAGCCATGGCTCCCATAGTGAGAATTGAACCCAATGGTGTTCAGACTTTGTTATTGTTTGATAATTCCTGAGAAGACTTAGAGAGGAATGGTTGGCGAGTCTTTGTTGAGAAGTTCGAGGGTTTTAATTTGGCAGTCACTCAACAATTCGCGCTAACGTTTGATGGTTGTAGAGCTAAAATTGGAGACGTCCAGCTTGAGTTAAATGAAGATTTCATTAGCTCAGCCACTAGTCTGCCAGTCGTGGGACAAAAATGGTTTAAAAACTCAAAGGTTGAGGAGGTTCCCTGGTCACTGTTGTTTACCTCGAGGAATATTACCAGCTGCGACAAAGGTATGCCCGTTACATCTCTAAAACCTAGATGGCACGATTTGTTAGCTATTGTCAAGAATTTTGTTACCTGTGAGGGTAGATATGGTTTGGTTTTCTTATATCACTTGCGGTTGGTCATGAGTTTTATTAACTTTCCCCTAAACATGCCCTATTTTCTCCTCCGAAGTTTATACAAAATGGAAAAGCGTTTTAAAAGGCAGAAATCCGATTCCAGCCTTTTCCACCACTGTTTGATTAAAATTATTATGCTTCATCAGTTGAAGTTAAAGGGTGATTGTTGGGATGCCTTCCTGTTAAGGAATGGTTTTGCTAGCACTGAAATAGGACAGGTTGACAAGTCTATCATTACAGAAACCCTCGTCGAGCCTGTCATCCCCCCTCCTTCACTCTTTCCCTCTTTGGAACCCTTGACCTACCCGGACACTACCCAACCCGACACTCTACCTGATTCGTATCCAAAAGGTGGTGGTAAGTCTGTTAAAAAGTCTGCAAAGAAAAAGTGTAAAGGTAATAGTGATATCAATTACAAGGGTAAAAGAGCCGCGCGTTGGGTTTCACAATGTTCCCGAAATAAACCTAAGGAAAATGCAGACCAAAACCCAATTCTGTTAAGCGAGGATTCCGATTCGGAAATTGAACAGTTTCTAACTAAAGAATATCCATATTCGTATGGACTTTGCTCTGGTAAACCCTATGATTATGTGACGAACCTTCCACCGTGTCTTAAAGACAACCCTGACTTCCCTAGAATCAAACTCAACAGAGAACCTACAAGTCAAATGGAAAATTCCCACCTGCTAATACACATTCTATTCGGGCGCAATGCAACGAATGTCAGTCATGGCTCGATAGGTATTACAGAGACGTGCCTTTGCTTCAGTCTCGGATCAAGTCCTTGGAGGACCAGGTGAATGTGCTAACAAAAGAGAATGATAGATTGCAAAATGTAGCTCAAACTAATGATAAAAGACAAAAAACCACAGGGTCTGTTGTTTTTAAGAACGTGGAAGTGGCGACTGCCATTGTGAATTTGAAAATTGCTTGATTAAAATGAATTCCTGAATCTGAGGTATGGTGTTTTAAAAATAATTTTAGGATGATTTTGTCTTTGTTTTTAATTAGAATACATGATTTGTTTGCTCAAATTACATCTAGTCTATTTTGATTGATTTAATAAAACACGATTCTAGTTATATTTATAACTAGCTACAGCATCGTGAGATTCTGTAGCTAGTTACTAAAATTTGAATTCTCTATTTTTACAATTAAAATGCAATCTGAAATCGTTTATTCTTGCGGGTTTATGGGTACTTACGATTTCTAAAGAAGATTTGAATCGCTGGTGGCATCTCTCAACATGCTATATCTTTATATGGTTTTAGAATAGGCTGTTACTTTTGATAACAATGAGAATCTGGGAGGTTGTATCCCCCACAATTTTTGGAACAAATTTGATGATTTCCACAGGAAATGTTTTGGTCCTGTGGCCTTTATAAATGTATTGTTTTGTAAACGAAGAACCATCGCTGCTTGGGAGAAGAAACTATGGATGTATGATTGACAGACTTGAATGGAAGTTGATGTTGGTACAACTTTAGCTTCGATATATCATATTTTTGTTCAAGTTTTTGGTCATTTTGATTTGTAATTAAATTGTGACTACTTTAGATATCATGGTTTATTACAGATTAATGTGATGGGATTTATGTGATGTCCATGTTTTATGTCTCTCATATTATATATAGCCATTATTCTATTCAAATTTGATGATTAGAAGGTTAATCTTCTTCATTCAATGAGCAGTTACATGCAAATTTTTACAACCAGACTTATCTTAATGTGATCATTTGTCAAATTATAAATTGTTGTTGCTACATCTCTTACTTGTTCTGTCATTAACATTCAAGTGTTACTGCTTCACGTTTATGAGAAGCATTGGTAAGATCTGGTGCGGGTTGGCCTCATCAAACAACAAAATTAGATGCTATGCACAAGACGAATAGGAGATGCGATTACAGGTTAGTTTGTTAGTGTTATTTAATTAGTTTAATTAATATATAAATCTCTTGTAATATAAACATGTTTTACTGTTCATCTCTTTTTTCAATTACACAATTTCCTATTGCGTTTCTTGTTTATAAAAGTTATAAAAAATCAAAAAAAGACTGAATGATAGTTCTGTTGTCATAAATCAATTCATATATGATTTTCGCAGATTTCGATCAAAATTTGCATTCTGTAAATATTATACATATATTAGAGATATAATCATATCGATACACTGTACATATAATAAGTAGAACTACTATTTTATAAATATTAGTTAGCAAACTGTGAATATATTTTAGATTTGTATATAGTTTTCAGCAGCTGTTTTTCATTTAGTTAGCTTGTTTAGTTTTATTTTTTTTACTTTCTTAGGACTTAGATCGGCTAATGGAGCCGCTAAACCTGTTGGAGTGGATTAATCCAAATGGATTGGGTTAAATAGACAACCCTAGACTGGATTCACTCCTCCAGTTGACGAGTGGTCAATTTCGCCCGTCAAATGCACTTCATCAAAATTTACTCCAGGAGAATTGGAAGACTACAAAGGCTGGAAATATAGAAGGCTAAAGTACTGGAGAGCCTGGTTACAATGTCGGTCACATGATAAGGTAAAGAAGATAATAAGGAGTGCAAACGGCCTAGAAGTAAATAATCCCTCAGACATTTGAATACAGTCCCATGTAGGAGAATAAGGGAGGAAGGAGTAAAGCACTAATAAAACAACGTTTGAAATGGATAAGCCCATGGTTTTGAGCTTGTGGTCACAAAGGGAAGTGGATTGAAGGAAGCGTCTCATGCATAATTCATTTTCTGTAAACAAATTAAGGCATGTAGAGTAATTCGACAAATATTGACACCAAACGAGTTCATTGCCACTTCAAGATAATTTATGCATGAAGGGATAGATAAACTAACAAAAGTTTTGAAGTCTTCTTAAGTTAAAATCAATTGTTTATTGATAATATTATAATGAAGAAGGGCAATGGTTCATTGTCAAAAGACACATTGGTTCATTCTTATACCTATTCAAATATTATATAAACCAGAAACATGTGGTGAAAAGAGTGTGTCTTGGGGGATATATATATAATGGATTGAATGAAAGTTCATTCTATCGGGTTGGTGCTTATTTACAAGCTGAGTCTTGTTATGAGGGTTGGATTACTCACATCTCAGTTGGATATGAGATCAACAAGTTGGGTCTTGTTACGAGGGTTTGATTCTGCATTTCTCATTTGGATTTGAGAACTACAAGCTGGGTCTTGTATCAAAGAGTTGGATCTCTCATATTCAATTGAAGTTGAAGATATTAAAGAATTGATTTTATTTGTATTCATTCAATTTAAATAAATAAAAGAAAGATATTTTGTCTACTTCATACAGTTTTTGTTATACATGTTTACGAATAATTAATTGAGATGCATATGTCTTATTTAGTTAATTCAGTTAATATATGAAAGTGTGAAAAGAAGTCAAAAGTTCCAGACACTGATTCACCCCCTCTTCTCAGTCTTAGTGTGTGTTTCAACACATGTTCCTTCATATGATTTAGGGCCATGTGGAGGTTATCCTTCAAAGCCATGAGGGTAGTTGCTCTACCTTGCAACAATTTATCAATAGCCTAAACCTTTGATGTTCCCGGAAGATATGAAGTTACTATAGGTGTTGTTAAAGGTCATCTCACAATCAGACACAATGGATGTTGGCATGCCATGAAGATTTAAAATGTGATATATGAAAACTTACTCTACCATAGTTGGCGTAAAATGGTGTGGTAAGGCACAAAAATGAACATACTTTGAGAGGCAATCTACCACTACCATGATGACTGACTTGTTTACTTCTTTTGGAAGGCCCACTATAAATTCCATGGAGATGTCAGTCCAAATAAAAGCTGGAATGGGTAATGACTATAGAGATCCTGGGGTCTTGACAGTTGCAACTTTATTGTGTTGGAAAATATCACATTCCTTGACAAAGGTAAGGATTTCCTTCTTCATGTCTTCCCAGAAAAAACAACGGTGAGCACAAGCATATGTATTTTGGAATCCCGAGTGACCAATGATAGAATATGAATGAAATTCATTTTAGATCCTGGGATTGAGTGTTGAATTCAGAGACAAAACAAAGAAATCCTTATATTGGAGGATATTTTCTTTCCAAGTGTATTCAGTGGGTGGGTTAGGGTCCTCCTGAAGTCGCTAAATTTCCTGTGATATAGTTGGGTGGGTTAGCCATTCTTGTTGAACTTACTCAATACAAGTAGGGACTGGTAATGATAAGTCAAATAGGGAACCTTCATCCTCATATTTTCTTGAAAACACATCTGGAACTACTTTGTATTTTCCTTTTTTATATATGATCTCATAATCATAACCTAGTAGTTTGGTCAACCACTCGTTTTGTTTTGGGGAGGATATCCTCTACTCTAGGAAATACTTCAGACTATGGTGATTGGTTTTCATCCAAAAATGGCGTCCCAATAGATATGGTCACCAAGTGTGCACAACATGGATAATGGCTATCATTTCCTTTTCATATGTATATTTTCCCAAATTGCAGCCACTCAAAGCCCGGTTAGTGAAAGCAAGAGGTCTACATTCTTGTGTTAGAATTGTGCGAATACTAGTGCATGAAACATCATATTCCACCAAAAACGTTTTGTTGAAATCAAGGGTTTCTAAGATGGGGGTAGTGCACATGGCCTAATTTAAATATATGAAGGCTTTCTCTATGGCAGGTTTCCAATGAAATGAATTCTTCTTAAGAAGGTTTGTCAATGGTTGGGAAATTTTTCCATAACGGTGGAAAAATTTCCTGTAATATCCTGTGAGGCCTAGGAAACCCCAAAGGCATTTCAAGGTCATGGGTCTTGACCAATCCTGCATATATTGAATATTTTTGGGATCAACTCTTACTCCCTCATGACCCATAATATGTCCCAAGTATTTAGCCTCACTCGCCCCAAAAGATCACTCAGTGTTTTTGACAAACAATTGATTTTCCTGTAACATTTGGAGTACTTTGTCCATGTGGTGTATATGGGGCATTGCAAAGTCCAAAAGACATTACCAAGAATTCAAAATTTCCCTCATGAGTTTGGAAAGCGATCTTTGGAATATCTTATCCATTCATCTAAATTTGGTGATAGCCTAAGCAAAGATATAGGTACCCTCGAGTTCATCCAACAAATCATCAATGACATGAATGGGAAACTTATGGTCAGTTTATTAAGGATGAAAAAATATGGACACGTGCACTGAGAACCTTATTTTTTTAAGATCATCACAATAGGGGATGAATATGGGTTGTTAATTAGGAGAATTACACTGACCTCCAACAATTCCACTATTTTTTCTGTTTCATTTTTTTGAGCAAACAGATACTAGTAGGGGTGGACATTGGGGGAATGACTACATGGAAGAAGAGGAATGATGTGATCATGCTCAACTCGGGAGGGGGTTAAGTATGTGGGTGTATCAAATACTCTATGGTTCTTTTCCAAGACCATTTGTAGATCAAGATGTACTACTAGATATGGGTGATCATGTACATTGATGGCATTAAGTTGAGAAATCACACCATGGTGGCCTTTTTTCAGGAGTTGCTCCATCTAGTTAGAACTGATAGTTTATCAAGAGACATCTTATAGGCATCATAGGGTATAGGTGTGATCATATTGAGTAAATCTCATATATAAATATTGATAATCCATGGTAATCGGTCCCAAGGTGAGAAGCCATTCAACACCTACGACAATATCACAACCACCCATGGCAATGGAAAAAATTTGAGTTTTCGGGTTATAATCACCCATTTGGAGTTTGACATTCTCATAGCGGCCCACACATTTCATTGTAACACCATTATCTATGAGAATCTAAAAATTATAATCTGGTCTAACAAAGAAATTAACATGCTCATCGACCTTGCAATGAATAAAAGTATGGGTGCTATCATTATCAATCAACACATTGACTGACCTATGTTTGATGTAGCCCTTGATTTTTAATGTTTGTGGAGAAGAAATATCTATGAGGGCATGGATAGATATGATAGGTTCCTCTAGTTATTGATGGGTGTTCTATATGCACTAAAAACCCTCAATTAAATTGTCAACCCGGGGTAAGTAAACTTAGAGTTGTAGCACTATATGTGCCAAGGAAGAAAGGCTAGAGGTAGTATAGTATAACTAAGGAAATGGGCTATTTATGGGATAATATACTTAAGAAAATATTATCAATGATCAAACCCTATTAAGAAACTTAAACTATTTTCCCTAAGTAACTTTTGAACAATGGATCGATGGATAGTCCTAAGAAAGAAAATAAAAACCCTACTTTACTAAAGTTAACTTAATCATTACAATGAGAAAAAGAAAACTATCTATTTAATCTATTTAATGAGCAATAACAACATCAAACTAATCTAATTAATCTATTCAAATTCAATTAACAACAACGAGTAAGCAAATGAACAAGCAAACAACTATCCTATTAAAACAAGTAAATAAGAAAGAAACTACCCTATTCAAACTAACCTATGGAAACATATACAACAAGTAAACTAATAAGAAATCAAATAACTAACCTATGGTAACTTCTGCAACAAGTAAACTAATCAAAATTACTCAACAAGTAACTAATCAAACTAATAAGCAAGTGAACTCTATTCTTAAGTTAAACTTCATAATTACTTCTAATTTACGAAAGGAAATCTTAATCTACTGAATTGAAAGCATCATGACAATAAAAGTAACCAACAACTACTCTTTAATCTACAATAATAAAACTATTCTTTAATCTACCAAAGCAACAGAACTATTCTCTAATCTACAAAAGCAAGAAAACTTCAAATATAGTGTTGATGGTTATGTCTTCGGTGTCTTATAATATCACAATGGCATTTAACAATTAATGATAACTCAAGAGGGATAAACTCAATATTAAATTCTATAGCAAAGTGAAAGGTATGAATTAGGCAATCTAATGAGAACTTGGCCATTATAGAAGAAACATCAACTACCCTAAAAATCCATGTGATTCTTCCATTTGTACATTAGTCATCAACAATATGAAAACACTATTCTATTTAATTCAATTGCATTCTACGCTAATGTAAGCAAATTCATACTACTATAGATTTACAACGAGGAACTAAATTCAAAAGAAAACTTCGAATTGAAATTTCAATCTAGATTTAGAATGGAAATTGAATAAAGTAAATTAAACTAATCTTATTTTAACAATTTAAATTGCAAATGGAAATACTCATAAAAACATAATTCAAATCCTATTTCTATTTCAGCATATAACAAGAGAATTAATAAGCCAACTAAATAGAAAATTAGATAAGAAAACTAAATAGAAACTAAATAAGCAAACTATGAATCAAAACTAAAATTAACATTTATCCATCCACCGAAAATTTGCCAAAGAAACTATTAAATCTATACTTTGTTTTGACTTTGTTTTAACTTCTAATTATCCTATTTCAGCATGCATAAATTCTAACTATCATCTAATCACATAGGGGTTAGTGGCTTAATCTTAAGCTTGTTTCCTATTTAATTAAAGAGACATGGCATATTAACACTATCCTTTATAAGCAACCTGCAATGAGAAACTGAAACAATTAAACTATAAACAACAATTACACAGTAAATAAAATGATAAAAATACATGTATAGGAAATAAAAGCAATGATAATTGCATAAATCGAATACACTAACTAAATAAATATTCACCTAGACCACTGGTGGGGCCCCCAGCAGGTCGTGCCTACTCCTCAACGGTGAAGCATGAGCTCAAGCAACACGATTTCAACATTTAAATTAAAAAACATAGTTTTACACAAGTTTATGAAAATGTCTTGAAACAACAAAAACAATGCTAGCTTCTGAACTTAACAATCCTGAGCTATTTGTCTGAACACTACTGTGGTATTTATAGGGGTTACAAGACAAGAGGTCAACCATTGGAAGGGTCGACCTCCTCTAAAAACAGTAAATTACACTTAATGCGTTTTAACAACTGGTGGCTTGTAGAAACTAAGCGAGCCAATCAACGCCTAGTATAACAACCCAATCCAAGTTGTCAAAAGATCAGTAGCTAGAGGCCACGAGCACAAGAAAAACCCATGTCACTGATTTTCCCATCACTGGCTGTCGATATGATAAACGCCAACTCGCCCACAATTTTAGTGCAGGATGGAGTGTCGGACGTAGTGATGGATGGAGTACTGAATGCAGAATTGAAAACCATGAACTTCTCTTAATCCGTTTAGAATTTCAGGAAAAAACCCTCGCGAGACCTAATTGGGCATATTACGCACAAAACCCATGTGCCGGATTTTTCAGATTCCCCTTCATCCTCCCACAAATTAATATTTAAGTTCACTTCCTGTAATAGCCCCAGATGAAGTACCAGTTGAGTTGTTGGATGGAAAAACGCCATGTGATTTTGCCCTGTGACACACAGATCACGCATTATCTTCTTGGAATCATTAAATCATGCTAAATTAAACTTGAAACCATCATAAAACATCAATCATACGTACCTGGTATAAGTTATGGCGGTTTGATACAAGAATCCTTCAAAACTTCTTCAAAATAGTAAAATACACATATAATATTGGTCAAAAAGGATCTAATCATCATCATTAATTTAACCAAATCGCGAGCCCAAAATTACCCCCACACTTGCAATTTTGCAGGTCCCACTGCAAACAAAAAGGAATTTCCCCACATGACTAAACTTGTTGAGAAGGATAAGCTTCTCCCTCTTATCGTGAAGATTTTGTCTTGTGCCTCTTATGTTGTTTCAATTGTGCCCTGAGGTTGCGATTGGTTTTGGCCATTTCATCAACCAACTGTTGGCACAGGGGAAGACCCAGGGTTCAACGCTTACAACCGTGTACCAACAAAACCCTAACTACAGACCCTTTCGGCAACACCTGCGCAGCAGATGAAGTCTCACCCGAGGTAGAGGCAAGGGTGGTTGCAGGACTCAGATGTCTGCAACCTTAGCTCGGACATAGATCTATGATTACACACTTAACAAAGCACTTAGCATCAATAATTCACCTAAAATTAACCCTTATCTCACTCTGCAAATAACACAGAGCATTGTAGTATATATTTAGATCTAAAATGTTTCAGCACTTAGTAGCATACAACAGATCGGATCTGGTAGACCAAGTACATAGCAACTTCATACATATCAAATCTATCATCTATACACATCTAATAAGCACAAATCATAATTAAATATATCTAAGCATGTCATAGCACTTAGCAAGAGAGGGAAAACACATGTAAGTAATAGCACAAAGCACGACACACAAATTTACGTGGTTCACCCCCACATTGGGGGTATGTCCACCAACTCTTTTTCTCTATTATTGCTGGCCAATCAGTTACAAGCACAGAGCCTCAAAACCCACTCTGCTCAGGATAGGAGATCTGCGCAGCTCGCTGGATCCTCCTTCCCCAAGTAGCTCTAAGCATAAATCCTTCTTACAATCCATGCACTCAGGACTTACAATACTTTCACTCCACTCTGCAAGTGTATTAAATAGATCAACTCTTAACACTAAGCCACTTATCAAGTGTCCTAAAAAAGGTTGCTTCTTACATAGCCTATACTTATACTTATACATTACAAAAAGGGGCCTAAACATGGGTAAAACCATGGGCCGACATCCTGGTCTCGTTACATTATCCCCAAAAACCCAAAAAGGACCCAAAAAGGGGGTCTAGCTTCCATGATCTCTGCTTCACCTTGCACTCCATCTTTGGCAGGCTGTCAAAGTCCCAAAAATTGTCAAGTATGACCAAGTGTTCCTCAAAACTTGGTCAAGGGCCAACATGCCCCCAACACTCACCTGTGACTTGTCCCGAGTCACTCAGGTCTGGGTAACTTTGCCTCAAAGGTCTTGATCTTGGCTTGAGCTGCTTCGACTTGTCTTTGTGCTACTGCTTTTTGCTCAGTGAATTCCTTAATAACCGCTTTGCTGATAGGTCCTTCCAGTTGCTGCTCGACTGTAATAGCTAGTTGTTCTAGTATTGTTCCTTGGCCTTCAATTTCTTCAAATAGTAGATAGGTCACCTCCTGGATGAGTTGGATTTTTTGGGTGATTTCCATCACTCTGTTCTGCGTGGTAAGAACAGGTTGTTGGGTGGTGTGTTGTTCCTAGGATCTCTTCATCCTCTTGATGGGTGACAGGAGTTTGAGCTACGCCTGTACTGTATCTGTGTGTTTCTTTTCTTCCTGGATTTGGGACTCCAATTTATTAAACTTTGGGTCTTCGAACAATTGTTCATATATCTGCACGCTTTTGCTACTTAACTATTTTCATTCTGCAACAAGTGTTTTAATCCTCTCAATTGCACTCTGAGCATTCAATTCTCGTTGGTCGTGCACTTCTTGCGGGGTACTTGGTATAGTTTGAAGCTCTAATTCCACTACCCTTTGTTGAAGATGCTGAATAACTTCAGCAAGCTTCATCACTTGACGTTCAAAGGGTTCTTCTCTCTTTTGTTCTAAGCTAGTGACGGAGTGGAATGCTCGGTTAACTGCTTCTTCCATCCTGATCTGCTTCACGAGCAATTTCTCTTTCTCCTTTTGGATCTTCTCTCTATCTTCTTCAAATTTTGCTTGGAGAGAATCCTTCTCTTGTTGCGTGGCTCAGCGTTGTTCTATGATTTCCTCTTGTACTTTCTTTAAGGCCTGAGTAACATGTAATTTTTCTTCTTGTGCATGTCGAGGTGTACTTTGATTGTATCAGCAATCGTGCAGAGTTGAACTGATTCTTCTCCCACTTATTTTGTTCCTTCTGGCAGAGGCACAATAGAGATTGCACAGCTAGACTAGAGTGCATGCTGCACTTCTTGGAGCCCAATTTCAATTCTGTTATATATTTTCTCCTGCTTCTCTTCTTGATTTTTTGTTGTCTCTTCTATGGCTTCATTCATAGTTGCGAGGAGGAAACTAAAGTCATCCGAAGTGAGTGTTGTCTGCAGCTTAGTTACGGTTTCTTTCGATTTCTTCCAGGAGGGAGACTTTGGAGGTGACCCTTTTCTCTTCTTTATAACTTTGAATTCATCTTCTGGTCTCTTTTCGACTTCCTATAGGTCTTTGCCATTACCTCCTTGATCTGGTGTGATGGAATCCATCCTTACAGATCTGCTATCTACATCCTGAACCTCTTCAGGCTTCTTCGTCTTCTTTTTCTTACTGGGCCCAGGTGTGTCCTGTGCAGCTTCTGGGATGTTGATGTCTGAAATGTTCGTTGGATCTGCTGCAACAAGGAGGTCCACCAACCATTCCTTGGTGATCTCTTCAAGGTCTTCTTTTGTTAGCTTATAATAGGACAAAAGTTGTTCCAGGTGCTCATCGATGCGTGGAGTTAGGTATATAAAGTGGCGGTCTGCGTTGAACTTTATCAGAGGTCAGAACCTTTGTAAAGTTTTCGGGGTTATGTGAGGTTCACCCCATATGGCTTCTTTCAATTGGTTATAATATGTGTGGAAAACGAAATTCAATTTCCATTGCTTGTTCACGTCAGTCGAGTACCACAATGTACTGAAATTCACGGCTAGTGACTCAAAGGGTTCGAGGTCCGAGAAGGTTGTGCCTTCCGGTATCTCCCATGCAACAAAAACATTCAGTATTAGAAGCCAGTTAAAATGGAATTCATGCCCTTGATCTTGGGCTTCTCTACAGTCAATCTCTAGTTGGTTTACCAGGTACTTTGCCCAGTTCATCTGTAGTCCCTCTACGCATTTTCCTGCGAGGTCAACTATGAATCCTGATACTTGTGTAGGTTGATTCTTACGTACCATCTTTCCTGCAATCAATTGACATGCGAGGCACACTATGCCACTTTTGATATAGGCTACCTTGTAGCCTCGTGCACCCTTCTCAACATTGTCATAAGCTTCTTTAATCTTCTGTGAAAGAGTGCAGTCTGTGGTCTTTCCAGGGTAGTAATCCTAGGGATCAGGGCCCTGCATGCTAAGCCCAGTGATCCTATTGATCAGCGCCAGATCAACAGTTATGCGATGGTTTAACCACATGTATCCTCCATGGTAACTTGCTAGCAAGAATTTTACACAAGCATTCACCTCCTGGTGTCTGCTGAAGTGTGGTATTTTCATAACGTTGAGAAAAGTAGATTGCCTGAGGTTCATCGTCCATTGCTGAGGGACGATCTTCGAACTCCTAATCTTAATTCTTGTCAAGTACTTATACAAGGCAAGCATGCTGTAAAATTTATGGTCCCCCGGGTTGAAGTCGCAAAACTTCAACGCTGTAACTGTTAGGGTCCTAACCCGCACATAGGTAGAGCAATATAGTCAAATGTAATAAAGGTCAATATTAATAAGGCCTTTCAATAAAATAGAATAAGGAAGATGTAAGAAGACGTAATAGAAGCTTCTGCTTCTAGAAGGATCTTCCTCTAGATGCTTCTCTTGATAGACATATTTAGTATAAATAAGGGTCGAGGGTATGAAAACCCTAGCTTGGAGATTATTTTAATAGATTGTTGCTCGACTGGAGGTTACCCCCTTGAAGAGGCCTGTGAACATTGCTTTCTGAATCAAAGTGCTATTTTTGTTGTTGTTCTTATATCATTTCTTTTTTATAGTGGAGATTGTGCTGGTTATATTACTGTTATTCTGCCATTTCTAGCATTTTATTTATGTTCTGCATACTTTTTATATCTGGTATATTACAAGTGGTATCAGAGCACTTTCCTTGGCAGAAATTGTGGGAATTTTTTTTTCAGGGTAGAGACGTATTCCGACGTCTTTAAGCCACAGAAATCTGTCGTTACGTGCATAAACCCACAATTGAGGGATTCATACATGCAGGAAATACAAGTGGTTCTTAAGCGCACATCTGTTGGCCACCCTTGTAACCCCTGTTGGTACCCCTTCGAGTGGTAGCGCATCAGACAACACCTGTGTACGGATCGGCCTAGATTTCCTGAAGCCCTCTTTAGATAAACTGATTGATCGCCTGACTGCTATAGTGCCACCGAGAACAACACTCGAGAAGATACTCTCTAGTACCTGGGTAGTCGGGTAGTAGGGCTAAGGGTGTGATCTATCCTCCTTAGTTAGTGCCCTGAGATATTGGGCCAAGTACTATTGTTGGACCCCACACGTATATTAGAGAGCTATAGCATAGGGAAAACCCTTGTTTGTATAACCCTTGAATACCTAACCCTTGGGAGACAGAAACATAAACAAATTAAAACAGACAAGATCTATTGTCGTGCAACTGTGTTCGGGTTGTCAAATCACTACACTTTTCTTATTGGTTAAGCATTTGGTGATTTCATCACTACAGTATTCTTTAGACCGGAGTATAACTCCGCAGGTGTAAAACAAAAACAAGGTCTGGAAATTTTTTCACCATTATTTGAGACCTATTCCATTGGATTCATCTCTTCATCCTTATCACATTCATCCATATCATTTTTTAGCAAAATTTTGGACCCCGCCTGCCCCTTTTCAGTTCACCCATCCTCATGGCCCATACCTGTAGCCAAGACCTGGAAGCTCGCTTCAACACCTTGCAATTTGGTCTCCTCGAGACCCAAAAATAACTAAAACAACTCGGTGCCAATGTTGCCTCCATTGATACAACCATCAATACAACCCTAAATACAACCATGCAGTCCTCAATGGAGGAAGTCAAACAAGAACTGACCACCCAGATTGAATCTGTCTTTGCATCACTCTGCACCAAACTGAAGATCCCTACAGATGACCCTTTCTCTAACTCACCTCCAAAGACTGAAGGTGAATATTCCTCCCATTCCCATACCTTTCAGCACCATCACTTTCAACGTGACCTACACCTTCTGTGGGTGGATGTGACCAAATTTGATGGCTTGGACCCCACTGGTTAGGTAACCCAAATGGAACATTATTTATCTTTATACGACATTACAGATGACTTGGCCAAACTTCGGTATGGTGTTCTCCATCTAGATCAAGAATGTTGGCAATGGTGGCAATGGAGAAAAACTTCCCGTCAAGGGTATATTGCTTGGACCCAATTTGTGACTGAGCTTTATGAACTCTTTGATAGTGACACCAACCATTTGGGTTGTTTGACAAAGTTAAAACAATCAGGAACAGTGGAAGACTTCATAGCTGCCTTTGAGCACCTGGCTTTTCGAATAGAGGGCATGACTGATGCTTTCTTTCGAGAGTGTTTTATCAGTGGTCTCAAGGAGGAGATTTGGGCCTATGTCCTCATGGCTTGAACCTCGAGTTGGGTGGAGGCTACTAAAAGAGCTAAAGAAGCATAACAAGTTGTATCCTCTAAAAACTGAAGACCCTCCTTTATCCCTCGCCCTAAACCCACAAATCCCACTACTCCCTCCACCCCATTAAAGATCCAAAAATTGACCAGGGCTAAAATGGCTGAATGCCAACTCAAAGGCCTTTGTTATAATTGTGATGAGAAATATTTCCTGGGCCACAAGTGTAAGGAAAAAAAAAAAATTATGGCCATCTCTGAGGATATTTCAGAAGAGGATGTTGAAACTCCCCTTGTGTCTAAGTCACCTAAAATCATTGACATAACCCCTCCCTTAGACCCTCCCGAAGTGGAACCAATCATTTCCCTCAATGCTCTCACTAGCTTCTCCGCTCCCCAAACCTCAAGTTAATCGGTTACATAAATCATCGGAAGGTCATCATTCTGGTTGATAGTGGAAGCACCCATAATTTTATTCATCACCGCATTTCCCAAGAAACTCATTGCTACATCCATGTCGTCAACAATTTCCAAATCATGATTGCCAATGGTGGTTCAATGAAATGGGGAGGGAATTGTGAAAATGTTCGTCTCCAAATCATTGACTACCACCTAAAATACCATATGTTTGCTATTGACATGGGCAGTTGTGACATTGTGTTGGGTGCAGACTGGCTAAGGACTTTGGGTCCCATTCTCATGGATTTTAAGGAATTAACCATGCAATTCGACCAAGAAGGCCACCAATATAAATTCCAAGGCATCACTATTGGTTCACCTAAGGTCATTAGTTCCCATCACATGGAAAAGTTGCTCAAAAAAGGTCATTCTGGTGTCATTTCCCAACTCCATGCCATACAAGCAACATAAACACCCCCGGTGTCGCAAGACCTCCAAGCCCTCCTTTCTAAACATCAAATGGTATTTTCCACTCCCCAAGGACTCCCTCCTTCCCACGGTGTTCATGATCATTCCATTCCCCTTGTACCTGGAATCCTTCCTCCCAATATCCGTCTATATCGCCACCCCTTTTCACAAAAAAATGAAATTGAGAAAATGGTCCAGGAACTCCTTAATGCAGGCATTATCCGCCCTAGTACGAGCCCTTACTCTTCTCCTGTAGTCATGGTCCTGAAGAAAGAAGGTTCTTGGAGAATGTGTCCTGACTTTCATGCCCTCAACTAATTGACCATTAAAGACAAATTTCCCATTCTTGTCATTGATGACCTCCTGGATGAATTGAGTGGCACCTAATTCTTTACTAAACTTGATCTTCGCTTGCGCTATCACCAGATACGTATGAAAGAGGCATGCATTCCCAAGATAGCCTTTCGAACTCATGAGGGCCACTATGAGTTTTTGGTCATGCCCTTTGGCTTGTGTAATGCCCCCTCCACCTTCCAAAGCCTCATGAATCATGTCTTCCATCCCTTTCTCCGTCATTTTGTCTTAGTTTTCTTTGATGATATCCTCATCTATAGAAAAACCTGGACAAACCATCTTACTCATGTGGATCAAGTTCAACATCTACTCTCTTAGCACCAACTTTTCCTAAAACAGTCTAAATGTGCTTTTGTTGCCTCAGAAGTAGAATACTTGGTCATCTGGTTGGCAAGGAGGGTGTTAGGGTGGATCTGAAAAGGTTGAAGCCATTCAAGACTGGCCACACCCAAATACTCTCAAAAGCTTGCATGGATTTCTAGGATTAACAGGGTATTATCACAAGTTTGTTATGAATTATGGAAATATTGCAACACCTCTCATTGCTCTCCTCAAAAAGAACTCTTTTACTTGGACTCCATCTGCTACTCAAGCTTTTCAAACCTTGAAGATGGCCATGTGCACCACTCTGGTTTTGGCCCTTCCTGATTTCACAAAGACCTTTGTGATGGAATGTGATGCCTTAGGGAAAGGAATTGGTGCTATCCTTATGCAAGAGGGTCGACCTTTGGCCTTTACCAACAAGAAACTATTTGAAAGGAATCTGGGAAAACCCATCTATGAAAAGGAAATGTTCGATATCTTGCATGCCATTGATCTGTGGCACCCTTATCTCTTGGGGAAATGTTTCCAAATTAAGACAGACCATGAAAGCCTCAAGTACTTTCTGGAACAACACATTTCCTCCCCAGAGCAACAAAAATGGGTGACTAAGCTCTTTGGATATGATTATGAGATCATTTACAAGAAAGGCAAAGACAATGTGGTGGTGGATGCACTGTCCCAAAAATATGAAGAAGAAGGATCCCTTTTTTCTCTTTCCTTCATTGTACCAGATTGGCTCCAAGCTATTCGCCAGGAATGGCTACAAGACCCCAAAAGTTTGCATCTGATCCTGCAATTGCAGACCAATACTCCAGCTCCCCCAGGGTACTATTGGCTCCAGTATGAGCTTCGATACAAAGGTTGTTTGTATTTAAGTAAACAATCAAAGCTTAAATCCACAGTACTTTCTGAGCTTCATGCTACACCCACAGTGGGGCACTTCGGGTTCACCAAAACCTATGACAGGGTCAAACGTTCTTTTTTCTGGGATGGTACGAAACAGGGCATCTGTAATTTTGTCACTGAATGTGATGTGTGTTAATGCAACAAGGGAGAAACAGTCAAATATCTAGGCACACTATAACCGCTTCCAATTCCACCTACTATTTGGAAGGATATCTCTATGGACTTTATTACCGACCTACCCAAATTGGGAAATAAATCAATCATAATGGTGGTTGTGGATCGCCTTTCCAAGTATGCTCATTTATGTGCTCTTCAACACCCATTTACTGCATCCATGGTGGCTCAAATTTTCATGGACCAGGTCTTCAAGCTTCATGGCATGCCGCACTCTATTGTTTTTTATCGTGACCCAACTTTCAGAAGAAATTTTTGGCAAGAATTGTTCAAGCTACAGGGCACCCAATTGCATCTCAGCACAACTTATCCTCCCTAGATTGATGGTCAAACAGAATTTGTCAACAAATGTTTGGAAACATATCTGAGGTGTTTTACCTCTGAAAAGAAAAATCAATGGGCTCAATGGTTACCCCTAGCTGAATGGTGGTACAACACTTCCTACCATACAACTACACACATGATTCCTTTTGAAGCGGTATATGGATAGAAGCCACCTTTAGTTCTCTCATACTTATCGAGTACCTCGAAGGTCCAGATAGTTGACCAAACACTTACAATTTCAGAGGATATTCTCCATACCCTCAAAGAGAACTTGGTCATGGCACAGAATTGCATGAAGCAACAAGCAGATCAAGGTCGCTTTGAACGTCAATTTGCAAAAGGGGATTAGGTGTTTCTGCGACTACAACCATACAAGCAAACTTCCCTCAAGGCCGAGCATTATCAGAATATAGCGCCCAAATTTTATGGTCCTTATACAGTTCTCAAGTGTGTGGGACAAGTCGCCTATTAGTTAACTCTGCCCAATCATTCAAAGCTACATCATATTTTTCATGTTTCATGCTTAAAGAAGGTGATTGGAACTAGGTTCCAAATTCAAACCAACCTTCTCGAGTTAGCTGAAGAAGGATCCATTTGGCTACAACCAGAAGCAGTTTTGGACCATCATGAGCATCACCTGCGTTATATAAACATCAAGGAAGTCCTAGTCCAGTGGAAAGATACAACTCCAATAGATGCCACTTGGGAACCAACTATCATTCTGCAGCAGTTTCCACATCTCAAGCCTTGAGGACAAGGTTGTTTTTAAGGGGGCGGACATGTTAGGGTCCTAACCCGCACATAGGTAGAGAAATATAGTTGGATGTAATAAAGGTCAATATTAATAAGGCCTTTCAATAAAATAAAATAAGGCAGATGTAAGAAGACCTAATAGAAGATTCCACTTCTAGAAGGATCTTCCTCTAGATGTTTCTCTTGATAGACATATTTAGTATAAATAAGGGTCGAGGGTATGAAAAACCTAGCTTGGAGATTATTATAACAGAGCATTGTTCGACTGGAGGTTGCCCCCTTGAAGAGGCTCGTGAACATTTCTTTCTGAATCAAAGTGTTATTTCTGTTGTTGTTCTTATATCATTTATGTGTTATCGTGGAGATTGTGTTGGTTATATTACTGTTATTCTGTCATTTCTAGCATTTTATTTCTGTTCTGCATACCTTTTATATCTAGTATATTACAGTAACCTTGTCTTGATCTGTGCGGTAGGTGTGTACTTCTTTCGGTAGATATGCAGTGACTAGGGTGTATTCAAAGTCTCTAGGGACACTGTCCCTGTTAATAGCACCACTTAGAGGGGGTATGTAAGCTGGTAGGATGGATGGCACTATCTTCATGTTGGCTATGTCATTTTTATGCTTAGTTATCCTTTTCGCGCTAGCTCGAGATGTTCCTACTTGAGCAGTTGATGGGGAGGCTTGTACTCCTCTCGTCGATGATGCTTGGACTCCGGTGGAAATTCCTCTTTCCGACATGACTCTCTCAGTCATTAAATCGAGAAGGACCTCTATGATGGATTCCTCAACTGCGGTGAGCTTGTCGGACATATGCACTCAGAAAATATAATTAGGGCACGATGATCTCAGATACCGAACTAATATGAACATTCTTCTTGCAATGATCATTGTATACAATCACTAGTTCTATGGGCTTCAAATTTTCAGTTGGCAAAAGTGTTCGAGCACGGCACGACGAGATAAATAGGAAATTCATCAATGGTCTTCTTGCAACAGTTATGAAGCTTCCATTATCGTAGATCTGTCCATTATGGTGAGTTCCAATGGTCTGGCGGTGATCCTTTAATGCTTTTCTATCCATTCGGGGTGGAATTCGAACGGGTATATCGATCCAACGACTAGATTGCTTCTCCACGGCGAAGTGCCATATGTCGTTGTTCTGATATCTAGGCGAAGTTCAATTCCTGTGTTTTTTCCTTCTGCAGTGTTCCACCTGGGATCTCTTGTAACTTTTCAATCTTTGTCTTTTTATTACTTAATTTTCTATCCTTCTTCCCGGTAGTCTTCAACTCGGTCGGTCTTTTCTGATTCCTATCTTCTCTCGACATAGTCACTTCGCACTGCTGAGATTCTTTCTTCAGATCGGAGGGTAATACTCCTTCAACATATGGATTAGGTATTTCAGTCTTCTGTGGTTCCTCTAATTCTCTTATAGCTTTGACGCCCAATTCCTCAGTGTCCAATATCTTAGATCTATTATCTTGTTCTTCCATCAAGTAGGTGATCCTTCTAGTCAGAAATTCCATGAGTTCTTACTTCTTCTGTTCTAGGGCTTCCTTTTTCTCTTTTCTTCGGATCTGGTCTTTTTCAATCCAGACCTTGACTAACAAAGCTGTAAATGGGGCATGGTCCTCAATAAATTTAATAACTTCAAATTATTCCTCTATCGAATCTCCATGGGTACTCATAGCTATCTGGGTAATCCTGCCACATAGGGTTACCATTTTTCCTTTAAACAACCCTATTTTTCCTATTGAAGGAACCATAGCAGGCCTTCCTAGGGTTTCCCAAGTGACTTTTGTCATAATGTTCATCTATTTTTCCCCATCCAGAGCATAATCAATGTCGAAGTCTCCTATTCTTACTTCGATTTTCTCCTTTTCTTTGAAGATCTTTGACAAACTGGCATCTTTATGTTCATTCAAGGTTTCTTTCATTTTCAGTAACATAATCTTTGATTCTTTATGGGGTTCTTCTATAATCTTATTCTCTTGATCTCCTTCAAGGTTTTCTTGCTCCATATTCATCTTTTCAAGTCTAGCAATCATTCTAGGGAAATCCAATACTTCATGGTCCACAACCTTACCACAGAGGCAACTAGGTTTTCTCCCAGGGTATTCCTTAGCAAGATGTCCTGGTCTTCTGCAATTGTAACAAAGATTTGATCCTCTCTTTCTCTTCAATGATCCCCAACTTTTTATGTACTGTGCTTTAGGATCAGAATGGCTAGCCTGCAAAAATTTCTTTCTAGGATCTTGCATCCACTCGTTAGTCCAAACATTCTTTCTATGCATAGGTATAACATATCTTTCATTATTCTTATCATATCTATTCATATAAAATGTTCTTTCATCTAATAATGCCCTAGTTTTCAAGCTAGGAAACAATCTATCAAGCATACCTAAATTCATGCTTCAGAAACAAAACTTTCCACTTATTAAGCGCAAAGCTTCTAGATCTAAAACATTTCACTATTCTTACCTTTATGAGAGCACAAAGCTTACAGATCTTACCTCTTTTCTTCATATCTGGCTTCTTTTCTTTAGCACAAAGCTTCATAGGTCTAATAGAGTACTATGCATCAGAGCGACAGATCTATGCAGAGAGTTTCCACAAGTTCAAGACAAATATTTGCACAAAGCTTCTTCTTCCTTAGCTCCTAGCAATCAAAGTTTTAGGTCCCAACAACGGAACCATTTGTTGGCACAGGGGTAGACCCAGGGTTCAATGCTTACAATAGTGCATCAAAAAAACCCTAACTACTGACCCTTTCCTCAATACCTGCAAAGAAGATGAAGTCTCACCCAAGGTAGAGGCAGGGATGGTTGCAGGACTCAGATATCTGCAACCTTAGTTGGGACACAGATCTGTGATTACACAATTAACAAAGCACATTTATATCCTGCATATTAGACCCTGCAATAAGCATGTCATCTACATACAATAGCAAGATAATAAAGCTTCCATTTTCTATCTTTTTAAAATAAACATAGTGATCAGAATGACATCTACTATAACCCTATTTTATCATAAACCTGTCAAACTTCATATACCACTGCCTTGGATAATTCTTTAGGCCATATAATCTCTTCTTCAACCTGCATACCAAATTCTCCTTCCCTTTGACCTCATACCCCTGTGGCTGCTGGATATAAATATCTTCCTCCAAATCCCCATGGAGAAAAGTTGTTTTTACATCTAACTGTTCAAGATGCAAATCTTCTACTGCCACAAGACTTAAAATAGTTCTAATTGAAGTCATTTTAAAAATAGGAGAAAATATTTCATCAAAATCTATACATTTGTTTTGTGCAAACCCCTTTACAACAAGTCTAGCCTTGTACCGCTTTTCTCCTCCATCTTCTTCCTTAAACTTGTAAACCCATTTATTCTGCAATTCTCTTTTTCCTACAGGAAATTGAACCAAGTCCCAAGTATGGTTATTTACCAAGGAATCCATTTCCTCTTTCATGCCTTGCTCCCACTTCCTTTTGGTGTCTACCTGCACTGCCTCTTCATAACATTCTCGTTCACCAGAATCAATCAACAACAAATAGTACAATGAAGGAGAGTATCGTTCAGGGGGTATACTTAACCTGGTAGATTTTCTAACAACACTTGCATGTGCTTGAGGTACCTGCTACTCCTGTTGTTGTACATTTTGATTTTTTGGTTCCTTTGGAATTTCTTTTTCAATGATCTCATCAAGCACTGTGTATTCTTGTTTGTCTTCTTCCTGGTTCTTTCCCTGCAATTGATCTTTGTACATGACCTTCTCATTGAATATGACATATCTACTCCTAATGATTTTGTTATTTTCATAATCCCATAATCGATAACCAAAATCATTAACATTGTATCCAATGAAGGTACACTTCTTGGATTTAGACTCAAGCTTTGTTCTATTTTCTTTATCAATATGGACAAATGCTTCACAACTGAAAGTTTTCAAAAAAGAATAGTTTACCTTTTTTCCTGTCCATTCTGGAATTCTACCATCCAAAGAGCTTGAAGGTCCTCTGTTTATTAAGTAAACAATAGTATCTACAGCATCTGCCTAGAACTGTAAGGAAAAACTGGCATGCAATCTCATACTCCTTTCACGCTTCATGATTGTCCTGTTCATCTTTTCTGACATACCATTTTCTTGTGGTGTTCTTGGAACTGTCTTCTCTCTACGAATCCTATGGTATGAACAGTAATCATCAAACTCCTTGCTACAATATTCACCTCCATTATCTGATCTAAGATACTTCAACCTTTTTCCTGTTTCATTCTCAACCAAAGATTTCCATTTTTTAACAGTATTAAAAACATCAGATTTTTGTCGAATGCAATAAACCTAAGTTTTTCTAGTTGCATCATCAATAAAAGTAATATAATAATGAGATCCACCAAGAGATGATACTTGATCTAGTCCCCATACATATGTATGCACAAGCTCTAACCTTTCACTCTTCTTTTCTTTTCCGACTCTGAGAAATCTGACTCTCTTCTATTTTCCATAAACACAATGCTCATAAAAGTCCAAATCAATTTTTTTAAGATCTGGCAACAAATTTCTTTTGTGAAGTATATGCCTCCCCTTCTCACTCATGTGTCTAAGCCTATGATGCCACAGTGTTGTATCCACTCCTGTAGAAGCTAAAGAGATAGAAGAGTCAGTATTACCAGTACATAAATATAATGTACCTACCTTCTCTCCTTTCGATATCACCAATGATCCTTTGATGACCTTCCACATATTATCTGTAAATATGGATATACAAGCTTCACTTGCCAACTACCCTGTTGAAATTAGATTTTTCCTTAAATCTGGAACATGTCTCACCTCTTTCAAAAACCATTGGTTTCCATTGCGTTTCTTTATATTTACCTTTCCCATTCCAACAATTTTGCATGGTGCATCGTCACCCAAATGAACCTGTCCAAAATCACCTTGAACATAATCTAGAAAATGTTACTTATGCGGTGTGGCATGAAATGAAGCCCCTGAATCTACTACCCAAGACTCAGAAATATTATCTACAAAAAGAATCGAAGCATCTTGTAACACATCACCTGTTACATTTGCTTCCTGATTTCTCTTCTGTTGTCCATCTCTTTGTTTCTTTGGAGGTCTGCAGTCTTTCTTCAGATGTCCTTTCTTCCCACAATTCCAACACTCTATCTTTCCAAATCTGGATTTGGATCTGCCCTTCCTAGAATTCCCACGATTCCCGAAACCCTTTCCTCTATCCTTTTGTCTTCCCTTGTTCTCCATGTTCAACACATTTCCTGATGTCTCACCTGTGCTTTTCCATCGCATTTCCTCACTAAGGATAACACCAACAACATCATCAAATTTTAAAGTATTTGAACCAGAGACAGAGTTACTTACAACCATGACCAACTCGTTCCAGCTTTCTGGCAATGAGCACAAGATTAGAAGATCCCTAGCCTCATCATCAAAGTCCACTTTTACATAACTTAGTTGATTAGTAACCGTATTAAAATCATTTAAATGATATGCAACAGACCCACCTTCTGACATATTCATATTAAATAATCTCTTCATTAGAAAGACCTTACTGGACGTCGAGGGTTTTTCATACAATTTGGCCAATGCATCCATCAAACCCTTCGTTGTCTTTTCTTTGGAAATATTGAAGGCCACTGATGCTACCAGGCTCAGCCATATCGTTCCTAGAGCCTTTCTGTCAAGAATCTCCCATTCTTCGTCCTTCATAGACATTGGCTTCTTTGCTATTCCACCCAATGGTAGGAATAGATCCTTCTGATATAAATAGTCTTCCATATGCATCTTCCATAACTGGTAGTTTTGGCCATTAAATTTCTCGACCCTAAACTTTCCATCTTCCGACATTGCTCCCACTCGAACCAGGAACCCTCTTTTCCTGCGAGTTACCTTTTTCTCTGGTACCAGTTGTTAGAAAAACAGGACTGTGGAGCAATAAATAAAACAAATGCGGAAACAAAACACAGAAGATACACAATACAATAGAGACATAGATTTACGTGGTTCACCCAGTGGGGGCTACGTCCACCAGAGAAATTGCCAGGTTCTTCCTTTATTATTATCCATCATATGAAGGGATACAACCTACAACAAACCCACTGTAACTTCCTCTTCTTTCTCTCGCAGTCTCCTATCTCAGAATACAATATTCGTCATATGCAATAGCCACAATACATTTCCCTCATAAAAGAGGGTTGCCTTCTAGGGAAAAAACCCTAACATAATCTCTATCGTTAGATCTGTGACCTTATAATGAACAGTCCAGATTTACAATGAAATTACAATATACATTTACAAGACAATTTTTCCTTCGGGGGCTTCGCCCTTGAACCCCCGCTTGCCCCCAGCTGGGGGGATAGCCCCCCCAGACCCTGCAAAGGGGGTACCCCCCCTGCACTCCCTCGCGTGGAAGAGTGTACATACGTCTGGGGTGTAAATACTTCATGGGGTATAAACATGGCTGAAAGTAAAATACCTCTGAATCAGGAAGATAATCAGGCTCCACAACCAACAAGTGTATCACACAGATCAACTCTTAGCACTAAGCCACTTCTCAAGTGTACTCAAAAAGGTCCCTTATTACATAGCCTAGACTTCTACTTATACATTACAAAAAGGGGCCTAAACATGGGTAAACCCATGGGCTGACATCTCGATTCCATTACGTTATCCCCCAAAACCCAAAAAGGGGGTCTAGCTTCCACGATCTTCACTTCGCCTTGTGCTCCATCTTTGACAGGTTTTCAAAGTTCAAAAAATGGTCAAGTAAGACCAAGTGTTCTCAAAACTTGGTCAAGGGAAACACCAACCGTTGAAGGGAATTCACCTTTGCTTGGAGTATTGCATTGTCATGGTGAATATGCTCATCTAAAGTCTTCTTCTCTTCCAATTGTTGCAGCAGCTGATCATTTTTCTATTGTAGTTTTTCAATGGTTGGAGCAAGATCAAATATCTCAGAAGAGGGATTTGATCCCTTGAAATATATAGAAAGTCTATCAGTTTTAGGATCTATGGTAGGCATCTGTGAAGTAGGAGTAATAGGGGGTTGATGAGGAGAAGTAGGTTCAAATTTTATCTTTCTATGAGGCTTCAATTCTTCTGCAGACACTTCCCTAAGTCTTTTGTGAGGGATTTTGATATTAGAGGATACGTGGATAGGGTCCGAAGTGGTTGGGGGTTTTTCATAAGGTTTTCCTCTTGTGCTTCGAGTACTTTTTCGAAAGGGTCCTCTATTAAATCGATTAGATCCTCTCCTATTTTTGGGGACTACAGGGAAGTCTTGTTGAATTACCTCTTGTAGCTTTTTGGGTGCAGGATCAATAGATGTGGAAGGCATTGGGGGGTTAGCAATAGGCTTCTTGGTCTTCTTGCTTGATGAGGCTACAGGAGTATAAACAAGATTCTTGGACTTTTGGTCTGGTAAAGGAATAGCTTGAGCATGAGCGTTTGGAGTCTTCGAAGAATGGGGTTTGGGTGGAGTAACAATACCTATATCAAGTGTCTTCTTGCTATTCTTGATTGTAAGATGAGGGTTTGAAAATTGGTAAATGAACTCATCCCACGTTTTCCCCTGTTTTTCCAACTCAGCTAAGACAAGTAGTTTGATAAGGCCATGGTGAAATAGGTTGTTATGGGGATTGGTTATATTCTTCCTCACTTGGGAGGACATCTTCTTGAGACTCTTTAAGAAGTAAAAGGGAAAATTCAATGGCTTATTGAACTGAAAGTGAGCTAATAATCGAAAGTGACAGGATTTAAAGACGGAATATATACCTTCACATGTGATCAGCCTGGTGATGACTATGAGAGGGTTAATTATCTCTTCTTTAATACACTCCTTGGATTATCCTTTAGCTCCATATATGTTCTGAAATTCTGGTGTGAAAACCCTGTTATAGCTCGATCGTTGCAACTAGTGGTTTTTAAACCATCTATCCCAAATTCTTGGAAGCTTTGTGGATGCGGTTATGGATTCCTCAGAGACCCTGAAGGTGAGAGACCCCACGTGCACCATCTTTCCATCAAAACCAAGGGAGAATTACATCGAAATGCCATTGTCGTGGCCCTACAAGTGAGCCAAGAATGGCCCCTAGCCTGCATGAAGGAACACTTACCTACACTGTGAGAACTTAGAGATGGTGAAGATCTCAACATAGGAGGATGGCTCATACCGCTTGGGCATGATGACAGTGTGGAGAAGTGGACAGAGGGAAAAATTTGACATGGAATCGGTGCAATCGGGTCAAGGATGGGCACGACTAAGAAGAGGTTGGGCGTAATGTAGACAGAGGTGAATGAAATGAGACAAAGGGTGAGCACATTTAGACAGGGGAGAATGCAATGAGCAGAGGGTGAGTGTGAGAAATAAATGGGATAACCAAATTGAACAATCCCTCCATGTTTTAGTGCACCCAGGATGGGAATGGTTGCATTCACAATGAATTTACATGCACACATTTCCATGTGTGAGCATCGATTTTGAATTTGAAGGAAATCATAATGATGAAGAGGTTAGATCTGTTGATTAAGGTTGGTTTTCATGGATGTCAAACCTCTAAGAAAGCCCCATGGCACAAGGTTTGGGTAATGGACCCAAGATTATTTGATGTAAAGATGAATCATTATTGTCTTGTCATGGTTGATAAGAAGTAAAAATGGATGAACTCCAAAGTGGTCCCCTTATGGTGAAAGCCCTCATGGGAAGATGCTTTGCGGAGTGAGAGAACCCATGCTTATTTGAGGAATAATGAGATGAAGGACAATGAATTTTTGAGTGAAACTATTCTAGATGGATAGTGCTTTTCATGCCATTTCCATTGGTATGTGGAACGCCACATAACTCCTCACGGTTAGAATGTTATAACCATATGAAGTTGGAGAACCCTCATGAGTCTTATAGAAGCCCCCAAGAGTCAAAGTGCTTTGCAAAAATAAATTATTTTAAATGAAGAAGCCCTAAAATAAGGAAAGTGTAAGGCTACATGAATATATAAATAAGAGACAAAGCTCACTCATAAAAACACACTTGTACATATTGTATATCTATTTTCTTGTGTAAAGATTCTTGTAAATAGTTGTGGATACATCTGAAGTGGCGAATGTTTGA
Source organism: Picea engelmannii (assembly GCA_009831015.1). NCBI lineage: Eukaryota > Viridiplantae > Streptophyta > Pinopsida > Pinales > Pinaceae > Picea > Picea engelmannii. The sequence continues at coordinate 307,571 of ML777759.1, read as the reverse complement.
GGTAGCACAAAGGGTTGACGACGAAATTCTCGGATTCACAAAAAACCCTATTTTTGGAGGCGTACGTGGGTTGTCTTTGTATAGGGTGAGTACACGTACATGGGTTGGTTGTGTATAGGGTGTGTATGTACGCAGGATGGTTGTGTATAGGGTGCGTACACATACACGGGCTGTCTGTGTATAGGGTGAGTACGTACACAGGCTAGCTGTGTATAGGGTGAGTACATGTTGATAAAGCCATGAAACTTGAGAAGATGAAGGTGCAGAGGTTCTAGATTCTGATATCAAGCTCCTAGGAAGGTCTAGAGTGCTCAAATACATCAGATCCATCCATTGGTTCAAAAGGCATGTCTTATTTCTATGAACAGTTGGATTTTGATGTATGCATGAGGAATGGTAATGGAGATTTGAGGAATCTCCCTAAGGAGACTAGTGGATACATGAGATCTTCTGTATAAGTCAGATCTACAGAAATACAGTGCTGGTATATTTATCATTGATACTTCTTGTTGAGGCACATCTTGTATTTCTTGGCATATGTATAAGAGTTTTTATGGTACATGGTTGAGATCTTGTATTTATTGATGTATTGAGAAGTTGAATATCAGAAAAGGGTTGATGAATAAGATCATGTGAGGGATATTATATACTTATATGGAAAATGACTAGAGAGAGACATACTTTCCTTAAGTAGAGGTTATGTATGAGGATGCATGCATAGGGTACAATTACAGTTTGGATACAGTGGCAGGTTACATATCTATGTGAAAGAAGTTACAGAGGGTCAGAAGTTTTCAAGTGAAAGGAAAACCTAGTTTCAGAAGGCATACACAGGCTTCATAAAAGATAGGTCACGTACACATGCGGGCTGCATAATAGATAGAGTGCGTACATACGCAGGCTGCATCACTACAGGTTGCGTATCTGTTGAAATTTTGTAGATACACGTTCAGTTCAGGTACAAATTAGTCGTACAGATTGGATACAAGTCAGTGGTACAGGTTGATACAGTTGTACAATAGTATATCTCATAGTGACAGGTTGAGAGTGGTTCCATCATACTACTTCTACTTCAGGGTGGCAGGACTGGGCAAGGACAGGTGGTTGTAGCCAGCTTTCGGTTGTAGCCGGAGAACATAGGGGATTGTACACTCCTTTTGGTTATAGCCAAAGAATTGGGGAGTTGGATCTTCCCTCAGGTTGTATCCTGAGAAACTAGGGGGTTGGAGCCTCCTTCCAGTTGCAACTGGAAAATAAAGGAAGTTGGTGCTTCCAATGAATGTAATTCTTCAAGGCATATAAGAAAAAGCATTCGGTGGTTTTCTCCCGATTTGGGTTTCCATGTAAAACACTGGTGTACTGTGTATGTGTGTGATTGTTCATTTCTTATTACTCATTATTGGATAATAATACTACATTCATATAACACTTGGATCAATTTGGATAAAAATGATTATAATTACACTATNCCTCTCAGCAATCCAACAATTGGAATCAGAGTAGGTTCCTTCAGAAATCAGTTTAACAGGTAGATCATAGAGAGTACCAACTTATACAAAAATGGAATACCACAGTTTGATGGACAAAAGTATGCCTTTTGGAGCATAAGGATGAAGACATATATACAGGCACAAGGATTTCAAGTTTGGAAATCAATTGTAGATGGATACACAACACCAATAGTTCCACCAACAAATGACAAGGCGGTAAAACTTGGTGAGAATAATTCCAAAGCCACAAATTCACTTTTGAATGGTCTCAATAATATGGTATTCACCAAAGTTTCACATTGTAAATCTGCTAAAGAGATTTGGGACAAGCTTCGAAATATTTATGAAAGAAATACAAAAGTCAAAGCAACAAAGCTTCAAACTTATAGAGGTCAGTTCGAACAACTAAAAATGAAGGAAGATGAAAATATTGCAGCCTACTTCTTACAAGTCAATGAAACAGTAAATGCAATCAAAGGATTGGGAGAAGAAATTGAAGAATTTGTAATTGTTCAAAAGGTACTAAGATCTCTTCCTATGAGATTCAACCCTAAGATATTATCACTAGAAGAAAGATCGGATATAAACTCAATAAGCATGGACGATCTGCATGAAATCTTCATAGCATATGAAATGAGAACTAAACAGGAAAATACAGATGTAAAATAAGCATCCTTCAAAGAATCCAAAATATCAAAGAAAAAGAAAAAGGAACAAGAAGAATGTAGCAGCAGCAACGATGTCTCGAAAGATGATGAAGAAGTGGCCAACTTCATCAAAAGACTGAACAAGGGAACCGACGGTAGGTATAGATGTAAGCTTCCTTTAATTTGTTTTAATTATGATGGTATTGGTCATTTTGCTAACAAATGTCCTCATAAAAAAAGAGAAATGATGAAAGTTACTCAAAAGGAAAACACACATATAAAGGCAAAAGAACTACAAAGAAAGATTTCAAGAAAAGCTTATGCATCAAAGAAGACATCTCATCATCAGATGAAGATGAAATCAGTGACATTGAGACAGGAAGAGTTATATTCATGGTAGTAAAAGATTCTAAAAAAGAAGAGTCCGAAGAAGAATATGAAGAAGCCGAAGAAGGATATGAAGAAGTCGAAGTCGAAATTGAAGAGGTAGAAGGTGACTATCGAGAAGAATTAATGTGTGCCATAGAAGTTATCAGAAGAGAAAAGAAGAAAAAGAAGAAACTACAAGCAGAACTAGACAAGAAAAATGACACTCGAGAACTAGAACAAATGATCACAAAATTGAAGGTTCAAATAGAAGAAGATAAAATAATTGAAGAAGCACTCAAAGAACAACTAGAATAAAATTAAAAGATCATTGGAAACTTGGAAGCAGAGATTGTCACACTAAGAAAGGATATTCAAAAGAAAAATATGCAGAATAGCTCAAAAGTTTTGGATGACATTATCAACAGTCAAAAATCTCATCTTGACAAGTTTGGACTTGGATACAATTAGACAGAAAAGGGATCAAGCTCCAAAACAACAGAGCAAGAAACAAATCCAAAATGATATGCAGAAACAATCAAACGAGATAGGAAGATATACAAGGAATATTACAGCGACACTTCTCCACCGAGAATATTTAGATTTCAGAATCAACAACAGACAGATAGGTCTCAAGAAGAAGAAGTATTCATAAGAGCACTTCCTTTCAGAAGATCTTCAACTCCCATGTATCAAACTATATTTTTTTGTTTATTTTATGCATGTAATAATTTTGGACATAAAGCTATAAATTGCAGAGCTAAAAGAAGGAACAATAACAACTTTGAGAGTCATACACAAAGGGGTTATTCAAGAAGACCTAGTGAAACACAAAGAAGAAGCTACAACATGTTTGAATCTTTGAGCACTGAAGTGGAATGTTACAAATGTAACAATTTTGGACACGTGGCCAAAGATTGCAGAATGGCAATCCCTCCTAAAGAACCTCAACAGAATAACAAAAGTCACAGACAAGAACCTCAGAAAATGACATGGATAAGAAATCAATATCAGTATAACAATGAAGAATGCATAGTCGATCTACAAGCTAAGAAGAAGAAACATGGTTGGTATGTTGATATTGGGTGTTCAAAACACATGACAGGTGATAGAGACAAATTTGTTACATTGCGAATAGAAAGAAATGGATCAGTCTCCTTCGGAAATGATAATTCAACCAAAATCATTGGAGAAGGTACAGTCCGAATTGGGAACAAGAATGAAAAGGAATTTTTTTTTTATGCTGGTAGAAGATATGAAACATAATCTTCTAATTGTGAGTCAAATGTGTGACCAAGGTCATAAAGTTACTTTCAATTCACAAAAGTGTGAGATAAGAAGAGAAGGTTTAGGGAAATTGGTCGGTACAGTTGCAAGAACTTCAAACAACATATATGTGTTAAGTGAAATTGGAAATGAAAAGTGTTTTCTAGGAAAGGAAGATGAAATTTGGCTATGGCACATAATAATGGGTCACATGCACTTTGATAACCTTGTCAAAGTCAACAAAAGAGAAGCAGACAGAGAAATGCCCCAGATCACGAAACCAACCAACACTTTATGCGAGCATTGTCAACAAGCAAAGCAAACAAAGACCAGGTTCAAATCAAAGGAATATTCAACAACAAGACCACTGGAAATTGTGCATACTGATCTAGTTGGACCAACTACAACAAAGGGCTTAAAAGGTGAGATATAATTTATGTTATTAGTTGATGATTATACAAGAATGATTGCAGTTTTCTTTCTCAAGAACAAGTCAGAAGCTTTTGAAAACTTCAAGATCTACAAGGAAATGGTTGAAAATGAGATGGATTCAAGAATCAAATACTTGATATTTGATAATGGAGGAGAGTTCACTTCAAAGGAATTTATAGAATATTGCAGCAGTCATGGAATAAAAAGGAAATTCTCCATTGCTAGGACACCCCAACAGAATGGAGTTGTTGAAAGAAAGAACATGATAGTATAGGAAATGGCTCGAACAATGTTAATGGATTCCAAATCGACAGATATATTTTGGACATAGGCAATGCATACAATAGTTCACATTCAAAACAAAGTAATGCTCAGAAACAACACTGATAAAACTCCCTACGAGCTATGGAAATGAAGACCAACAAATGTGAAGTACTTCAGAGTTTTTGGAAGAAAATGCTACATCAAAAGAGAAGATGGAAGAATGGGAAAGTTTGACTCTCGTGTGGACAAAGAAATACTTGCTGGTTACTCAAGTACAAGGAAAGAATACAAGTGTTACAATCTAAGATTAAACAAAGTTGTGGAAAATATCAACGTAACAATTGATGAAACGGGAAGACCATAATCAAAGGAAGAAGAAAACAAATCAATGGAACAACTTTTTGAAGAAGAATATGAAAAAGAAGTAGAAGAGGAAGATGAAGAGAATTCGACAGAAGAAGAAGAGGAAGTTCAACAAGTGTCTCCAAAGACACCCAGTAAACGAGTACAAAAGAATCATCCTTCAGATCAAATTATTGGGAACAAAGATGCAGGAGTTGAGACTAGAAGAAGAATACGTTCACCAGAAAAAACACACCTGGCACTCTTATCTACAATTGAACCAAACTGTTTTGAAGAAGCCAACAAGAATGAATTTTGGAATAAGGCCATGGATGAAGAATTAGATCAAATAGAGAAAAATGACACTTGGGAATTGGTTC